>CM053337.1:11206968-11567669 GCA_028583605.1 Dastarcus helophoroides | reverse complement strand
TACTCCAAGAGGACCAGGAGGTTGTCTGGTTACAAATGAACTAGGCATACTGACTTTGCGAGACAAGCAAAACATAAGAGAAGATGCTCAACACAAAATTGTAGAGCAGCAAGAGAAGTCGAAAAGAGACTTTGATGCAAAGCGCTGCCAGGCCATTAAATATGAAGTTGGTCAACAAGATCTTATTAAGGAAAGAAAGCCTGGTAACGAAGGTAAAAGTAGAAAACTTCTTCCGAAATATGATGGACCATATGTGGTGACAAAGGTGTTGCCTGCGGATCGATATGTTGTAAAGGATTTACCAGGAGCGAGTCGATCTGCCAAGCCATGCACTGGAATTATCGCAGCGGATAATTTAAAACCTTATAAGGAGTGTATGAGTGAGGAGGAAGATTCTTCAAGTTCAGCGTGTGATTAGTTTCGCGGGGGGGCGGGTGTTTGTGCATGTATTATGAGAATGGAAGCATCTGAGAAAGTATGAATTATAGAGTGTTTTCTTCTAGAAAAGTGGATGAGTGTGAATGTAGAGCAAAAGCGTCTGCACCCCTCCTCGCAACTGATTAGCACGTGGAACTAGAGAATTGACATGTAGCATTTGCATACGAGGAAAAGCGAGTCCTGGGCAAGTGTTCGTGATCAATTAAAGGGTGACATTTCGCAGGTAAGGTAGATGAACCCTTGGAAACGTTCATAGCAGTAGAGTAACCTAAGATGCGGGTAACTCTAAGAGTAACATCTGCTTACGAGGAAAAGCGAGTCCTGGGCAAATGTTCGGTGACGTTTCATAGGTGGGGTGGATGAAACCTTGGGAACGTTCATATCATCAGAGTAACCTAAGATGCAGGTAACTATAAGAGGGCACGCAAAAATGATAACAGTATGGTACCATAAAAATCAAGCGATGCAGAGATGACCCAAAGGAGTCTGAGACTGCACGACATGCCACATGTGGATAATACTAACAAAAGGATGTGACTGAGGTTGATTGCGATGAAAGATGATTGAAGGGTGATGAATGCAAACTAATCCAACTAATTAAGCAAAGTGCTGATGTTTGAGAAGAAAACATCGCCTTTTTTATGTTCACAGGGTTTCGGACCAGGAGAGAAGGGCATCATCCCCAGGGACTTGGATGAAGGGTAGCATGGTCGAACTGTTGCCAACACATATGAAGGAAGGTTGACATCACCCTCGACCTGCTGCTCGCTCGGCGACGGCCATAAAAATTCCTCAAGAGTGTTTATTATTTTAAGAATTTGGGTTATGCTTGTTTAAATAGGGAATAAGAAGTTAGTCTGTTTTCGGCACTGAATGTATTGAAAATCTCGAATGTATTAATCCTGTTTCGGTTAATTAAATAATAGTTCTTGTCTAAAATCGTGAATATTGATACCCTTGCTCGTAATTATCCTAACAGTATATAAAAACCACAGTCCTAAATTACCAATAGAATTAAAAGTACCGAAGGAAAAAGAGAAACATTGATTATTGTCTTTGAGAGGTTGGTGATAAAAATGAAATAAAACGTAAACAGTTTATGCCGAACACACACTAATATTAAACACCGATTTATGAGTTTATGTGGCACGCACTAGGGTCACTAGCCAAAATCAAACTCAACAGAAGTTTAAGCGAGGTACATTAAAACGTCAAGGTAGATAAAAAATTTTCGCTTATCTTTGTCAAATGTGGTGGTGCAGCACAAATGAGGTGAGATTAATCCATGAAAAGTGTTTTTTATACCTCTCATACACGTTTTCTCTTTATTTAGATTATATTTCAATTGGCATGTTGACAGCGCCTGGCGGAAGAACTTAAGTAAAATTAAAATAAAAGATAAACAGGTAAATTAAATCAACCCTCCACCCTTATTTAGTTTTTACCTTATGAAAATCAAATGTTCTTGCCCATATTATTTGTGAAGAGAGTTATTACAGAAAATAGTTATAAGGTCATTGTGCGTGTACACGTGCATGTGACTAAATCAATTTTCAATGTGGATTTATTTAGTGCCATTAGCTTATTTGTTAGTTAAAAAAGTTAAGCTTTTATTAATTATACTTTTATTTCGTAAAGGTGGACATCTACAAGGAGTTACGTACTCGCAAGGACTTGATCCTAGAGCCCAAGCTCCAGCTTAAGACAAGATTTCCTAACTTATGAAGTATTTAAAATATTTAAACACTAAGACGCCAAATATTTAATGAATTTTTTTTTAATCCACCGGCGGTGACCACCACCTCTTTTATCAATGTTTAAGACACATGTCAGATCAGAGTTAAATAATTTTACCACTGAGTTTCCAGCTTTTAATTTATTGCTAGTTGCTACTTCTTTACATGATTTCTTGTTATACTAGATAGCCTAGAAGGATAATGGTTTAAATTGGTGTGGAGTTTATACATATAGTGCTAGTCGGTAATTTGGCATAAATTCATTAAATCAAAGACAATTTATTTCGGAAATATGCTCGGACACGTCGATTAATATTTTAATTTACGCTTTTTTTGATGTAGAAAATTTTTATACGGAATGTCCCAAATGTTAGATATCACGTCACCAAAATTGTTTCTTAGGTGGCAACCCTATTTTTTTCTTGACTAGTCTTAAAGTATTGATTTGAATCTCAATGCAGATGACGTCGATGCATCTTTAACTAATCTTTTTAGATTAGTACGTTTGAAAATGCCAGTTCTTCTGGCGAAATACGTATCGCGTAATTATTTATTTAATTGCCGATTTGGTAAAGGGGTGAAACCTTACTTTGGACTTTGTCTTTAAGGCTATATCAAGTTACAAATGTGTACCAAATTTCAATGTTTTATTGCTTGTCATTTAATTCTAGACAATTTTCATAAAATTTAAAAATTGCGTATTGGTTTGACATTTTTTGTCAAACTGGGTTGACGTCTTACCACAATCTTATAAAAAAGTTAATAAAAACAAATAAGATGAGTAATATCATCAAAAAGGCTATTAGTTTGTCGTTTAGTGAGAAACATCATTTATTAAAAAATCGACCAAAATGCCGTACTTTACTGAAACCCTGTGGAGACCAGAGACCGAAGAAGATCGACTACTATTCGAGATACGCAGAAGTT
The DNA here is from genome assembly GCA_028583605.1 of Dastarcus helophoroides. Classification (NCBI taxonomy): domain Eukaryota; kingdom Metazoa; phylum Arthropoda; class Insecta; order Coleoptera; family Bothrideridae; genus Dastarcus; species Dastarcus helophoroides. The sequence continues at coordinate 11,564,568 of CM053337.1, read as the reverse complement.
TTCTTTACTAGATCCTTCACTTTCTCAACAGTAATAAGAATTCTTGAAAAAATATTCTCAAGATTGGGTATTCCGAAGACCCTAAAGGCAAACAACGCCACAAATTTTAACAGCGAAGAATTCAAAACTTTTTGTCACATTGATGGTATCTAATTTATCAATTCGCCTCCATATTGGCCACTAGCGAACGAAGAAGTCAAAAACTTTAATAAATCATTAAAGAAACGTCTACAAATATGCCACACGAAAACAAATAGGGACTATAAAAAAGAGATTTTGGACTTCATCTTAATGTACAACGTAACTCCACACGGCACAACAGGGAAGTCTCCGTTCGAACTATTATATAACCGTCGTATTCGGGACAAAATTCCATGCTTGGATGACATCGCGACAGATCCAACCGGAACCATTCCACCTATCAATAAACTCCTCACCATCCCCAACCTCCTAACTTTCAGCAACACCGCCGGATCTGGAAGCCATAACTCCACATAAAAACAGTCCCGACGATTGTGGTGACCAAGACCAGCCGGACGCCCCACTGAGGCCACTAAAGCCCTTGAAGGATGGAGGGATGTGGAGACCAGCGACCGACGAGAGATGGAGCGCAGCGGGGGCGAGGGAGTGAGTGGACAGAGCCGCGCTTCAACGGTGGGGACGGGAGAAATCACCGATGATTTGTAGTAATGTTTAGCGTTTAGGGGGAACGTAATAAAGTTGTTACGAGTTTATAGTACAAAATTCGAAGCCTTCACAAACCCACAAGATTGAAATTTTAATAATAATTGGCTACGGAGATAAAATAAGAACTCAAAATGAAGTTATTCGTTTATTCGGAGAGAAGTATCCTGATTTAGGGGAAGGTAGCCTAATTTAGACCAATTTTATATATTTTAGTATATAGAGATATATAAGAAGTGTTACTAAGAATAAGATAGTAGAAAAGAATCTTACTAAGTGTACCCTCAAAACAATGGAATTTATTGAATTATAAAAACATTAATAACACTAAAAAATGAATTACAAAAAATCGTATCATCGGTTCAAAAAAGGAAACCGGTTTCCTAAATTGGACCGCTAGTTTTCCAAATTGAACCATTATCTTTTTTAACGACAATTGCATCAAAAGCACCTTTTTATTTTAGTACTAACTTCAACACATCGAGTATGTATCCAAGTGCGGCATTTCATGCATTGTATCATTTCCTCTTCCTTGTTCTCTTAACACAATACACAAAACCATGATCCACCAGTTTCTTTATTATGTTTCTGCATTTTTTTTAAGTTTGGTGAAGTTTTATTTTTTAATTTTTGTTTAAACTGTAATTTATAAGAGCTACTGGTCATTTCCACTGCTTTTTGGGCTGTTTGTGCACTGCGCGAAGACGAAGGGCCATCTGAGTATGGATTTTTCTTTACTCGCGGTGATATTTTTTCAAGACATCTCTTAAATTGTTTGTTCTTGTTCGGTATGTTATCACTACTATCTTCTTTATCCTCGTTGATAAAAGTTATAACAGATTTTCCAGAAATTTGCAAAACATCAGCTGGTGCAAATTGGTCATCTGTAAATACATGCCCCTTCACCGGCCAAATACCGGAAGCACGAACTGCATTCTCTGCAATTCCCACGGTGGCCGCTCTTCCATATGCCTCATTAAGTAATTTTAACATTTGCGTTTGATATATTTTATCCCCCTTATGTAAGCGAGGGAACGTTTCATGAGCTTGTGTAAAATAAGTCTGCAGAGGACCATAAAATTCTATGTCCAAAGGCTGTAAACGGTGGGTGGTATGACCAGGTAGTAGTTGAGTGTGAGCCAGCGAGAAGTAAGGTGCGTTCTCCAGTGACAATTTAACATCGAGATAGCGTAAGCAATTTACAACCAGCAATTAAGGTAATCATTAGCAATACTAATATCTCGTTGATTCTAAACCGTCTAATAGATTGTTTGGAGTTAGCATTTAATAGGTTGTTGATAATTATATTAATACTATCATTAGTGAACATTAGTGCATGATTAAAATACTAATTAATCCTTAACGATACTAATACTTTATGATGTGAAATAATCTTAATAGATTGTTTACAGTCTAGGAAGACTACTAACTTATATTAACGTTTGTTACAAATCTGTAGCTAATAGTTGTTTATAATTTTACTAATAACAGTAACATTAAAACTAACAGTGCATGATCAAAATTTAGGTGCATGGTAGATTTTTTCCCAAATGTAGGATACCAGGCTCTGCGATTTGGAGAAGATTGCAGGGGCATTACCATGGCGGCGGCTATGGAAAAAATCTCCGCTCAAATGGAGACCCTCCTGAAGATATTTCAGGAGCTAAAGGCGGATGTCAAAGACATGAAGCAAAGCATCGCGGCAGAGTAGAGGAGGGTTGACGTCCTCACTCCGAGAGAATTCTCAAACAAGTCAACACGTCGAGCGATATCAGCGTTGTCAGCGAAGCGCTTAGCGAGGTTTCTGTCGGGAAACGTGCTCGCTTATCCTCCGAGGAGGCGGAAGATGAGGGAGAATTCTAGCTCGTTAGGAAAAATCAGAGGAGAAAGAAAGCCGCGAAGCGGCTGTCCAATTCCAAAGAATCGTCTGGGGACGAAACGCCTACGCCGCCTGAACCTGCAAAGGGAGAGAAAATCCGAACCCAAGAACGCAAACACGGCAGCTCCCGTTAAACCTCGGCAAGAGGAAACAAAGAGAGCCAACAGCGATGGAGCCCAAATTCCACCAATTATCCTCAGGGTAAGTGGAATCTCATTAATTCATTAATGTTTTTCAGAAAGATCGGCTTCACAAAGGCGAAATGCGAATTCAGCAGGCGACAAAGGACGCTAACGAAGCTCCTGGAAAACAAGAAGGTGCCTTACCACACCCTCTCTCTCCCGGGGGACAGAAGCGTTAAAGCAGTTATTAGAAATATTCCAAAGGACATCCCGGAGGAAGATTTCAAAGCTGCCCTTGAAGACGAGGACTTCAAGGTAATCAACGTGAGAAGAATGAAAAATTCTCGCACGAAGAAGACTCACAATCTAATGTTCGTGGAGCTGCAACACAGACAAGAAGGTATCTTCCAGACAACAAGGTTAATGGGGCTGGATATTCAGGTGGAGACTCCAAGGTCCAATAACCTGGCGAAGCAATGCCCCAGGTGTCAGCGATTCCACCACGGACAGATGAACTGTCACACCGAGGCAGTTTGCGTGAAGTGTGCTAGGAAGCACCTCACGAAGGATTATAAGCGGTCGAGGGAAAAATCGGCAAAGTACGCCAACCGCAAAGGCGACCATGTGGCGAGCTATAGGGGATGCCCTGCTTTTCCAGCGCCGAGGAAGCAAAAGGCCACTCAGGAGAAGACCCCAACTTCGAAAGCCAAACCGACAATAAAGGCAACAGTCAATCCTCCAAAGGCTGCGCCGAAACCGGTTGGAACCTTCAACACAAAGGTAAGTGGAAAGAAACACTTATGCTTTAATAGTTGCAGGTGGCGCGAAAAAGGTTCCAAAGAAGACTTCGGAAACGACGAATCAAGTCGTGTTGGACTTGATTAGGGCCGTCTCTGAAGCCGGAAACAGCCAAGAGGCCATCGCAAGCATCATGATGCTTCCCAAGATAATCTCTCTGAAACACTAATGGAGAGACGCCAGGAAAGGAGAGTTAACGAAGGGAACACTGCTCGTCGCCAGCACATCAAGGCAGTTTTCTCAAACCGCAACGGACTCCAAGGCAACAGAAACGAACTCGAAGTTTTCGCATAGACTCCAACCATATGGACATGTAAATGTTCATGGGCAAAACGTCGACTGGAGACTTCAGGCAAAGTATCTAGGTGTAATATTCTTGACAAAAGACTTACTTTCCAAGCACACATCGATTATCCAGTGTCCAAAGCCAAAATGCTGAAGGACCTGCTGCAAGCGATGATTGGTAGAAATAGTAACCTGTCCACTGGACTTAAAGTGTTACTATACAAATCAAACAAATCAATCATAAGACCAGCGATGACCTACTGTGACCAGCCTGTAGCTTGGTCACAGGCGACGAATAATCAGATGAAAAAACTCCAGGTGTTCCAGAACGTCTCTCTAAGACAAGCCATGGACGCTCCATGGTTTGTGAGAAACAATCAGCTTTATAGGGAAGCTGAACTAACTTTGGTAAGAGATTTTCTTAGGGAAATTAATTCCAGGGCGATGGTGAGAGCGGAAACGCATCCCAACGAACTAGTTCGACAGGCAGTGGATTACGATCCAGACATCCCAAACAGGATTAGGAGATCAGGAATGGTCCTCTAGGCTATGACTTCCATTTCGGAAATTTTCTTTTTTGTTTGTTTCTTATGTTTCAGGCAAAACAGCTTACAATAGTGCTCCAGCACTATTGTACTATTCCAACGGAGGGAGGGAAGAAGTAGGGGTTTTTAGTCGGTACCCGTAGTTTGAGCGAAAGTCCGACACTATCTGGGCCATCTTCCCAGATGTCCGTAACGGATTTTCCCCTACTTAAAAAAAAATGATCAGGTAGTTGAAGTAAGATGATTCTGTTCTTCGTAGCAAACTCACAAGCCTCCAAATTGTTACTGTGTGTGGTATGGCCATCAATCAGTAGGAGAACTTTATTATCTAGATTGCAGTTAACGTGTTTTTAAAAATGTTTCTGCCACTCAATAAAAAGATCTGAGTTAATGTATCCTGTGTCCAAAATCTTAACAAAACTGGCCAGAGGTGCTATTTTAAGATCAGGGTGATATTGTTTTTTCTTAAAAATTATCATTGGTGGTATATATAAACCAGCAGCACTAACTGCACATACCATGGTTGTATTAACACCACGTTCTCCACTTGTTAGACTTCCTACCTGGTGCTTTCCTTTACGAGCAACTATTTTTGAGAGACTCTTTTGCACAGTGGTAAACCCAGATTTATCCACGTTAATTATAGTGTCGGATGTAAAGTTATGCTTATCGATAATTCGTTCTATGAGATCAAAAAAATGATTGACATTTTTTCTGTTCAAGCCTCTGGCTCTCGCCATTGAGGTTCCTTCGGGTTTCCAGAGCGAAAGATGGGAATTTCGTTTCAAAAATGCGTAGAACCATTTCTTACCAGCAATTTTTTTCATTTCTATTGAAACTATGTGGTAAGCCATAATTTTCTGCAACATCAAAGGGTAACTTTCTGACCTAACTGTTAAATCAAAAAAGGATTCTTTAAGGTGAAGGGTATGCTCACAAATAATTCCTTCCATATCTGTAGAATATACCGCAGGTCTACCAAATGCTTTAACTTTATTACGAACGGAGTTCTTTTCATTGGCATGTCTCTTGATAGTTGCCTTGAGAACTCCACACGCACGACTGCATTCATTTAAACCGTAATCACCATTTTTGTATGCAGCTATAGCTAACAATAAATCATTTTTAGACCAAAGTTCATATCGTCCTTTTTTTGACATCGTAACCCTGAAAATATTTCTTCAATTTTAATTTGGTTATGAAAAAATTTCGTTGCCGAAATTGGACCAGTCCAATTTAGGCAACTGTTTTCAGTCCAATTTGAGCAACTTGAATAGTTAATGTTTGATATTGTTCAGAAATCGAAATCTAACACAACCTTTCAAAATTCAACTTTAAATTGTAGATAAATAACGAAGCTTTGAAATGATACCAAAGGACCTGTAATTACTTACGGTTAGACGTGTTAACGGCTTTCACTCATACGTCGAAATAACTAATGTTTTACTTAGTTAAACAAATAACTCTTTTATCAAGGTAACGAAGATGCGCTTCTTTCTCAACACGATTGCATTAACCTAGTCTACACCTACGTATAAAAAGACGCCTATCGAAAATTACACAAACTTCAGCAGTTTTTGATTATCATAGTGATCCAACTTAGACGATAGTCCAAATTAGGCTACCTTCCCCTACCACCCATATCGCAAAGTACCGTAAGCATAATTGAAACACAATTCCGGAAAATGGGGTTTAAGAAAAACAAGTAATCCCTGTTAGAATGCGCTTAATGAAGATGTCAGAATTAATGTACTTCTCTCTGTCCAAGAAAATCCGCACGTCCCCACTAGTCAGATAGGTAGGGAACTCGAAATTAGCCAATCTTCAGTTGCAAAAATTTCTTCCTTATATAATAAAAATCCTTCATGAACTCTTAGAAGATGATCCGGATAGAAGACTTCTGTTTTGCGAACAAATGATGGATCTACTGGACAGAAATGTTCTAATCATAGAAAATATCCTGTTTTCAGATGAATCAACGTTTATATTAAATGGTGAGCTAAATCGTCAAAATTGTCGTTACTGGGCGGACAACAACCCACACTGGATGAGGGAAGACCACACTCAGGGAAAGTCAATGGGTACTTACTACTTACGCATTAACGCCACCGCAGCCACCTACCTATCTAAACTAACCTAAAATGTTTGTTGTTCGCGCGCGCGCAGTTATCTTTTGGGTTCCTTGTTGTCTTGTTGTTTGCTGATTTTTAACGCCATTTTTTAGTGCATCGAAAATGCATATTTGCGATTTGCCAAAAACAGAACAAAATACAATTTGAAAATATTTTACCAAACAAACGAAAATGTACAAATTCCCATAATATGAAACTTTATTTTGGTAAACGTAAGTTTTGTAAATGTAATTTAAGACAGTGTGATCAGCAAGTAGGACTTAAAAAAGACAACTGGTTTGAGGGAAGCAGAACTCCATTTTGTTCAGCTTTGAGATTCATATACGGCTGGTGCGAGGAGTTGACGTCGATTAAATTTTATGAAAAGCAACTTTATTTATCTGATAAAAACTGTTATAGATTGGAACAATTACATGCTTGAATTATGTGTCTTGGATATGGAGAATAAACCAAACAAAAAGGTAGGATTTCATTGCGAAAACTGATGAAAGTTTGTTTACCAAACGTAAAAATAATTGTGATCGAGTATTACCCAAACGGTGAATGTTTGGTGGTACATGTAGCTAAACAAAAGATTCGCTTCTTGTCACTGTTCCTAATGGAACTGGCCCTACCCTTCTTGATAAAATTATAGAAAACATTGCAAATGTTGGCACAATTTATTTTGACAGTTGGAAAGGTTACCAAACAAATAAAATAGAAATAGGATTCCTACATGCTAAAGTTAATCATAGATGCATTGTTATGGATTCTAATAAATGGAGGAACAAAAGACATAGGGACACAGCGAGACATCATTTTGAATCTTATTTATAAGAGTTCATATGGTGAAAGAAAATAGAGACTGTTTTGAATCTATGTTAAACTATGTATCGGCCCATTTTCCACCGAAATTTGATTAATTACTTTGTAAATAAAGTGTTATGATTTTTAATGAAGTGTTTTATTTTATAGTTTTTCGCAAAAATGTTAGATTAGGTTAGGTAGGTTGGTAGGTAGCTGCGGTTGCATTAATACGTAAGTACCTGTCAATGTTTGGGCAAAGATTGTTGGTGATCGAGTTATAGAACCAATTTTCTTCCAAGAAAATCTCAATGGAGCAGGATATTTAGAATTCTTGCAGGAAAAACTAATTACTGATTTAGCTTCTTCGTTTCGTGATCCGGTCGAAGCTGAGGGTACCCCTCCACACTTTGCAAGACCTGTCCGTGAGTATCTGAATGATGTATTTTCAAAAAGATGGATTGGTAAAAGAGGACCTTTTGAATAGCTATCCAGGTCTTCGGATTTAACACCTATGGGGATATTTTAAGAGCAAAGTTTTTAAGACCAAACCTGCAAATATTGAGGAGTTGAAAGGACGAATAAGACAGGAGTGTGGACTAATTTTCCCCGAAATAATTAGAAATGTTCAAAACGAGTTGCAGTTCCGTTTAGGGCATTGCCAGTTAGTAAATGCACAACATTTTAAACATTTATTGAAAAAAGATTATTGAGTTCAATCAGATTCCTTGATTTTTAAAATTAGTTAACATTTTTAATGTCTTTTAAATGACAATAAATAAAAAATTGCAATGTGGTACGCATGTGTCACTTGATATATTCTTTAAGAATGGTCAAAAAAATAGGGTTGTCATTTAAAAAAACTGTCGATGACGTGATATTTTAAATTTAGGACATTCTGTATAAAATTTTCAAAATAACTAGCACTATATATTAGATGTTAAGGTTTCACGGAGGAAAGAATACTGTTACGGGCTTATCGGTTCGAATTGATTAACACATTGAATAATACCCACTTTATTACCAAATTAAACTCGGATCACTACAACTGAACAATAACTGACTTATGTACTTCTAACTGCTAACTCACTGACTCTAACTGATTTCCTCGCTTATATAGTTTTGGCTCCCGGGTTCTAGAAAAGTCACGCACAGAAGGCTTATCGTTTGCCGAAATTTCTGGAACGCTTATCTGCCGTTTGTTTCGTTATCGCGGATGTTCCCCTTATCAGATCTTTTTAGAAACTTTTCTTACGCACTAATTTCTATTTTAAATTCTATTCTATCTATTTACATTGCGTTACAATACATATCTTGAAAGTTCTGGATCTCCATCCGTTCAGTGACATCTCCCTGTGCACAACGTTTCTCCGAAATTTCATCCACCATCTGCAAGTACTCACTGGAAACTGGTTTCAAGCCCGAAACTTTCAAGATAAGTATTAATATACAGGGTGATTTAGTCATATTGGCATTAATTTTAAGGGAAGATGGAAAAAAATGAGTATAATAGGAATATGTGATTAAAGCCATCTTTTTTTAGGTGTAATTACGCTGAAAGATATATTTTAAAATCATAATTTAAACGCTTTTTTGAGCTGTCACTGACTCTAAAGCTCTAAAGCCCAGATAACTAGAAAGAAGAAGAATTTACGGTTGTGCAGTTGGGACTCGGGCGGAACAAACAAACAAAACATTTCTAAGTTACGTCTAAATAGGAATACGAAAAACATTAAATGATCCTAGCGGCACCGATGGTTGCGGAAAAGTAGTTGGGTGATTTGCTTTTTTATATGAAAATCGGGCAACAACAAATTGTAGAAGAAAGTTACGCAAAAATAGAAAAGGTGAAATCGCAAGATGGATATGAACGTTGATATTAACGCTGCAAGTACAGAATTAAATTCGCTGTTGCGGGTGCAAGTGTTAAAAGTGGTTAATACTCGAGAGTTATTTCTCGACGTTTTATTTTTTGTGATCCTCTGTGATACGATGAAAATTTTTTAAACCATGTGTAGTTTGCCGACGAATCATCATTTTTTTTATGCGCTCGACAGGTCTAAAATAGTTCGGAAAAGAGGGGATCAAGTATTAGTGTAAGTACACTGCACCTATGCTGACTGTGGGCTATCGTTGACATATTTTTTATAAACAACCTAATTGCTAACCAACGTTAATATGCTTCAAAATTAAATAAACCAGTGCGTCGTATCGTTATTTATTTTGCAGGACTAATATTTTAGTTTGAGTCGCTTGTGTTCGTTTATTTTTTGAAATTACGTCTTACTTTTCTTCAGACCGATTGCTTAACGAAATAAAAAAATGTAAAAAGTTTTAAGTGGATGAAAATGCAGATACCTATTCGTCAAAATAATTAATAGAGATTTGCTGCCCATTAGTTAGCTATGTTTCCCCTTCGCCAGTTCGGCTTATCATTGCAGCTGGTGAGTGTATGATAACGTGATCAGCGTCTGTTGCCGTAAAGCATTTAATGTGGTCAGTAGCGCCGGGCTTTTGGTGGTCAATAAGTTGATTTGGGTCTATTTTAAAAAGTCGAATAATTTTTTTTCCGGTAATCTGTCTTTACGAAGCCTTCCGAACACGTAGCTAAAATTAATGCCATGATGACTGAATCACCTTATATACAGGCTGGACCTTAAGTAATGGTACATAGAGCCTGAGGCTCGGGCTACAAACTTTTCGCTCGTGTGGAATATGCGCCATTCCACAACTTGTTGTTAGGGCTTACAATACCGGGATTCCGGGATCCCGAATACCGGAATCTCGGACGATTTTTGTCCGGTATCAAAAACCGGTATTTATGTAAAAATACCGGTATTTTGGTATTACATTAGTTGATAAAAATTGAATTTGTGCACAATATAAATCTAATTTAAAATAATATTAATTAATTACAAGAAATCTTTTTTGAAGATAAACAAACAATTTCATTTCTAGTGATTAGAAGCCTTGGTTTTATTTAATAGATATGAATAGATTTTAGTTAGTATACTAATTAAATTAAAAGTATTATATTTTTCTTAAAAAATAGATAAATTTCTGTTTTATTTGTAAATGTGAACTAATAAAGCATTTTTCGACCTTATTTTTGTATTATACCTTTTATCATGTAATTTATGTTACATAAAACTAAACTTTCCCGTTGTAGTTAAAATATCTGATGTTTTATTTTTGCTTTTTTAATAACATTAAACGCAGTTTTCTAATATTTATGATGTAAAAATAAAATTTACCAGATATTTTAAACTATAATAAGAAATTTACTAATTGTTTATGTTTTACGTCTACTACCCAATGAATAGGTCTCGTTTATACAAATACATAAAGTGTGTAACACAAAAATTATTAAATAATTTAGATTAGATTGTTTAATTTTGCAAATCAGCTGTAGTGTTTACAAGTAAAAATTATATTTTATATTTTCAATTTTATTTTTCATTCCGTTGTGTCTTGTGGTGTGTGGATTATGTGCACTTGTTTTCTGGTTTTATTTCTAATAATTGAAAATTATATAACGGTATTTAAATACTGATTAATCCATGTGAATTATATGATACGGTAAGTTTATATTTGTATTAATGTAAGTTAGAGTGTAATTAATTTACAAATATTAAAATTAATAGGCTGTACCCCCTGAAAGATGAATACATTTACGGAGCACCGAAAAGGACAGGACGAAACTTCAGTTTGGAATCATTTTTTGATTGAAAAAAACGGACAGGTTGTTAAATGTAAAAAGTGCGCGAAAGAAATAAAAGTGTACAGGAGGATACACAAGTGGCCTTCATACTCACTTAAAAACGATACATGGACTAAATCTTAAAAGGAAATGTGAATCTTCCCATGATGTCGAATCAAGTGTTACTAAACAGCCTAAATTGTTAATAACAAATTATCTTAAAAATAATAAAAACGAAAAACTTTCAGAAGTGCTTGCCCGAATGACAGCTCGCGATGGTTTGTCTTTTAATATTTTTATAAAATCGTATGACATAAGAGAAGGCTTAAAGGCTAGAGGATTCAAAGACATACCAAAATCTGCAGTCACTATTAGAAATATGGTACTTGAATATAGTAAAATTATTAAACAGTCTACAGTGCATGAAATTTCTAGACTGAAATCTGAAGGTAAACGTTTCAGTATCGCATTTGACGAATGGACATCTATTCGTAATCGGCGCTACATAAACATTAATGTACATTCTGTTGGAGGAACAATGGGGAATATCGGACTAGTGCGCGCTTACGGATCCGTTCCAGCAGAAAAATGCTTATCCCTTGTAGAAGAAAAATTGAAAGATTTTAATTTAGATATATCTAAAGACATAGTTGGAGTAACTACTGACGATGCGTCGGTTATGGTAAAATTAGGAAAAATTATAGAGGCTGAACATCAACAATGTATGGCACATTGCATAAATTTAGCAATTACTGATGTTTTGTATAAGTCAACTTTGAACCCGAGTGTGGGTATTGATGTTGTGGAGCAAAATTATAATGATGTTGACGATGACGATGATAACGACGAAGAAGATGGTAATGGAATTTTTAGAGAGTTAGATGCTAGCATTACTACAAGTAATATAAATATTAGACATATTGGTATATCATCTCTAGTTTAGAAAATTCGGAAAGTAGTGAAAACATTTAAAAATTCACCTTCTAAAAATGATAAAAGAAAAAATTCGAAATTTAAATTAATTTAAGACAACAAAAAATATATAATTTTGTAAATTTGTAACAGACAACTGATCTTCAAAATAGTTATTTGAAAAAAATAATAATAATTAAAATAAGTGCGTCAGCTCCACAAGGAGATTTTTCAATATTTTGTATAAAAATACAAATTTTTCTCTTGTTTTATAGAGGCACCATTAATCTTAACAGATTACAAGTCGAGCGCCCTCTTAAAGCTAGCATCTTTGGCGACGGCATGGATTTTCTCCGCTAGGGCAGGTACTGTAACCAGGTATGAGGCTTAAAAATTAGTAACATGAACTTTTCCATTCTGTAAGTTTCCATAGAGAACACGCCTCTGATAATTTTTAATTCCAACATTCTAACATATTCAACTCCTTTTCCTGGCTCAAAAAATCTTTGTTTCCATTTATCCCATTGGAATAATATTTCAATGGTTTACCCAATTTAAAGATAATTTTGGTAAATCGGTTTTACGAAGCATATTTGACGAATAAAACTTGTCTGCGTTAAAAGTAATTTATTTGCCTCTATGTACAGATAAAAGGCATGCCATAATGGTACATCCCACTTTAACACCATCTTTGCAAAAGCATGTATTGCATCCATCTGCGCTCTCTATGCCACCCGTTCCAACTGCTTTGCATTTAGCTACATTAACTTCTTCACGTTTATTAACTGAGGATAAATAAATATCTTTAATTAGTAAAACTACTTGTATTATTAACGAGTTGAGGACATTTGCGGCAAAGTCATTAAATAGCGACAGTTGCGGCGTACTGCGACAAATTGTCATAGGTATGGTGACATTTGCGGCGATATTTGCCATTCTGATTATACTACTGTTATCATCGGACCCTTTGTCTTAAGTAAGATTCGTTGGTCACGCACTACTACGGTTTTAGTCTACATTTACTTCGATATAATGAATTCGCCTTCACCCTGTTTTTAGGCTTAGGACTGACAAGAAAACGTACAGTTTCGTCATTTTTAGAAATTCTATACTTATTTTATTTGTTGTTTGACTTATGTCATTAGCAAATCGCTACTTTCTCATTCAGTAATGATAATCTCTTAATGACATTTTTCTCTTTCTTACCCAAAATTACCTGTGGAGAAACCACGTCAATAATAGTTCTGATTGGCTAAGGAGGATAAAATGTTAGCTATATATACCCTCACTGATAAATATTATTTTATTCAGTTTGTGATCTACAACTTAACGTGTTGCTAGTAGCGATTTTTTTGTGAAAAAGTCTTATATTACAAGCAGTAGGTAATATCAATCCAAAAACCGTGATGTGAGATATTAATCATGGAGCTAACAGAAACAACAAAAATGAAGCCTTCTTTGATTGAAGGTGGATATCAGTATCGTTGGAAATCTACTACCAAAAGTGGCAAAGGAACATGGTGTTGCATCAATGACAAAAAAAAAGAAGTGTCCTGGAAAGCTCTTTCGATTGCAAGGAGAAATAACAGGTAAAACGGAGAATATTTGTTTGCCCGACGTTTTCCAAGCAGAAGTTATAAGTTGCTTGGTAAACGCTAAGAAACGTACACGGGAAGAGCAAACAACTTCTGTAAGGCAAATATATCACGAAGAAATAACGCCATTGTACGATCGTGGTTATGAGTCTGTTGTGAACTTGCCAGCAGCGTGGATTATACAGAGAGAAAGGAGATGTTCGACCAGAGTTTACCACAAGAGATATGATAACTTTAGTTGATGATGACATAACATTTGCTGATGGCTCAAGTTTTCAACTGGCTGATGATGGAACTAATGACAGAATATTACTATTTTCTAGTACGAAAGGTAGAAAAATGCTTGAACATTGTAAAATAATTTTTATGGACGGTACCTTCAAAAGCTCTAGTCGTCAATTTGCCTAATTGTATAGTATCCATATAGATATCGAGAGTACTCCGGATGAAACAAGGATCGTGCCCGTTATGTTTGCTCTATTGCCAAATAAAACACAAGAAACATACGAAAATATGTTGAACTTAATAAAAAGGGCAATGTCAGGGTGGAATTCAAGTTCGTTTACCACAGATTTTGAAGTAACTTCAATGAATGCGGTAAAAACAGTTTTCCAGAAGTAATGCTCTACAGTTGTAATTTCCACTACAATCAGGCGCTGTGGAGAAAAGTCAAAGATATAGGTTTAGCACCAGATTACCGTAACAATGACCTGTTAAGACTGCATGTTAGGATGAGAATGGGTGCAGCATTAGCACACCTACCAAAAGGAGATGTTAATAATGGTTGGCTCTGCGTGCAAGAAACTACTCCTGTCAATAAAAAGTTAACAGAATTTTATGATTATTTCGTAGAACAGTGGCTTTGCAATGATAAAATTCCAATATCGACATGGAATGTGTATGGAAAAAGGCACAGAGCAAACAACTATGTTAAAGGATGGAATAAGAAACTCAATTCAATTATAAAGTGTCCTAAGCTAAGTATATATAAACTAATCAGATGTTTGAAGGAAGATAGCATTAACAGCAATTTTGAAATTGATCGTGCAGAACTAAATCAGCAAGGAAAACGAAGAAAGTTATGCTACATACGATTAGACCAGAAAATAACACGGATTATGCAAGACTGCGTCGCTTTAGGTGATATGGCGAAATGTTTGCGAAATTTAGCTGATATTCAAAAAATGAAATAAAATTTCCAAAAATAACACAAACAAAAAACATAGGAAAAAAATGGCGAAGCTGTACATACAGCAGATATAAACTTTTAAATTCGCTAAGATGTTTTCTTGTCAGTCCTAAGCTGAAAAAAGCGTGAAGGGAAGTTTGTGAACAAACTCGCATTCTACCGAAGTAGGTAGTTTTCGATTAAAACTGTAGTATACATAGTATAAATCAGAATGGCTAATATCGCCGCAAATGTCAGCATATCTATGACGATTTGCTACAGTACGCCGCAACTGTCGCTATTTAATGACATCGCCGCATTTGTCTCCGCCGCAAATGTCCCGACTCGATTATTAACGGAGAGCAATTGGTAATCCTCTATGTTTATACAATTTTTAGGTGTATGACTAAAGACGTGGACATTACAAAATAGATAATGGTAGAAATTATAAGAAAACTTCTATTCAATGATTTAAATTACACAAAATTTAGAACACATTATTGTCAAAACGTATACTATTATTTTCTCATCTTTTTGAGTAACTGTTAGATTACGTGTCAAAGAATTTTTACATACTTTCTTCAAGGTCATCAGCAGAAACTAGCGTCCCTGAAAATGCTAAAAACACAAAAAATATTAAATAACACTTCATCGTCAGTATCAAGAGTACACTAGAAATATGTTTCCGTTTATGAACAATTAGGCAATACTGCCAAAGTTATAACATTTAACGACTTTTATAATAAGTAGGCAGGATATTAATTGTGAATTAATCAATTTCTTTTATTACCCACAATAAACACAGAGTGCTTATAGTAGGTATTATAATTGTTATCAATTAATCAATTTTATTTTCTCACGCACAATGAGCTCTATTTGTGTGTGTATTTATTGCAATATTCAAAATATAAAGGTGTGAATACACTAAAAAAGCGGGCAGGAGCAAACACAGCGAACATTCTTTACGATTAATCGTAAAGGTTGCCCCGATTTGCACAGTACACGAGTTACACGATTTTGCTTTTACACAAAAAAATCAATAATTGAAAAAGGAAACTATGTTTTTGGGAGTTTTTACAAAGCTCCGCATGTCAGTTATTTATGTTTCTCTATTTTGGATGAAATAGTAAATTTTCTAGCAATTAATAATTTTTTACATTATATTTTTACGGGTGATTTTAATACTAATTATTTAGAAACATCTCCATCCTTGGTCTATCTGAATCAGGTGATGGAACAATTTGAAACAACTCTTAAAGTCTCCAACCAGAGTAACAATCTCAGGCAACATTGGACTTAATTTTTATGAGCTCTAATATAAGTGTACTAAACACGGATGTCTTGGACTTAGGTTTTTGAGACCATAATATTGTTTAGTGTCTCATTAACACAAAAATCGATCGTGAAGCGCCTAAGATCACGATGTTAGGTCTAATAAATATTTTATTTTTGAACGTTTCATTACTGATGCCCTCAATATTGACTGGAATTTCTAAATTAGATTATTAAAATGAGTCTATTTAAAATATTTTCAATCTACATATTCCATATGAAGAGATCCTTCTTTACAAAAGACGCGAGCCATGGTTTAGTGATTCCCTAAGGAAACTAAAACAATTAAAGCTTAAAGCATGGTCACGTTTTAAAAAATCAGGCAAAATTCAACATAGAAATTATTTCTCTCAATTACGTAATTATTACAATGCAGTGTTAAAACATGAACAATAGACTTTGTATAAAAATAATCTGCAATTGCTGAAAACCAATCCAGCTTTCTACCGGAAAAAATTAAAATCTTGTTTTATAATTTTAGTGGAACGGACTGGTCCTTGGTTATCTTCAAAGATTGAAATACAAATTTTGTCCCCTGGAACCAAGAAAGCAAGATAGATTAAAAAACACAACAAAGGATGCAAGTAGACCGGAAAGCCATAATTTTAGTGGAACGGACTGGTCCTTGGTTATCTTCAAAAATTGAAGTAGTATCTCTCTGAAGATGATAACTTGGTTATCAAAACGCGTTAGAGCAACCTTTGTTGTTTTTTTTTAATCTTTCTTGGTTTCAGGGGACAAGATTTGTATTTCAATTTTTGCTTTATAATACCTGACAGAAAACTTCATACCAGCCTCCCTCTAGCAAAGATAAATGCCGAAGATATAAATGATTTTTTCATTAATTCTATTCCAGATCTTAATATTGACACTTAGCTTTTGTTCTTCTTTAACAACGATCGTCATAATGCTGATCTGTCATCTAATATTCGCCAGTTGAGCATGCTGTTATTGAAACTCTTAACTAAACAACTCAAAACTTACTCCGTAGGAATTGATGGTATTGCGGAAAAGATGTTGCAATTCTCGTCCCATTGGTTTTGCGTTCCATTAACCATTATTAATTATTCCTTATAAGCAGGTGTTGTGCCAAAGCACTGGAAATGTGCACTTGTTAAATCAATTCCAAAAACGGGAACACCAAATGGTATAGGAGATTTCAGACCCATCAACTTGATCTGTTTAGCTTTTAAAATTGCGGAAAAGGCTGTTGCACTACAAATAACTGATTGCCTGTCTCAGGCAAGGCTCTTGCAACAGAGGCAATCAACCTATAGACAAAATTTCAGTACCTCGACAACATTCAGCTCTCTCACTGATATCTCTTACAAGGCTCTGTAATGATGGCAGGTTAACGTCTTTAACTCTTTGAACATCTCTAAAGCGTTTGATGCAATCAATATTAGCTTGTTATCAGCCAAGCTGAGATATTATGGAGTTTCTGGACCAACATTGTAATGGCTTAAAAGTTGTGCTTAAGAAAGCAGGTAGCTCAGTTCAATAATAATATGTTATCTATCTGCGATGTTTCGAGAGGGGTCCCACAAGGCTCTGTGTTGGGCATTATTAATTCTGAATTGGAGAATATAACAAATGGAACCTGCCAAACTCATTACAGCTAAATCCGAAGAAAAGCCAAACTATAATGTTAAGCAGGTCTCCAAGACTGAGACAATTGAAACACCTGAACCGTAATTATCGGATCAGCCCATAAATTCGTGCGCATTAATAGCATGCATGGAATTCACTATGACTCATTTACTAAACCAATACAATTTTGAACCTGTCGAAACTTGTCATCGTTTGACTAACATATTATTCAGTTCATTACCAACTTTCGTAAATATCGAACGCATTTTAGTACCCATAGAAGATGAATATAGATAATCAGTACAAACATGCTGTGTTATACATTTTTTATTTTCGTGTGGTGAATCTGCCAGGTCTGTAGCGATAAAAATTATTAGTGTATATGATAAACACACTATTAGTGTAAGGGCTGCCCAGAAATGGTTTAAAAAATTTTAAGTTGGAGAAAGTAACATTGATGATAAACCCCGTTCAGGACGTCCTGTTAATTTTGATAGCATTCTTCAAAATCTTGTGGAGTCAGAGCCACAATTAACAGTAGATCAGATTGCAGAAAGGATGAATTCATCTCAAGCAACAGTTTTTCGTCATTTAAAAAAGATTGGGAAAGTATCCAAGCTTGGAAAGTGGGTACTGCATGAGCTATCCGAAGGCAACTACTGCCAACAGCGAATAAACATCTGCACTTCCCTTTTATCGCGCTTCGAAAGAGAACCATTTTTAGATCTTTTGGTAACAGGTAACGAAAAATGGGTTAATTATCATCACGTCACAAGAAAAAGAACGTAAACTGATAGAAATAAGCAGTCGATTCCAACAGCAAAGGTGTCTATACATCCCAAAATGATTCTTTTAAGTGTTTGGTGGGATATGTATGGTGTAATTTATTTTGAACTGTTAGAAACAAATCAAACAATTAATTCAGAGTTTATAGTGAACAACTTTGCCGTCTAAACTCAAAACTGATCAAAAAACGCCCACGGTTGGTAAATACCAAGAAAGTGCTGTTTCATTATGATAATGCTAGACCGCATACGGCTCGAAGAACGCTGCAAAAAATTAGTAAATTTAATTGGGAGCTTTCGCCACATCCTGTTTACTCCTCAGATATTGCCCCAATTGATTTTTACTTATTTCGTGCCTAACAAAATTTTTTACTGGGAAAAAATTAAATTCAAAACAGGATGTACACAATGAACTTTCAAGTTTTTTTGCATCAAAACCAGAGTCTTTCTACAGCAATGGAATAATAAAGCTACCTGTAAGATGGCGAGAAGTTGTAGATAATGGAGGAAAATGTATAATTGATTAAAATGTTAAATTGCGTTATTTTACATTATTTAAAAATTTACCAAAAAATGCACGAATTTATGAACTGACCTGATATTTCGGGAGAAGGAATTGCTGATATGGAGAATATTGAAGCAACTTAGTTACTTCAGTAAACTCTATAAGTTGATTAGCAAGTTATAGAAATCTAGACTAAAGATTGAAGTGAATAATTTTTTCAAGATATTTATGGTTTTGACTTATTTTTAAAAACGTATTGGCAAGATTTAGAAAAACATTTCTTTGTTTGGACTATTGGATTTTAAATGATGATTAGTTTCTTCATAACGTTTACAAAGTCCAGAACATGTATTTTGTAACTGAGTAACTTAAAACTGTACGAGTTTAGTAAAACTACTTTTCCCATGAGTTTGTTTAAACTATTTTTTTCGCATTTTGTGAGAGTTACAAATAAATAATTGTAAATATGAAAGCATTACAAAGTTAGAAAACTTAAAAAATTATCTGTTTATAATTTCCGTAATCTAGGGCACATCTTTGTTGATTTACAAAACAATAGTTGACAAATGTCATTTATATGGGTCGAATTGAATTTAAATTACTAAATTGCACATTAATAAATATAAAAATGAGTCTTGTAACTGAAATTAAGAAACTGTTCACAAGGCATTGTAAATTCTGTTCTAGAAGCGTCTTTGAGCTTATTTTATATGCAACTGTATTTAATTGGTATCTATGCGGTAAAGTACCACTTTACTAAACGATTTTAAGTTTGGTAAA
This sequence comes from Dastarcus helophoroides, assembly GCA_028583605.1. Classification (NCBI taxonomy): domain Eukaryota; kingdom Metazoa; phylum Arthropoda; class Insecta; order Coleoptera; family Bothrideridae; genus Dastarcus; species Dastarcus helophoroides. The sequence goes on along the minus strand of CM053337.1, from coordinate 11,544,973 downwards.
GTAGCATATTTTTGGTGCAACGGACTGGTCCTTCAAAAACTGAAATACAAAGAGATACTCAGTATCTCTCTGAAGATGATAGTTTGCCTATAGAAACGCGTTAGAGCAACCTTTGTTGTGTTTTTTTAATCTTTCTTGGCTTCAGGGGACAAGATTTGTATTTCAATTTTTAAAGTAGGATATCGCCAATCAAAATGCGAAAAATATTCTAGGCAGTTTTGACATAAAAAATTATATTAAAATACAGTTTTTGAAATCTAATAATTCTTTCATGATGTTCTTGTGAGTGGAGGTGGGAAAATCTAGCTAGTCTGTAATAAAAAGAGAATGAGGGAATGCTTCTTTTTAGCAATGGCAAAGAATGTTTAAACATTTGAGAAATATTAAGACAAGAAAAACTTAAATTTCGTAAGTAACCGTAAAAATTAAATATTAAAATTAGAAAATCCTTAAAATGCACTTCTTTATATTGTTTTACGATGTATTTAAAAAAATGAACCATCTTATTAAAATTCCCTTTCTGCTTAAATGTGCGTAAAATTTGTAATTTGTGGATATTAAACCGTAATCCTTGATAAAATTGAATTTCAACTACATCGTAAATATAAAAAATATTTGTTTTTTGGAAATATTATTAACAATTCTGCATATCACAACTGATCCTTGTAATGCAATGTAGGTTAATAATTAAGAAAGATAAGACCGATGAACTTAGGTTGTAGAAGTTAATAATCATTAATTGTGTGTAAGCAAAATAAGTTTGTCGGTCTGGATTTGTTGTTGTAAAAACTCTAATAATGATGCATCAACAAATTGTGTAAGTGCAATGCACCTTATTGGGGCTTACTGAAGTCAAGAACCGGCACTTGACCATTTGATAATGTTATAAACTAGTTGAGAACTAATATATTTTTAAATTAAGTAATTCGAGTTCTTTTTATAAGTAACTTTTCAATGTTGTTCAATGTGTTTATTACATGGCGATCCAATGTGACCAACAAATAGAATTATTACATGGCGATCCTGCCACTCATTGCTGGAAACGTTTTATTAAACAAGTGTTAATCAAAGAATATATGGCAATGTTGGTCTTCGACATAACAAGGAACCTAAGATAGTCTATTTGCTTATTTATGAAGTAAGTTCCAATTCTTCAGTTCCCCATAGCAAGACCATGTTATTGGAGATTTTAGCCAATGCCAGAGGGGTTCCGTTTCACAACAAGATGTGCCCTTTGTGCCATAATATTCCGAAGTCCGAAATCGCAAAGAAATTAGAAAGCTCCGTGTGTCCAACTGCGTCAAAAGGCGTAAAAGGTAAGAGTCAACAAATGTGTTTGTATAATTTTGATTAAAAAAACTTTTTAAATGAACACGTTTTTTTAAAACGAACCAAAAAGTATAAAATAATTTCTCCTAGTTCCATACAGATTTATAATCCCATACAGATTCCTAACTCCAGAGTCCTGAAAAATTGTGATTATGAATTTTTAATAGATATGAAAATATTTATAAGATTTAAAACAAAAGCAAAAGCAAAAGACTGAACTATTCAGACATCAATTTTTATTTATTGTATGCGCCCCACGTTTTTCTTTTTATGAAACATTTCTTACGGAAGATAGTAAACCCTTATTGATTAATTATATATTAAAAACTAAATTGACTGAAAATGCTAAGATTCGCCTTAAAAATCATTATAACAATTGTGCAACTTTAATTAAAGATTTTATCCGGCGGGCATGAACTGCGCTCAAAATAATTGGGGCCCCTAATTACAGACCCGAATTGCGCTTAAAATTTAATCCTGTACTGAACTGCGCTTAAATTAATTAGGTAGGTATTGTTTGTTTAAATTACACCTAGGTGCATTTATTTGCAGACATACAAAAATTAGGAAATATTTATGTATTGTAAGTATATATGTTAGGGTCAAACACCGATTTCGGGTAATGGCCGAACAAAACGGCCAAAACGCGTTCTGGCCACCAGCAAATTGCCAATGTCCGAAATATCGCTTTCTGGCCGTTTGATATAGACCAGGACGCGTTCTGGATCTCTCACGACTGCCAGAAAGCGAAGCTGTTGAATAATTCGCGTACTGGCTTTCTGAAAATAGCCAGAACGCGTTCTGGCATTCGCAGCTATACCAGAACGCGTCGAGCACATAAACGAAACGTACAAAAGCCGATTTTGTACTTGTCTCAACATGTACACTGGCTAAATCTATCTTCATTCGAGTGTGTAGTGGGTAGTAAGCAGTTTGATGCAACTGTGATAGGTGGCAGGTTAAAAATGTGTACTAGTGTGTGTACTAGTGCCATAGAAGATCTTAAGTTGCGTTTCAATAATGATTTGCAAAAAGTCATAAGTGATAGCAATGATCGTAGCAACATTTTTACAAGAGAAAGATACGATCAAATACTTGCAGATGTAAAATTAGCAAAGGCATGTAAGAGTGAATGAACGGTAAAACAATTACTTCAAAACAATGGCGACGATTAAAAAGGTACGATATTTTGAAAATTGGTGAAACCCAAAAGCTAATAGAGAGCAGGACGGAGGAAACTGCTGAGTTGCGTTACTTTTGCACGACCGACGAATTATTTGACATCATTCATTCGGCGCATATAGGGACAGGATACAAAAGATTACGAGGTTTGTTGTTGTTCTTTGTGCTCGACGCGTTCTGGTATTGCTGCGAATGCCAGAACGCGTTCTAGCTATTTTCAGAAAGCCAGTTCGCGAACTATTCAACAGCTTCGCTTTCTGGTAGTCGTGAGAGATCCAGAACGCGTCCTGGTCTATATCAAATGGCCAGAAAGCGATATTTCGGACATTGGCAATTTGCTAGTGGCCAGAACGCATTTTGGCCCTTTTCTTCGGCCATTGGCCGAAATAGGTGTTTGATCCTAACATATATACAAATAAAAAAATTAAAAATTATAAAATTAAACTTAAAGGATACACACTTCACAAAGTCAAGTCGAGATGTTTCGTTATTTTCTAGGTGATTAATTTTATGTTCAATAAATTCTTGTTTTTTTTAGGAAGTTCTTGTCGTAGTCCTTTCTCTCCTTCCTTTTTATAGAATTGAATTTTGTGTACGCATCGGTTTGCGTCGCTCTTAAAGTTTTCAAAAAAATGTGTAAATTGGGGTGAGGTCTCCCTATTTCCGAATTGAATCTGAAATGGAAAGATTCGCATACATTTGTTGTTCGGACTATACTACAATTCCTTGTTGCCCAGATTTCGGGTGGAAATTTCACGCTTTCCTCGTTGATATAATTTTCTGTGAGGTAGTCCAAAAATTGATAAATACATTCATCTTCAGGTTTGTCGAATATAAAGTCTTCTACTAAGCAACTACCGACTTTATTTTGAGACAGAAACGTCAGCCCAAATAGATGTTTTAGTCACGCACCCGTTGGATAATTGTTGTCCCTGTATTTCGTTGTTAATACCAGTGACTGTATCTTTCTCCACCAAAAATAAATAAAAACGTAGGGTCTTGTGGATATTTTGAAGTGTAGTAAATAACATACAAAGCTTGAGCTAAATGGAAACGGTAGCCAATTATATTCGCATCCGGAAATACGGCATACACTGCAGTATGTATATGATTTCGAAGAAAATCTTCTCCATTAATTGTAGTTATTTCCGTTTTGTTTAACAGTTCTTGCGCATCTTTCGTAGTATTGGGTAACTTCGGTAACATTTTTAACGCAGGCCGATTTAAATTTTTGCGAATGTATTTCACGTCTCTTGCAGATATAGTATTCATAACGTCTTTTTGCAGCTCCATTTCTGTTTTAATTAATGTTGCTGTTATTGTTACTTATCTTTTGGCGACTAAGACATGCTTCATCCAATTGGTGGTTATGGATTCCGTCTTTTCGGGAAAAAAAAGGAGTTGAGGGTATACACCTTTGCTGTACACTGCTTCTTTGTACAACACCACCATATTTCATCCGTTTTCTTTAATCTTCGACACTGGGAAAACTTAAACTTTTCGAACACTAGTAGCATACAACCCCGTTCACTTAACATATATTCCATGCCAATAGTATAAAAGAAATCAAAACTAAATAATAATTATAACCACTGCATAAGGGTGAGGACCATCAAAGGTGAATGTCGTAGACTATTAGAAGCTCATTATAAATTTTGAGGGCAATTCAGTCTTGGAATTAACCCTAGACTAATGAAAGGGTTAATTGCCATAACTTTTGAGCGCAATTCGTGCTCGCCCACTTTATCGTATCATTGTAAATTAAGTGTCCTTAAAATTAAATCTTTATTGATAATTACTCACCTTATAATAATTAGCAGCTTCATAATAACTTAGTAGCACATAATACGTTAGTTACAATTATAATACGTTAGTTACCTGTCATAACTCTCTAAATACAAATTTTATTTTAAAAGTTTGTTGATTTTTTTTATGTCAACGTACTCAATAATACAATAAAGCTTTGAATGCAATTTTCCTGTGTATTGTATGAATAAAGTAACGAATAACAATAACGTGAATAATGGAAAGAAAGGTGAAGTACTTTTGAATGTTTTTGGATTGAATGTTGTGCGATTGAATTATGATGGTTCGGATGTATTGTTTTTATTAGATACGGGTGCATCTGTTAGTGTATCTTTTCAAGAATATTTTTCACATAATCAAATTATAAATTACAAGAATAAGGTTAAAGTAACTGGAATATCAGGTCATACTTTTTCGCAAGGTTCAGCAAATATATCTTTAAATGTAGGCCATGAAACTATATGTCATGAATTTTTGTTGTTAAATAGTTTTGCCGAAAATGTTCATGGTATTATAGGTTCAGATTTTTTCCAAATTTATAAAGCTAAAATTGATTTTAAAAAATTTGTGTTTACGTTGCATTACAAAGAAATTGAAATTAATTTACCAATGGAATCTAAACGTAATGTTTGCACTGTACTTCCGGAAAGATGCGAGGTAATCAGACTTTTCGAAATGGAAGTAAAAGAAGATCGTGTGATTTTACCCTCAGAAGTATGTAAAGGAGTGTTTGTTGCAGGAGCATTAGTTAAGCCTAATTGTAAGCAGATACCTGTGAGAATTCTTAATACAAAAGATAAGGAAGTTTGTTTAAAGAATTTTTCTCCTAAATTAGACAAATTATCGAATTACGAGTTGTGTAATTTTTCAGATAAAAATAGTACTTTAGTAGATAGGGTTGATAAACTGTTGAGTTTACTAAAAACTGACCATCTCAATAAAACAGAAAAATATAGTTTATAAAGAGTGTGTGCGAAATATGCAAACGTTTATTATTTAGACAGTGACCCATTAACAGTTACTAATGTGTACAAACAAACCATTCACCTACAAAAGTCAGCAATTCCTGTTTATGACAAACAGTCGTTTACCAAACTCTCAGGAAATTCATAATCAAGTAGACAAAATGCTTAGAACAGGAATAATTGAAGAGACAAGATCAATATGTTCATCTCCTTTATTAATAGTACCTAAAAAAGCAGATCAAAACCGAAATAAAAAATGGCGAGTAGTTATAGACTACAGACTTTTAAATAAACGAATTGAAGACGACAAATTTCCTGTACCCTGCAAACCGGATATTTTAGATTCATTGTCTGGAGCGATGTTTTTTCTCATTAGGGTTTATCACAAGGTTACTACGAAGTAGAATTAGAAGCGTCCAGTAGAAATTGTACAGCTTTTAGAACTGATCAAGGTCAATACCAGATGAAACGATTACCGATGGGGTTGAAAATCAGTCCCAGTGCTTTTTCACGAGCAATGACAATCGCTATGTCGGGTTTAAATTATGACAGTTGTTTTATTTATTTAGATGATTTAATAGTTTTTGGCAATAATTTAACTACCCATCATCAAAATTTAACTAAAGTATTACAACGATTAAGAGACGTAAATTTAAAACTGAATCCGAAAGAACGATTTCCTTAGGAAAGAGATATTATATTTAGGGCATGTGATTTCGCTGAAGGTGTTTTGCCGGATCCATCAAAAATCGAAGCAATTCAAAAATTCCCAATCCCAAAAGAGGCAAATGAGACTAAACGCTTTGTAGCTTTTGCAAATTATTATAGAAAATATATAAATAACTTTGCTTAAATTGCGGTGCCTTTAAACAGACTTTCTAAAAAAGGTGTAATATTTGAATGGACTAGAGAGTATCAACAAGCCTTTGAAAATTTGAAGCAAGCGTTAATTTCACCTCCAGTTTTACAATTCCTCTATTTTTCCGAATCTAATAATTTTGTTTTGAAAACAGATGCCTCAGGATATTCAATAGGTGCAGTTTTGACCAATGGTAACGTTAACCTGTTGCATATGCCAGTAGATTATTAAATAAATCTGAGAAAAATTACTCTACTATAGAAAAAGAACTTCTTGCAATAGTATGGGCAGTAAAACATTTTAGACCATATTTATTTGGCAGGAAGTTCACGATTGTATCAGATCATCGTCCGTTAATCTATCTTTTAAGCATGACGGATCCTTCTAGTAGATTAATAAAATTTAGAAAGATACTTGAAGAGTATGATTCTGTGGTAAAATACATCAAAGGTAAAGAGAATGTAATAGCAGAATTGCTTTACCCGAAGCTCTAAGATTCATTTCTAATCTTCATAAGATTAAAAAGCATTAACTCATATATACTACACAAAATACCTAACATTTATTAAAATGTCACATCAAATTGATGATTCTGAAGCTATTAAAGCTCAAATCGAACAAGTTAGAGACCTAGACTCTGAGAGCTCAAAACCCCGTCTCCAGTCAAGACTAAAACTGAAAGAAAGTGAAGGCAAGACTACCAAATCCCAAAAAGACCACACAAAGTCACCTCCTCTAATTTTAGCTATTCTAACTCCTTACCTGAGAAATCCCCTCACCGGCAAACCAGAACCAGGTTCTAGTACGTATACGCCTTGTGCGTACCATATGTATTATGTTGTCCACTTAATGGATGACATTATGCAAAAAAATATGTACTTTCGCCGACAAGAAGATGCATGGCATCCTCTATTGTCGAGACTCTACTTTGGACTGATATTCATCATTCAAACTTTAAGAGCAGAACTCTCCGCTGGAACAATCCATCCACGCCACTAAAGATTCCTCGCTAAATTACTAAGAATTTATCCTTCAGATTTACTCCCTATTCCAGGACCCTTGGTAGCAATTTTCGAGTCTTTAAATCCTTCACGGCCAGCTAATAAGTTATACGGACTTGTTAAGCCAGCTATTTACGTGCAGAACGTCAAATGAATTAACAGATGTAAATAATAGTATCTCTCTGAAGATGATAGCTTAGCTATTGAAACAGGTTAGAGAAACATTTTTTGTGTTTTTTATCTTTCTTTGTTTCAGGGGACGAAATTTGTATTCCAATCCTTTATGGTGTTAGAAATTTAAACCTTTTCTTGGAAATTCGTCTTTTTCTGAAAAATTCGACTTTTTTTTCCAAATTAGTCTTATTTATAAACAACTATTCTCAAAATTTGACTCTTTTCAAAATTTAACTTTCTGCGAAAAATTTCTATTGTTATCTCGAAATTTCGTCTTTTTGCTTGAAATTCGCCTTTTCGGAATTTTGAGTTTTTCAAAATTCGCCATTTTTTAAAAATTAACTTTCTTTAAAAAATTTTAATTTTTTTCTTAATATTTGACTCTTCCTCGAAATTCATCTTTGTCCAAAATTCTTGATCTTTTTCCTTTAAAATAAAGGATTTCCTAAACTTGGACTTTATTCTCAAAATTCTATATTTTGATTATTTTTTTCTGAAAGGCCGTCATTTTTTATTGAAATAATTTTGACGAAAAAACTAGAAATTTTTAAAAAATATAATATTTCAGAAGAATTGAAAGTATTATTATTAAATCTTATATTTTGACAAAGATAGGAGATTATAATAACCATATAATACTCGGTTTGTGTTGGAAATCACGTTCAAAACGTGAGAGCAAAAATCTATCGGTGCTTATTTTAAAGTAAAATATTAAACACCCTCAAATACTTTATGAGTTTTTCTGTATCTTTTACGAATTGAAATCTGATCGGGTACTTCAACTTATTTGGAACACTCTTAGGTGGATGATTAATTCTAAGAACGATGGTCAGTCTCTTTCCTGAAAGTAGGTTTTAAGAGATTAACGTTGACATATACAGCGTGTCCCACTAGTGCGGCAAAGTCCAATAACTATGTTAAAATGAGAAATATATGGATTATTCTTTTTACGGTGTTGTCACATTTCTCGAAATGTACAAATTAAAAATATTTTTAACTACACAGGATGTTCCACTTTTCCTGGCCAGACACCAACTTTTGTTTTTTAAATAGAAACACACATTTCTTATATTTTTTTCGGATTCTACATCAAAAATAAAGGGCACTTTCTGTAAAATAGTCCTATTCGAATATTCACGGTTTTTGAGTTATCTCGCTTGAAAGGTTTTTCTAGTCGATATTGGCTGCTTACATTATTTGATACTAACAGGTTATGCTAAGAGCTACTATGCCCATTTTTTTATCAGATGTTTAGTAAGGACGACTCTTTCGAATCGTGCTCCAAAACTACCCTGCGTTATACAGGGTGACCAAAATATCATGTCAAAATTGACAATTTAAAAATTGAAAATTTTCGAAAATTTTAAATGCAACACCCTGTATATTTTTATACCGTGGGATGCAGAATTAAATTCTCTACAACTTTGCTACACCTGCTCATATACCTAAATTCATTAGTTTCTCATGAAATCTCATTTTTATGAAAAAATGCGAAGTTTACAAATAGTTTATTTGTAAGATAACGTAGTAGGCACCTGTCAAAGGATAATCAATCAATAAACAGTTACCATGAGCTTCTCCTACGGCGTACACCATATTTATTAATTCTTCTTTAGAGTAATTCATTTCACAATTATTAGTGTAACTTTTCTATTGAACTTTATGTCACTCGAAAATTTGTATGATTATCCTTTGACAGGTGCCTACTACGTTATCTTACAAATAAACTATTTGTAAACTTCGCATTTTTTCATTCTGCATCTCATGGTATGACAATATACAGGGTGTTGCATTTAAAATTTTCGAAATTTTTCAATTTTTAAATTGTCCATTTTGACATGATATTTTGGTCACCCTGTATAACGCAGGGCAGTTTTTGGAGCACGATTTGGAAGAGTCGTCCTTACTAAACATCTGATAAAAAAATGGGCATAGTAGCTCTGAGCATAACCTGTTAGTATCAAATAATGTAAGCAGCCAATATCGACTAGAAAAACCTTTCAAGCGAGATAACTCAAAAACCGTGAATATTCGAATAGGACTATTCTACAGAAAGTACCCTTTATTTTTGATGTAAAATCCGAAAAAAATATAAAAAATGTGTGTTTCTATTTAAAAAACAAAAGTTGGTGTCTGGCCAGGAAAAGTGGAACACCCTGTGAAGTTGAAAATATTTTTAATTTGTACATTTCAAGAAATGTGACAACACCGTAAAAAGAATAATCCATATATTCCTCATTTTAACATAGATATTGGACTTTCCCGCACTAGTGGGACACGCTATATATTAGCGGTGTATCATAAAATAGACCAGATGTATTTGGAAATATTACGAAAATATTTCGTTTCGACGGTGAAGTTGATTTTAAAATTTCGTCGCGACATCACACACCTTCCGAGATTTCCTGTCTCGATACTTAAAGTGTGGTGTTTTATTGAACTAAATGGTTCATACACAACCCATTTCCAATAGTTTGTTTATGTAAATTTTGCAAAAGTAACAATTTTGGGAAAAAATCTAAATTCTAAAATTAAAAAAACAACCTTAAAATTGAAATCGAAATTTTGAAAATCGCAATTTTGAATGTCACAATTTTCAAAAAATTGATATTTTGCGGTCAAAAAAGTTATAATCAAATAAGCCAAATTTTCAATTTCGAAATTTTCAAAAAAAAATAAAACAAAATTTCGGAAAAAGACCGAAATTTTCAAACAATTCACTCCATCCAGACATTTCTCAAAAAACTTTCGAACCTCAACTTGAATTTTTGGAAAAGATGTCGAAATTTTAACATCAAAAAGCTCAACAAAATATAATTGAGAATTTATCAAAACTAAATTCAAAAAATTGAATGAGTAAAACCGTAATTCTAAAAAGTCGCCTTTTGAAAGTCTCCATTTTGAACAAGTTCTATCTTTGAGAAAATACGAAATTTTGAAAAAAAATCGAAATCGTAAAAAAATTGAATCGAAAAAGAAGTCGAAATTTTGAACTTTCTGTTTTGAAAAAAAACAAAAGATTTAAAAACCTTTCAAGTATTCGAAAAGAAGGAGAAATGAAAAAAAAAAACTTTTTATTTTTATAACCTCGAAGTTTTGGAAAAGTTAACATTTTGGAAAAGGTGGAAATTTTTATGAGTCAGAAATTTCAAGATCTTTTAAAAAGTTGCAACTTAAAAAAAAACCGAATGCATTAAAAGTGGAAAAATTCAAAACACACAAATGAGCAAGCAATTTCGAATTTAAACTTGAAATTTCGGGAAATTTTAAAAAAAACAAAAATCTCAGAATTTATAAAAACTGTAAAGTACGACTTTACGGAGAGTGACTTGAACCAACGGAAAGGAAGAAAACGCCATTTTTTTAGTATAGAAGTTTACTCACTGCAAGTTACAAGTGCTTATCTAAACTAAAACTTAACTTTGATGCTTACGGAGGGGATGAAAACTCCCGTCGTGGCGGTCACCTATACTTATACTTTGGGTAAAACTCAACAAAACCCAAAGGATAGATGAAATATCAAAAATAAAATCAAAATTTATTTTAAAAAAAGTAAAAAATTTTGAGTTTGTAATCAAAGATTTATTTGAAACAGAAAAAGGTAACAATTAAACGTTAATTTCGAAAACATTTTGAAATTAAATTTGAAACGTAATCCATAAATTATGTAATTATTTTCGAAAATTTTAAGAAAAATGTCCAAATTTTACCATAACAGTCGCAATAAATAGAAAAGAGTGTTTTTCGTTTGAAGTGTTTGTACTTTTTTACCTAAAATTTCTATTTTATTTTAGTGAGAATTTTGACTTTAATCTTTATTTCACTTATAGAAAATTTCTACAATATCTGAGTTTAAAAATTTTAACATGAAACTCAAAAGTTTGAGAAAAGCATAAGTAGATATATCAGGAGAGTTCTAGACCACAAGATATGACGTCACGCTTCGGATGGCATGCTGAAGAAGTAGAGGGGCGGGGCATGTTGGGTGTCAAAGAAAAGGGCGTGGCGTGTAGAACAAGATGGCGGCAACGAAGTGTGTCAATAGGGCCTTATTTGGAAAAAATGTAAATAAAACGACCAATTACGAAGCTCCTTGGTATCAAATGAAAGAGCGTGACGTGTAGAACAAGATGGTGGCATCGAATGACTTAAAAAGGCGTTAAATAAACTATGTGCGGCTGAGGGGCGGTGCTGCTTCGTAACAAAGTTGTAATAAATTTATTGGCGCCATTATTGCTGTGAAACGTCATAGTCACCTGACTGTTAGAACCATTAATATAATGCTCAATTTAGATGAAGAGTGTCAGTTGCATCAATCATGGAAGAGAAGTGTGTTATGACTTGTATTTATTCTGGATGGTGGGACCCAGTTATCTACGAAATATTTGATGAAACAGGTGAATTATATCCCGGTGCAATTATCTGCGAGTTGCTTAGATGTAACGAAAAATGTATTTTTTCACACTACTGGAATAAGACAGAGGTAGAAAAGTTTATTATGGAGGGAAAGCTGCCACCTGAATGTAAAGTGTGTCCTGCGCATCAAGAGCTGCGTCAAGAGGAAATTGTGAGGGTTATGATGGAACGAAATAAATATTAAGGTACACTTGTCAAGCATTAGTTCATTAGTTTGGATGAGAAAGTTTTCGAGTTTATTGACAAACTATAAATTCTTAAACGTGACATTAGTGAATAGGAAAATAAAATTCAACTATTTAAGAATTTCGCCAATTTAAAAATCAACCCAGATGTTTCTACAGAAAAGTTTCGTTTTACTGACGGCAATGGTGAATGAATTTTTTTACACGGACTTTCCAAGAAACGTCAAATCTATTGTGGTATGTTTCAACGAGACGAAAAATCTAAGTGATCCTACTTTGCGGATACCTTTAGGAATAACTACTGTTAATTCTGATCGACCAGTCTTTTGGATCTCGGCACCGAAAACTAATGAAACTTATATTAAATACAAATTACGTTTATTTTTTAAAGATGGGAGCCAAGGTGATATAAAGGACTGGGGAACGATTTTATTGGAACCATTACGATCAAAAATAAATGAAGCATCTAATCTTTCGAGTTTATTGGAGGAAGATATTTCTAATATGTTTTCGATATTGTATACAATTTTTATTGTTGTATTATTTTTAATGTTAAATGTTATAGTAAAATTGATTGTAAAATATAAAAAATAAAGGATGTTTAAGGTATGTGGGTGTTTTATTTAAAACCATCAATATTTTTAATAATTTATTAAGGTAAACATTCTAATACAAAGTTATATAATGTCCAACAGTTATTCGAACTACAAATAACTTTATAATTATGGATCTTATGATGCATGCAATAAGGAACAGCTTTTTCTAAATTAGGACAGTTTTTCACTTCTTCTAAATTGATTATTTGAGGCATCGGGTTCAAATTGATCAAAACGGAACTTAGAACCACAATTTTTTCTTGTCCTTTAACGTATATTCTATTTACACCATGCAGATTCTCTTCTAAAACTTTTGGTAGGTCCTCATAACTAACGACACCATCGCTGTAACGTAGACCATGATGATTGTGTTCTAGGTACCTAACTTGTTTTTTCTCATCTTCTGTTAACTGATTGAAAGATATTGGGGATTTGAATAAGTAATTTATCGTTTTATATCCATCAACGATACCCAATTCTTTACAAACAAAATTAGGAGTTTTAAATCCCTGAATATCTACTACAACGATCTTCATCTTGCCACTTTCAATAAATAACTATAGCTTATGCATCTACACTATATTTTTAACACCCTCAGAAAGTGGGGTATATTCAATTATTTTATCATGAATAATGATGCAATAGCTCTTTCTATTGTCTGGAAATTCATCTTTGCTTTCAAATTTTAGGATTTCGATCAATGCCCACCTTTTTGTATTAAAAATTCTAAACATACATGTCCACAATTAAATGTGTTAAAATGTTGATACCTTTCCCTGTTGTAAATTAAATCTTTAACATGTAAATATTTAACAAGCTCTTTGGGTGGTTTTAAATTACCAAAACTATCGAAATATTCTGCAGCTTCGCTTCGTTTCTTATAAGCTACCCAATGTGTTCCGACATTACGAACGCTATCTAAATTTATTATACCACTTTCGTTTTTCCATACTTTTTTAGGTAAAGTGTCTCTCATAAATACACCTCTAAAATATGGAATTTTAAATTGTTTCGCATATCTTACGAGATCAACATCAGGAAGTGCTTTTCGAGGCAAGTTGTTTAGTTTTTTGGAAATTGTTTTAAATATAAACCCATGCCTTTTTTATACCTTTTAAGGTACAATCCATCTCCATGTTTACCGAGAGCTATTTCCTCCATAGATTTGTTGTGTCTTTGCATTTCCCCCAATTGTTTTTGCGCATCTTTAGCATCATTTACAGCATCATTTACGGCGATTCCAGCTGCTCCACCTGATAAAGCACCTATGGCAACCTATGACCTATGGCGAATAGAGGAATTAAAAACGGTAAAATTCCTCCTACTTTTAGTAAAGGTATAACTCTGGCAGTGGCGGCTGGTGCTTAAAAAAATTGGGGGTTGCAAAGAGACACTTACCAAAATGTGCCGAAATTGGAAATTTTAAATTAATCTGGAATTAAGAGATATTTATACATGTATAGTATATTATTAAAATTTTCCTTTTATAATATGCACAAAAATCAGACATTCACTTATTGGAAGCAGAAGTCCATACGATGATCTTTGGCAGATGCAAATTTATTAATAATTTTTGATTGCGGTCGGGTATTCCTTGGATTAAGTCCTTTTCTTTGGATAGCATCGTTAATGCGGACAATTTTTCCTGGCATAATGTATTTCTTAAAAGTTTTTAATTATTTTCAGGGTGGAGAAGCACCCTCTGCTTCAGGAGAAGCCATTGGGATAGTTATAAAGATTTTTGAAAGCATTTAGAGTTCCACTAAAAATTTACTCAGCTCACTGTTTTCTGAAATAATGTTATAGAGTACAGTAAACCAGAAATCGATTTCAATCCAAAAATGGATAAATCTTAGTGGTTTTTTAAAACACTTTTCGGGAAAAGTGGTTCTATACTGATTAAATTTTTCAGAAAAAAATAACGTTGCTGCAATTAACTAAACATCGTCTGCAGAATATTTAAGTCTGAAATAGATTGTCCAAGTCGCTTAATTTCCAGTTTTTCCGACACAGATCGGTTACAGAATGGTCGTGCAATTAAACTTTGCACTGAATTTATTTCCATTTGTGTTTCACGGCTCACAACATTGGCGGACAACAAATTAAAATAGCGAGTTGATATTTGGTTTGCATCCACAAGTGCAACCTAATGCTTGCTTATGGGCAACTATTTAAACGAACAAAATATGAGTTAAGGCGCAGGTGCATATGTGGAAAGCAAAGTTTGCAGTCTAGCCTGCAAACTCTGCAAACCATGGACCCAACAACCTCGCCAAATTCTAACAAACCGGGGGAATCCGTTATAGTCAGAGACTAAATAGACTGAACGTTTCAATGTTGTCTCATACGTACAGTTGAAGCTAAAATCCGGGGAAGTGGGGAGGTGCATTCTACTACTCTTTGATATGGTCGGATTAAGTAAAATTTATATATACGAAACTTGCCGCGTAACGGTTCTAACGATTTAGATGAAACTTTAGAATTAGGGGCTTTTGGACCAATAGGATAATTTTTATAAGTGCTTTTTGGTAAAAGTTCAGGAGAACTATTTTCAAAGACATCTTGGTTTAATAGTAAAATAATTTTCTTTCAATACGCGACGCCTGTGTACAATATTGTTAAGCCGGTGCTGTAAACACGTCATGATTGCAGTGAAATGGCGACGTGCGCACGCCGATAATTGAATATTTATATATTTTATTTTTACCTACCCAAAGAATGAAACTCTTGATTTTCCTTCACTAATGTGTTCACCGAGGTTTCAACAATGATCCACAATACACTTCCCCATATTTACAGCCCATTTTCTTTAAAAAAAAACCGATGTTATCTTCGCAAAGGTCTGTCAAATAATAAGAGGGCATTGCGAGCTAGATGGAGCTAGGCTTTCGCCAGGCTTTCAACTGGCTTCACTGCTTACCGTGTTACGTTCAGTCTATTTAGTCTCTGGTTATAGTTATGTTTGGTAACGATAAATCTGTTATATTAATAAATAAAATAGACAACAATTACTTTATTTTTTATCCCGGCACATTTTTTGGAGGTTGCTTAAACCTGCAAACCTTAGCACTAGCCGCCACTGAACTCTGGGTAGAAGTACATTTTTATGTCCTCCAACCATTCTAAGATTCAATCGTGCTGTTTTTAACGGATCAGTACTAATTTTTTTCATGCCATAACCAAGATGATACTTTTGCTTTTTCCATCAATGTCGAACAGCTAACACAACACCTTTGCGGAATGGAACTTGCTTTCTATTCTTCATTCCCAAACCCAGCTTACGTTTAGCTTTCATAGCTCCTGCTACCAATAAAGCGGCTGTCTTTTCTCCCAACTTTGCGTCGTGTGATCTAACTCTCTGCCAAGCTTCCTTTTGTAAAATTTTGTCTGCTTTATGTCTATTTTCAATATTTTTATTTTCAGTGTAAGCAATGTCGTGTTCTTTGCAAGCTTCGTCTAAAGGATTGATTCCTTTATCTCGTCTATTTAAACGTTTTTCAAGTTTAGTGCCTGGACCACAATAATTGTATCTTCCCGGTATATGTAGTTCAACTGGTAACTTGTTAAGAGCAGAGTTAAACAGACCCGCTCCCTGATAGTTCAACATTACGACTGAGTATAAATGTCGCCGAATAATTAATATAAAGACATTTTAAGTAAAGATACAAACTGAGAAGGGTGATTTAACTCTACCTATTACAAATTTCGATTTTGTTGAAGGGCAAACAAAAGACTTAGATAAACATGGTGATTTATTTCCAAATACCTTACGAGGCATTATCGTAGGACCTAGTGGATGTGGAAAAACTAATGTACTCTTGTCCTTATTATTCGAACTGAATGGACTTCGATTTGAAAATATATACATTTATTCAAAGTCGCTATATCAACCAAAATATCAGCTGTTGGAAAAAGTAATTAAAAACGTGCCTGAAGTGAAGTATTATGCATATAATGAAAATACTAATATTATAGATCCTGCTGATGCGCTGATGAATTCTAACATCAACCTGGAAATCAACTGCTAGACAACTACAAACCAACTAATAGACAGCTGTAGACAACTAAAACCAACTGCTAGACAACTACAAACCAACTCACAGACAGCTGCAGACAACGACAAACCAACTAATATACAGCTGTAGCCAACTACAAACCAACTAATATATAGCTGTAGACAACTAAAACCAACTGCTAGACAACTACAAACCAACTCACAGACAGCTATAGACAACTAAAACCAACTCACAGACAGAGTACAGTTGCAGACAAAATTAACTTCAGCAAGCGACATGTATATATAAATTATAACTTATTAGTTTTATTTCATTTACAATATGGGCATTAACAAGTTTGAACTTGATAAATACAAAAATAAATTAATTGGAGATGTGATTAAAATGTTAAATATGTCAAGCTTCAATTAAATAATCAAACACCTGTGTCAAAAGTCAGTAATAAGTAAGCAACAAGTCGTGAAGGAACTTCATAAACCTATAAGAAAAAAATTTTCTAGAAGAAGAACAGTTATTAAAGATTTAGAGGACCTTTGGCAAATCGATTTAGCTGAATTTGTTGAATATGCGAAGCAAAATCAAAAGTAAATTAGGCAATGAAGTTACTGAGGCAATGATCGAAATAATCAAAGAAAACAATGGTCTTACTCCTAAGAATTTACAAAGCGACCAAGGTAAGGAATTTTATAATAACCATTTTAATAAATTTGTGAAAAAGTACTCGAATAATCATTATGTAGTACCTTTAGTGTCAAGAAAGATGCAATAGTTGAAAGAGTTATCAGAACGTTAAAGGAAAAGTTGTACAAGTTATTTAGTTTACAAGGAAAACATAAATGGATTGATAATTTAAACGATGTCGTTGAAGAATACAACAATACTAAACATAGAACTATTGGAATGAAACCATCCGAAGTAAACAAAGATAATGAAAAGCAATTACTTAATACAAAGTATAGCAATATAAAAATAGCAGGAAATCAAAAGTTTAAAGTTGGAGACACTGTTCGAATAAGCAAAGCTAAACATGTATTTGCTAAGGGATATACGCCTAATTGGACTACTGAATTATTTAAAATACGACAAGTTCGAATAACATATCCTACGACATATTTGCTTGAAGATATGAGAGGTCATCCGATAAGTGGGGGTTTCTATGTTGAAGAATTACAAAAAACTCAACAACCCGACGTTTACTTAGTTGAAAAAGTTCTACGTAGAAAGGGAAAAAAACTCTATGTCAAATGGTTAGGTTTGGATAAATCTCACAATAGTTGGGTTAATTTAAATGAGGTGTTTCTTAAATAAATAATTTTGTTGGTGAGGAGTAGAGCTCAGTCGCATTCAGAATGGCTTCAGTTAGACGTGGTTTTGAAACAAGAAGGTAAACTCCTACAAGAATTTACTTTGGAAGAATTACAGTTATTTCCTTACAAGTGTTTATTAGCTCATGTTTAACCTTTAGATTTGTAAAGTGTATGGGAAAATCTAACGACAAACTTTCAAAGTTCTTCAAGTCTTAAACGAAGATTACCTTGTATGGACCATTACAACAAACTTGATGATGTAACACATATCGATGGACCCCTACCCTCCAAACTTAAATGTGCAGAATGTAAGAGAGAAAGGAAATTGAAAAAGGACCAAAAATAAATTGAGTTGTATTTTTATGATGAAATACAGGGTGGACCATAAGTAATGGTACATAGAGCAAGAGTAGATTTTTCGTATAAAAATAACGTGATTTAGCCACATTTACCTTATACCAAAAGTTGATATTAACAGAGATACAGGGTGCTAAAGTTGAAAAAAAAATTGTGATTTTTTCGCATAACTGATGAACACATGCTATAGACAAGAAATTTGGTATAGGAGGGTTTTCTTGGTCAAGAAATTCTAATTTGCAGTGAGTCAGTAACAGATTGTCAGTAACTCACCTGCCACCTGCGCTACCTTGTATTATTCTAAAGCATCATAACTTTTTTGTGCCTTCATGTACACTTATTTTAAATAAATATTTTTATTTATCTACATTTTCTACGTAAAAAAGGTATACTTTCTAAATGTTGATACAAGCAACCGTTTTCAAGATATTTGCCGTACGTTTATTTTAAGTTATGTAAATGTGAATTTTTCGCAGTAAGTTTCAAAATGAAAGTAATAAAACTGACTCTAAAATTGTTTATAATAAATATTACTTTACTGACATTATTATGACACATATTTTTTAAATTACTAAAGCAAATTTAAATAAAATACCAAAGCAATATTTATTTTCAAAAAAAAGTATGTGGGAAATGACCTTTTTCATGTAAAGGAATTGTAAACAATTAAAAATCTACCTGTTTTTTATTGAAATTCATCTTCAAATATCTGATTTGACCACCCAGACTATTAAAATTTTCTTGTGCGGACTCAGAGATCATATCTCACATCTCTATGTTAGAAAATAAATTACGTCTTAATTTTTTGGATTTTCTTTATTGAGATTTTCAAAATTTAGGTAATAATATTATCAGAAAAGTAATATTTAACATAAATTAGTTTTAAAGCTGTCTTATGATTACTTTTTTTTCCAGCCTACTTCGACAATTTAATATCTTAGTAATTTAAAACAAAGGCACGTCAAGCTTTAAAGGCAAATATCTTGGAAACGGTTGCTCGTATCTACTTTGAGAAAGTACACCTTTTTTACGTAGAAAATATGAGGAAATAAAATAACCCATTTAAAATTGATATACGTGGGTGCACAAAAAAGTTATGATGATTTAGAAATATGCAGGATAGCGCAGGCAGCGCCAGTAGTACATAGGTTTGTTCCAACCGAACATTTCTGATTAGTTTCCGACTAATTCATGAACTAGTTCGTACGCATGCGTGCATTCTGTATTATACTCCGACTGGTTTGGGATTGTACACGTTGGAACGCACTTTGGGACTTCTCGGAAAACCTCTGGTCTTCGCCGTCTGTCTCAATCGAAAGCGATGAAAATAAATCTTCATCACATATAAATCCCTCTACGAAATTCATTTTTGTTATTTTTGAGCAAATATAGTGGATGAAAAATAGAATTCAGAACTTAACAACACAATTTACATTTGCTCCAACAAGATCAAAACATTTGACAATCGTATTGACAAATAACAGCTGAGAAATTAGATACCGCTTATCGATTACTTATTGCGCATGTTCCCAACTGCCAGTACAAGCTCTCGGCTGCTGACTGTTCTGATTGATCACAAATCAATTCACGAACTAGTCAGAGCACTGTTGGAACACCGGACTGCCAGTTGGGTTGGAGTTTGCACTTGGTTGGAACGGTAAATTTTGAATGCACATGCGCCGGACGGTTGCAAACTAGTTTGATGTTCGGTTGGAACAAACCTCATATATCAGGGGGGATTCTACGCCAAATGACGTCATAGCAGCGTCGGATGGCATGTCGCTGAATAAGTAGAGGGGCGGGGCATGTTGGGTGTCAAATAAAAGGGCGTGACGTGTAGAACAAGATGGCGGCAACAAAGTATGTCAATAGGGCCTTATTTCTAAAAATATAAATAAAATGACCAATTACGTGGCATGTTGGGTATCAAATGAAAGGGCGTGACGCATAGAAGAAGATGGCGGCAACGAAGTATGTCAATAGGGCCTTATTTATAAAAAATGTAAATAAAATGACCAATTACGCAGCTCCATGGTATCAAATGAAAAGGCGTGGCATGTAGAACAAGATGGCGGCATCGAATAACTTAAAAAGGCGGTAAATAAACTATGTACGGCTGAGGGACGGTGATGCTTCGTAACAAAGTGTAAATTTATTGGCACCATTATTGCTATAAAACAACAAAGCGCTAATGTTTTTAATGAGATAATGCTAATAAAATAAGTTGTAAATATAAAAATGGTTTCATTGATGAAAATAACGCAAGTTGCCTCTTTATCGCGCTTCTTTGATAAACCATGCAAAATAAGCTAATACGTCATATATTTATTAGAAACCAGTTTAATGTAAATTAATCGTTAATTATAGCAAAAGTCGGCTTTTATTAATTTGTAAATTTATCAAGTTGGCTTTTATCAAAGCAAGGCGGCAGCTTTTTTTTTGATTACCTACCGTATGCATTCTAAATAACATGTGAGTGTTATACCGTACTCGGTATAAATTATTAAAAATAAAATAAAACAAAACAAAACGCGTAAATAAAGCGTGGTGAGTGAATGGAAGATAAGGAAAGGAACAAGCGGGTATACGAAGATAACCACAGCTAAAACTCGCTCCACACACATACAATAATTAGGAATGCTTATTGGCAACACTGTCCAACAGGGAAATTGCAAATGTCACTAACGGAGTGTTGGTATCATAGACAAGACAAGTGACAGATGTAATTGTGTCTATGAACGCGAGATTGCGCCAGAGAAATGTCAAGTAGTGTCCTGCGTGTCAACCAATAGATGGTAGCACTGCGTGTCAGCCAACAGTTGGTGCACTGCGTGTCAACCACAGAAGACAATGTCACTGGTAAATACTAGAAAATGGCGTCTAACAGGTTTCTACACGTGCAACTAAACAGAAAAATGAAATAAAAGGGGCGTCAAGTCGCCGACTCTCGAATTAGCTATTAAGGCGTTTGCACGCGGTTAGGAAATCTTCCAGGGGCGATTACAATCGAGGAAATATAAAATATTACTCGACAAGAGAATAAGAATTAATTCTTCGGCCGAAACTCGAATAAAATTCGAATTTCGCCTAGAACTTGCTCGTTTTAACAAGCACGTGGTCGTGTTGGGTCCTCAGGTCGAAAATAAACAATTCACAACAATTGGACAATGCAGCACAATACAAATATATAATTCGGACAAATGGATAAAAAGAAATGCGCAGACTTACAGTTTTAGCTGGAGTTTTCGCCGTGGCACTATTAGATTAATCGGGTAAATAATCTTAAAGCAAATTAATGGTCGAAGCACTAGGCACGTGTTCGGAATTCTCGGGTAGGTGTTCTCCGTTCGAAGTTCAAACTTGGTGAGAGTGAGTCAAGCAAGGGCGGTTAACGACCAACCCTCCTTGTGTTTTCCGTTGGTCGGGGACGATCGTGAATCGTCGGGGATGGAAATTTATTGGTCAATGCCTAGTGCTTGGATCCATCTAGCGGCGTCAGAGTGAGAGTAAGAGCGGGAAACTTGAATTATTCCTGCTCCGGTATCAAGTGCATCTATAAATATAAGGGAAATTTGAATAACAAGTCATTTGACTGATCATCGCTCAAGTAATCGGGTCAAAGTGTTATGCACAGCTGATAAATCCTCATCGCTCTCCGCAAGTAAAACATCGTTTCTCGTGTAAGTAAAATAAGTGTTTAACATATTTTCAATACTAAAATTATTTATTGTTTTAGAGATTCCATCCGTCCATTAGCCATCCTAATAAGATTTTTTATTTCGCTTCTGTCATATAATATCGTAAGTAGAAGTATTAAAATATAACCTAAAATTAAGACATTGTGTTGCAAATCAAAAATAAATAAATATCAATGTGTAGATGAGATGAAAAACATCTGCATGCAGGCAGAAGAACTTATTAGGACAAAAGAGGAGATTGGGCGCTGGCTGGGCTACGTTAAAAAATGTCAACGGGAAGCGAATAAATTACTTAAAGATAACACTGACCTTGGACTTGTAAACAAACTGCAAAGCAATCTAGCCTACTTCAAAAAGTTTCAAGCGGACATTAGGTGGAAGTTAAACGAAACACATATTGAAGCTGGTGCTAAAAATCTTCGTGATAGAGTGCATTGGGAGGATGTTAAATCTGCCTTTGAATACAGAGTGAGAACAGGTATTATAATTAACATAGTGCATAAGGACTTGGGGCTATTTTTGATGGATTGTTTTGAAATGTTCAATAGCAGAATAAATAACGTTTTAAAGCAATTCCCCATGCTTAAAGTGAATACAACTTTTGGTAGCGAATTTATTAAGCAAGGAAAGGAACAGGAAATGAGGGAATTGAAATATTTTAATACGAAAAATGAAGTAATTAATACGGGGACAAGTTTAAAAAATTGGTTTATGAATTCGGTCGTGGACAAAATTTTAAATAAGTTGAGTGAATTTCAGGAACGCGATTTTGGGTGGGCGTTGTGCAAAATTATTAGTTTAGAAGTGAATATTAATAAATTTGAATTAGGGACGGGTGGGTCTTCGTATATTAAACTTCCCGACATCATTGCTCGAAAGAAAGCTTGTGTAAATCTAAAAAATGAGGATGATGCGTGTTTCTTTTGGAGCATAGTCAGTGCTCTTCATCCAGTTGATGGACAGAACCATACTGATAGAGTTTCATCATACCCACATTACACACAAGTTTTAAATATTGAAGGCATTGAAATACCTGTGTCTTTGCAAGACATTTCTAAATTTGAACAACAAAATGCTATTTCGATAAACGTGTACGTGTTAGAATACATTTCAACAGATAATTCAAGTTATTTTCAAACTGTGCCCGTTCGTTTAAACAAATCCAAATTGGCAAAACATGTCAATCTGCTTTTAGTTCAAGATGAATATTTTGCAAAGCCCCAAAAAAGCCATCAAACGATGAAGCTAGTCGTGTTGAATTAAGGTACCATTACGTAGGGATTAAAAGTCTTTCTAGATTAGTAGGACAGCAAGTAAATAAACACAAATGTGCAAAATTCATTTGCGACAGCTGTCTTAATTATTTTCAGTTAAAATCAAAATTAACAGCATTTAGAATTATGTGAAAAAGTAAACGAATGTCGCGTATCCTTTCCTACAGATCTGGCACTAAAGTTTAAAAATTTCGTTTACAAAGAAAAGGCCCCCTTTGTCATATATGCAGATTTTGAATCGTTGCTTTTGCCATTCCAAGATATAGTTGCCGAGGAAATAAAAACAGCAAAGTATCAAAAGCATAAATCGTATAGTGCCGGATACTATTTTAAATGCAGTTACGACAATAGTTTTTCTTGTTTCAATAGTTACAGAGGAGAAGACTGTATGCAATGGTTTGCAAATGAAATGCTTGAACTATCCAAATTTGTTAAGAGCAAGATTAAGGATATAATTCCAGTGACTGGAAAACCAGATGTGATTGGCGCTACAACATGTCATATCTGTGAAAAAGATTTCATAGAAAAAGATATTGTTGTAGGAGACCATGATTATTTTACTGGTCAGTTTCGAGGTTGGGCACACCAAGCGTGCAATCTAAACTATCAAAAATCCTTCGTTGTACCTATAATTTTTCATAATTTATCTGGGTATGATAGTCACTTCATAATTCGCGACTTATCAAAATTGGGGAGAATATCATTATTGCCCATAAATAAAAAAAAATACATTTCATTCATTCAGTATAATAACGAAAATGAAATCAAATTTAGGTATATAGATAGCTTTAGATTTTTAGGTACCTCTTTGGATGAATTAGTTTCAACTCTTGATGAATCGGACTTGAAAATTTTGCAAAGTGAATTTATTCATCTCAACGATAATAAATTTAAATTGTTATGTAGAAAAGGGATTTTTTGTTATGACTATATACATTCGATGAACCGACTAAATGAAAAAACGTTACCGCCGGAAAAGTTTTATAGTAAATTAAATAACTCCAATATTACAGAAGAAAATTACGAATATGCGCGAAAAGTTTGGATAAATTTCGGAATTGAAAATTTGGGGGATTATTCAGATTTATATTTAAAAACAGATGTTTTACTTTTGGCATACGTCTTTGAAAATTTTAGAACAATTATGCATGACACGTATGGCTTAGATCCAGCATGGTCCTACACTATGCTGGGCTATACGTGGACATCTATGTTGAAATACACTAAGTGTGACTTACAGATATTGAATGATGTTGATATGATTATGTTCATCGAAAGAGGAATTAGAGGCGGAATTAGTGTATGATGCAACCGATATTCTGAGGCAAATAATAAATATATGTCAAACTATGACCTTTCAAAACCATCCAAATATTTAATGTATTTTGATGTTAATAATTTATATGGTTGGGCAATGTGCCAACCTTTACCTTATGGCGGATTTGAATGGGTTAATACTTTTACAAATTTTGATGTGACTAACGTACCTGACGATGGGCCTGTAGGTTTTTATTTAGATATTGATTTGGAATATCCAGAACATTTACATGACTTGCATAAAGATTATCCTTTTTGCGCAGAAAATCTAGTACCTGAGGGATCAAAGCTTCCCAAACTTTTAAATACTCTTTATGATAAAAAATCTTATGTTATTCATTATCGAGCATTAAAACAGGCATTAAAACACGGTTTACGAATAACTAAGATTAATAAAGTTCTAAAATTCAAACAGTCTGCGTGGTTAAAGCCTTACATTGAACTGAATTCTAAAATGAGGGCTGCAGCTGCAACAGACTTTGGAAAAAACCTCTATAAAATCGCAAGCAATGCAGTTTTTGGCAAGACGATGAAAATCATAGGAAAACACCGCATAGTAAAGTTAGTATCTGAATGGCTGGGAAAATATGGAGTGAAAAATCTTATTGCAAGTCCAAATTTTCACAATAGAACGATCTTTGATGATGATCTTATAGCTATCGAAATGAAAAAGACTAATTTGATATTTAATAAGCCTCTCTACATCGGAATGGCAATATTGGATATTTCGAAAGTTTATATGTATGATTTCCATTATGATTTTATGCTTAAGACTCTTAATCCAAACGAATGTAAATTGCTTTACACCGATACAGACAGTTTCATTTATGAACTTCAGTGTGATGATGTATATGATAAAATTATTAAGCAAAATTTAGAGAAATTTGATACATCTGACTATGCTCCTCAAAATTCCTATGGAACAACTCTGCAAGGGAAAAAAGTGCCTGGGAGAATGAAAGACGAAAACAATGGTAGAATTATGACGCATTTTGCTGGACCCCGAACAAAGATGTATTCATATTTGGTTGAGGGTCAAACAAAATGCGTTAAAAAGTCTAAGGGAGTAAAGGCTAATGTGGTAAAGAACGTAATTACATTTCCAGATTACGTAGATTGTTTGAAAGAAAACAAGGAAAAATTCACAACCCAAAGATCTATTCGTTCTTTTAAGCATGAAGTTTTTAGCGTAGAACAAACAAAGATAACTCTGAATCCATGATGATAAGCGACGCCTGATTGATGACACATTTGACACCCTCCCACATGGATATAAAAATAAACAGCGGTTTGAAACTTCTTGAAGAGATGGCTTTGCAGTTTGATATCTATTTATATTTAATAAATGTATTTAATAATTGTTGTGTTTAATTTAATGCATAAAAATTTATTCTTAGGGTAGAGAAGAAAAAAACAAGTTATTAGAAACTTTTTTATTTAAATATTTCAACATAAAAATACAACTCAATTTATTTATTTAAGATACACCTCATTTGAATTAACCCAACTATTGTGAGACTTATCCAAACGTAACCATTTGACATCGAGTTTTTGTCCTTTTCGACATAGAACTTTTTTCAACTAAGTAAACGTCGGGTTGTTGAGTTTTTTGTAATTTTTCAACATAGAAACTTTGTCAATGCCCATATTTGAAATGAAATAAAACTAATAAGTTACAATTTATATACTGTAACGCAATGTAAATAGATGTAATAGAATTTAGAATAGAATTGTAGAATTTAGTAAATAAAAAAAGTTTCTAGAAGGTTCTGATAAGGGGAAAGCGACCGCGATAACGAAACAAACGGCAGATAAGCGTTCCAGAAATTTCGGCATTCGATAAGCCTTATCTACCGAAAATTCTGGAAGCCGGAGGCCAAAACTATAAAAAGGCGGTCAGCTTTCCCTCGAGTCAGTCAGTTAGAATCAGTGCAATTAGTAAGTTAGTAGAAGTGAGTTAATTGTAAATTGTGGTGATCAAAGTTAATTCGGTAATAAAGTGGGTATAATCTATCACGTGTATCAATTCGAACCGATAACGCACGTGACAATATACATGTCGCTTGCTTAAGCTAATTTTGTCTGCAGCTGTCTGTGAGTTGGTTTTAGTTGTCTACATCTGAATATTAGTTGGTTTGTAGTTGTCTGTGACTTGGTTTGTAGTTGTCTAGCAGTTGGTTTTAGTTGTCTAGCAGTTGGTTTGTAGTTGTCTATTAGTTGATTTGGTGTTGTCTATTAGTTGGTTTGTTAATATCTATTAGTTGGTTTTAGTTGTCTATTAGATCTCTATTAGGAGGTTTATAGTTGTCTATTAGTTGGTTTATAATTGTCTAGCAGTTGGTTTTCAGGTTGATGTTAATACCACCATCTACACTAAGAAACTGACACATAATTAATTTACTTCAAATATATAAAGGTATCTAATCATTTTCTGTACCTTTCTTTATTAATATCTACATCTTTAACAATAGTAATAAATCTAAATGGTTGTTTCCAACAATTAGAACATATATCCTTAAACTGATTATACGACATATCTGGAGTAACATGATCATTGTAAACATGTTTTAAATTCAAGTCATCTTACTTAAAAAGTATTAAAACATTTGCATTATCTCTAATTAGATGTTTTTTTATACTTGCATAGGTCTGATAAAAAAAGACGCAATCCATATATTTGTGTCTACCCATACTAAAGTACTCACGAATTTTGTTTTGTTTGCCACATGCTACATCATCGAAAATAAAAACCGAATTCACCAGCGCATCAGCTGGATTTATAATATTAGTATTTTTATTATATGCATAATACTTCACTTCAAGAACATTTTTAATTACTTTTTCCAACAGCTGATATTTTGGTTCATATAGCGACTTTGAATAAATGTATATATTTTCAAATCGAAGTCCATTCAGTTCGAATAATAAAGACAAGAGTACATTAGTTTCTCCACATCCACTAGGTCCTACGATAATGCCTCGTACGGTATTTGGAAATAAATCACCATGTTTATTTAAGTCTTTTGTTTGCCCCTCAACAAAATCGAAATTTGTAATAGGTAGAATTAAATTACCCTTTTTAGTCTGCATCTTAACTTGAAATGTCTTGATATTAATTATTCGGCGACATTTATACACAGTCGTAATGTTAAACTATCAGGGAGCGGGTCTGTTTAACTTTGCTCTTAAGAAGTTACGAGTTGAACTACATATACCGGGAGGATACAATTATTGTGGTCCAGGCACTACACTTGAAAAACTTTTAAATAGACGAGATAAAGGAATCAATCCTTTAGACGAAGCTGCAAAGAAGACCACATTGCTTACACTGAAAATAAAGATATTGAAAATAGACATAAAGCAGACAAAATTTTACAAGAGAAAGCTTGGCAGAGAGTTAGATCACACGACGCAAAGTTGGGAGAAAAGACAGCCGTTTTATTGGTAGCAGGAGCTATGAAAGCTAAACGTAAGCTGGGTTTGGGAATGAAGAATAGAAAGCAAGTTCCATTCCGCAAAGGTGTTGTGTTACCTGTTCGACATTGGTTGAAAAAGCAAAAGTATCATCTTGGTTATGGCATGAAAAAAATTAGTACTGATGCGTTAAAAACAGCACGATTGAATCTTTGAATGGTTGGAGGACATAAAAATGTACTTCTACCTAGAGTTATACCTTTACCAAAAGTAGGAGAAATTTTACCGTTTTTAGTTCCTTTATTCGCAGTGCCATAGGTGCTTTATCAGGTGGAGCAGCTGGAATCGCCAAAGCTGTAAATGATGCTAAAGATGCGCAAAAACAATTGGAGGAAACGCAAAGACACAACAAATCTGTGGAAGAAATAGCTGTCGGTAAACATGGAGATGGATTATACCTTAAAAGATATAAAAAAGGCATGGGTTTATATTTAAAACAATTTCCAAAAAACTAATCAACTTGCCTCGAAAAGCACTTACTGATGTTGAGCTCGTAAGATATGCGAAACAATTTAAAATTCCATATTTTAGAGGTGTATTTATGAGAGACACTTTACCTAAAAAATTATGGAAAAACGAAAGTGGTATAATTAATTTAGATAGCGTTCGTAATGTCGAAACACATTGGGTAGCTTATAAGAAACGAAACGAAGCTGCAGAATATTTCGATAGTTTTGGTAATTTAAAACCACCCAAAGAGCTTGTTAAATATTTACATGTTAAAGATTTGATTTACAACAGGGAAAGGTATCAACATTTTAACACATTTAATTGTGGACATTTAAGTTTAGAATTTGTAATACAAAAAGGTGGACATTGATCGAAATCTTTCAGTCATGTCGAGAACCTTTACACTAAAAAAATACCAGCTGTCTTTCTGCTGACTTCTATCCACCAATAGAATTAAATCCAAAGGAAGAATACGCTCTAGCGTTGACCGATTTTCATACCTATCACAGTATACCTAACATTGAAAAAGGAACGAATAAATTTTACTATACGAAAAGTGGAAGTGTTAAAGAAAAAGTGATTACCATTCCGACGGGAGCGTACGAATTATCTGATATTGAAGCTTATTTATATAAATTCCTCGGAGTTAAACATTTATCGCTAAAAGCAAATAACAACCCTCGAAAGTGCGAACTCTACAGCGACATCTACAATATCAATTTCAAACCGGAAGATAGTATTGGAAGAATTCTAGGACTTGAAAATAGAACTTTCGAAGTTGGAAAAAGACACGAGTCTGTTCTTCCCGTTAATATAATCAAAGTAAACACGATACGAATTGAGTGTAATATAATATCTGGAGCTTATTATAACAATCAATGATCTCATACTTTATATGAATTTAGTTTATCAGTCGATCCAGGATATAAAATTGAAGAACACCCCACTAATTTAAACATCTACCAATTATTAATAAAAATTCAATTACAAACATAACAATAGACATCGTCGATCAAAATTTAGAATACGTAAATTTTAGAGGAGAGGAAATCATCGTTCGACTCATTTTAGTTAAATTACCTTGATGGTTTTACTTATCAATCATCCTAACAACACGAGCGCGGTCGACGGCACGCGCTAAAGAAGGTGGACCGAGTAGCCTTCTTTAGAGTGACTGCTGTCGATCACGGACGCCTGCCATCGGAGGTGAATTGAGTAGCTTTCGATCGGCGGTCTCCGCAGCTCACAAAATTATCAACACAGTAATGTTCACTAAAAGACGGCGGTCAAAGGAACGAAAGTTTCGGAACCGCATTAAACTACCAAAGAACCATGATACTTATCAATCACAGCAATAAAGATACCAACATCCCTCGAACTTAGTCATTTGTGTCGCAGCCTTCGTTGAAGCGATTGTCTTTGGAGAACTATATATATTTTTACGCTCTCAGGGTTACCATGTCAAACAACAACAAACTAGAAATATTTCTAGATCCGCAATATGACGAAAGTGTTGTTAGGGAAGAGTTTCACACATATCATCCACATACAAAGTCATTCGAAAATAGTGATGAAATTGAAATTACCTTAAACCAACAAGATGCTTTTATTTCTTTTTATGAGGGGGCGCTTGTACTGGAAGGACAAATATTGTTTTGAATAATATCGAATTAAAAGTGAAACATGTAGTTCCGAATGATACCGAAAAACTTTTATGTTGGAATCAATCAATAACGATAAACCGGTTTTGATCACGTTCAGGCCATGGGAAATATATGGATTACCTTCATTAAAGAAAACAAACAAAGAAATTTGGTCTGTAAAAACAAGCACCAATCTAGAAAGACTCCGATATGTAGTACTTGCTTTTTAAATAAATAGAAAAGATAATTCCAAGAAAGAAATATATAAATTTAATAATTTAAATCTAACTAATATATCTGTTTACTTGAATTCAGAATGCTTTCCTTATGAACCGATGCGAATGAATTTTACAAACCTTTAATGCACTGAGGCGTATCAAGCTTATTATGAATTTCGCCAACATTTTTTTAATAAACAACACACAAGTCCGCTTTTAAGTTATAAAGACTTTAAAGACGCTGCACTTTTTGTGATTGATTGTACTAGACAAAACGAAGCTCTAAAATCATCGATTGTTGATGTTAGACTGGAATTTGAAAGCAAAGATGAATTTCCAGACAATACAAAGACCTATTGCATCATTGTTCATGATAAAATAATGGAATAACCCCACTTTCTGGAGGTACTAAAAATATAGTGTGGATGCATAAACTATTTAGTTGTTTATTGAAAGTCGCAAGATGAAGATCGTTGTAGTAGATATTCAGGGATTTAAAACTCCTAATTTTGTTTGTAAAGAATTGGCTATCGTTGATGGATATAAAACGATAAATTACTTATTCAAATCCCCAACATCTTTCAATCAGTTAACAGAAGTAGAGAAAAAACAATCATCATGGTCTACGTTACAGCGATGGTGTCGTTAGTTATGAGGACCTACCAAAAGTTTTAGAAGAGAATCTGCATGGTGTAAATAGAATATACGTTAAAGGACAAGAAAAAATGGTGTTTCCAAGTTCCGTTTTGATCGACATGAACCGATGCCTCAAATAATCAATTTAGAAGAAGTGGAAAACTGTCCTAATTTAGAAAAAGCTGTTCCTTATTGCATGCATCATAAGATACATAATCATAAAGTTATTTGTAGTTTGAATAACTGTTGGACATTATATAACTTTGTATT
Source organism: Dastarcus helophoroides (assembly GCA_028583605.1). Lineage (NCBI taxonomy): Eukaryota > Metazoa > Arthropoda > Insecta > Coleoptera > Bothrideridae > Dastarcus > Dastarcus helophoroides. The sequence continues at coordinate 11,513,800 of CM053337.1, read as the reverse complement.
AGAATGTTTACCTTAATAAATTATTAAAAATATTGATGGTTTTTTAATAAAACAGCCACATACCTTAAACATCTTCTATTTTTTATATTTTACAATCAATTTTACTATAACATTCAACATTAAAAATAATACAACAATAAAAATTGTATACAATATCGAAAACATATTAAAAATATCTTTTTCCAATAAACTCGAAAGATTAGATACTTCATTTATTTTTGGTCGTAATGGTTCCAGTAAAATCGTTCCCCAGTCTTTTATGTCACAATAGTCACGGGACTTTGACGTTTTACAGCAATAATGGTGCCAATAAATTTACAACTTTGTTACGAAGCATCACCGTCCCTCAGCCGCACATAGTTTATTTACCGCCTTTTTAAGTTATTCGATGCCGCCATCTTGTTCTACATGCCACGCCTTTTCATTTGATACCACGGAGCTGCGTAATTGATCGTTTTATTTACATTTTTTTATAAATAAGGCCTATTGACATACTTCGTTGCCGCCATCTTGTTCTTCACGCCACGCCCTTTCATTTGACACCCAACATGCCACGTAACTGGTCGTTTTATTTATATTTTTTATTAATAAGGCCCTCTTGACATAATGTGTTGCCGCCATCTTGTTCCTACACGTCACGCCCTTTCATTTGACACCCAACATGCCTCGCATCTCTACTTCTTTAGCGACATGCCATCCAAAGCTGCTATGACGTCATTTGGCGTAGAACTCTCCTAATATATCTACTCTTGAATATGGAGAATAAACCAAACAAAAAGGTAGATGGACCAGATTTCATTGCGGAAATTGATGAAAGTTTGTTTACTAAACATAAAAATAATTGTGATCAAGTATTACCCGAACAGTGAATGTTTAGTGGTGCATGTAGATAAACAAAAGATTCGCTTGTTGTCATTGTTCCTAATGGAACTGGCTCTACCGTTCTTGATAAAATTATAGAAAACATTGCAGATGGTGGCACAATTTATTTTGACAGTTGGAAAGGTTGCCAAACAAATAGAATAGAAATAGAAGAATTCCTACATGCTAAAGTTAATCATAGATACATTGTTATGGATTCTGATAAATGGAGGAACAAGAGAAAAGGGGACACAGCGAGACATCATTTGGAGTCTAATTTATAAGAGTTCATATGGCGACAACATCAGGTGAAAGAAAATAGAGACTGTTTTGAATCTATGTTAAACTCTGTATCGGCTCATTTTCCACCGAAATTTGATTGATTATTTTGTAAATAAAGTGTTTTTATTTTATAATTTTTCGCAAAAATTTTAGATTAGGTTAGGTAGGTAGGTAGCTGCGGTGGCGTTAATATGTAAGTACCAGTCAACGTTTGGGCAAGAATTGTTGATGATCGAGTTATAGGACCAATTTTCTTCCAAGAAAATCTCAATGTGGCAGGATATTTAGAATTCTTGCAGGAAGAACTAATTACTGATTTAGCTATTTCGTTTTCTGATCCAGTCGAAGCTGATGTCCCGAATAGAAACACCTGGTTTCAACAAGAGGGTGTCCCTCCTCATTTTGCAAGACCTGTCCGTGAGTATATGGATAATGTATTTTCAGGCAGATGGATTGGTAGAAGAGGATCTTTTGAATAGCTATCCAGGTCTCCGGATTTAACACCTATGGGGGTATTTCAAGAGCAAAGTGTTTAAGGCCAAACCTGCAAATATTGAGGAGTTGAAAGGACGAATAAGACAGGAGTGCAGACTAATTTACCCCGAAATAATTAGAAATGTTCAAAACGAGTTGCAGTTCCGTTTAGGGCATTGCCAGTTGGTAAATGCACAACATTTTGAACATTTATTGAAAAAAGATTATTGGGTTGAATCAGATTCCTTGATTTTTAAAATTAGTTAATATGTTTAATATCTTTTAAATGACAAGAAATAAAAAATTGCAATGTGGTACGCATGTGTAACTTGATATGTCCTTTAAGAATGGTCAAAAAAATAGGGTTATCATTTAAAAAAAACTGTCGATGACGTGTTATCTTAAATTTAGGACATTCTGTATAAAATTTTCAAATTAAAATATTATCGACGTATCCGAGCATATTTACGAAAAAAAACTGTCTTTCATTTACTGAATTTATTCCAAGTTACAGACTAGCACTATATGTTAGCTGTTAAGGTTCAACGGAGAAAAGAATACTGTTACGGGCCTATCAGTTCTAATTGATTAACACATTGAATAATACCCATTTTATTACCAAACTAAACTCGTATCACTACAACTGAACAATAACTCACTTATGTACTTCTAACTACTAACTCACTAACTACACTGAGTCTAACTGACTTCCTACTTATACAGGGTGGGCCACGCTGAACGCTGCGGCCTCTAAGAGGTATGGGGTAACATATTTTAAAAAATAAATATAGCAGTTAAATATTGGACACTAAGGTGTACATGCTAAAAATATTTTCAATTATACAGGGTGTTTCAGAAAATTGCTACATATCAAAGTTATGATTTTTTTAAAGGAGACACTATGTTTTTTTTCTCATTTTTAAATTCAGTGCAAAAAAGTACGTCAGTTTTATTCAGGTTTCCCTGTACCAAAACCTTACCCTTTTTAAATTAATCAGGTTTTTTTAAAAAAGACGAGTTTTGCAAAATGTTAACCTTACTCCCGAAAGTGAAAAATTTTTATTCGGAATACCTCTTGCTAGAAAATGCAGTTGGGGCAAATACCTAACTTTATAATAGGACGTTTCAAATTTACCGAAACATTTACTCGAAGTTGGGATTTCAATTTCTTTGTAAATTTAAATGGAACACCCAGTATATTTTTATTTTAAATACTAGAAAATTTAATTCTCTTTCAGAAGGTATGCACTTTTTCTACCTAAGTTCAATGGTTTGAGAGATAAAACTCATTTTTGACGAATTATGCTGCTTTTAATCCGATATCCAAGATAAAATAACATTTGATCATAGTTGGCAGACGTCAGTGAGCTGACGTACCTCTTATAATAAGTTAAATTGCACTTTCTTAATTCAAGAGAGTTTATGTTGACTTCTTCATTAAGTTAGTAGTTAAATTTGCTAAAATGGGAGGATATTCTGTTGACGAAAAGGTCAACATGATTTTGACAATATGTGAATGTTACGAAAACTGTTTATTAGCATCCAGAGTATACGCTCAAAAATTTCCGGATAAAAGGCATCCAGATAAAAATGTATTTTAAAGACTGTTAGTAAGATTTCGTGAATCAGATACCATTACGTTACTGTTACGGGAAACGAAGAAAATGAGTTTCTTATAATGCAGTTAATTACTGAAAACCCTAATGTAAGTACCAGAATTCTTGAAAAAGAAACTACGATAAGCAGAACAAGTATACGAAGAATACTTAAGAGATATCAATATCATCCATATCACTATGAAATGCACCAACATATGTACGGAAGAGATTTTGAAAGACGTTTGGAATTCTGTGTATGGTTTCTTGAGAAAGTTGAAGAAGAACCTGACTTTTATGGTTCTATTTTATTCACAGATGAATGCACGTTCCATAATAACGGCCTAGTTAATCGTCACAATTTTCATTATTATAACACTGAAAATCCACATTTATTTCTTAGTCAGGATTATCAAAATCGTTGGAGCGTTAATGTATTTGGTGGAGTTATTGGCAATAACGTCGTTGGGCCATACTTTTTTGATGGCTCCTTAAGTGGGCAAGTTTTTTTAAGATTTCTAAAAACACATTTCTGGATTATATTAGAAAATGTGCCCTTAAATACAAGGTGAAAAATGTGGGTTCAGTTAGACGGAGCTCCTGCCCATTTTCACACTTCCGTAAGGGAATATTTAAATAGGAAATTTCAAAATAAATGGATTGGTAGAGGCGGTCCCCATAGCTGGCCACCCGGATCGCCGGACCTAACCCCAATAGACTTTTTCCTATGGGGGTATGTAAAAAACATTGTACACAATGTTTCCCCTACCACCCCAGAGGACATGAAAAATCGAATACGAAATGCTTTTGAAAGAATTGACGAAAGTATTTTAACAAATGTTAAGAACTCTTTTGAGAAGAGAGTAAGACTTTGTGTAGAACAAAATGGTTCCCACATTGAACATTTGTTGGAGTAGAACATTGTTTTTTATTTCTGTTGGATATTAGTTTCGCAATTTCATTAAATACTACACTAAGTATGTAGTTTTCTTTTTTAAATAAAACTAAATTAAGCTAGGTTAAAATAAAACAAATGAAATTACCTTACATAAGTCACTATAGTTTAGCAAAGTATGCCATCCTTGATCAAAATTTGTTTCTTTTTGAATAATGATGAGAAATAGCAAAATTCCTGAAAACAGTTATATCTCTTAAACTACTGAATTTAAGCATAGAAAACGTACATACCAACTTAAAGACAATCAAATATGTCATTATTTAAAATTAAAAGATACTGGGTGTTCTATTTCAATTTACAAAGAAAACGACGTCTGAAGTTTAAGTAAATGTTCCGGTGAATTTGGAACATCCTGTATACATTTTGAAACTTGTCCAAACTGCATTTTCTAGTAAATGGTATGCCAAATGAAAATTTATAGATGACACTGTAAAAATTATTTACTTTAAGGGATAAACTATTTCTTTTTGAAAACCTTGTATTTAAAAAAAAAGTGGATTTTCTCAAAAAAGGTTAGGTTTAGGTATAGGAAAACCATATAAAAATTGACTTTATTTTTAGCGCTGAATGTAAAAATAAAAAGAAAAATATTGTGTCCCATTTAAAAAATTACAACTCTTATATGTAACTATTTCCTAGAACATCCTGTATATTTCAAAATATTTTTGACATGTAGATCCCAGCAACTCATATTTAAATATAATATTTATTTTTAAAAATATGTTATCTTATAGCTCCTAGAGGCCGTAGCGTAGAGGTTGGCCCACCCTGTATAGTTTTGGCTCCCGGGTTCTAGAAAAATCACGCAGATAAGGCTTATCGTTTGCCGAAATTTCTGGAATGCTTATCTGCCGTTTGTTTCGTTATCGCGGCCGCTTTCCCCTTATCAGATCTTTCCAGAAACTTTTCTTAAGCACTAAATTCTATTCTATCTATTTACATTGCGTTACAATACTTATCTTGAAAGTTCTGGATCTCCGTCCGTTCAGTGACATCTCCCTGCGCACAACGTTTCTCCGAAATTTCATCCACCATCTGCAAGTACTTACTGGAAACTGGTTTCAATCCCGGAACTTTCAAGATAAGTATTAATATACAGGGTGATTTAGTCACATTGGCATTAATGTTAAGGGAAGATGGAGAAAAATGAGTATAATACGAATATGTGATTAAAACCATCTTTTTTCAGGTATTATTACACTAAAAGAAATATTTTAAACTCATAATTTAAACCCTTTTTTGAGCTCTCACTGACTCTAAAGCTCCAAGGCCCAGATAACTAGAAAGAAGAAGAATTTACGGTTGCGCAGTTGGGACTCGGGCGGAACAAATAAACAAAACATTTCTAAGTTACGTCTAAATGAGAATACGAAAAACATTAAATGATCCTAGCGGCACCGATGGTTGCAGAAAAGTAGTTGGGTGATTTGCTTTTTTATATGAAAATCGGGCAACAACAAATTGCAGAAAAAATTACGCAAAAATAGAAAAGGTGAAATCGCAAGATGGATATAAACGTTGCAAGTAACGAATTAAATTCGCTGTTGTGGGTGCAAGTGTTAAAAGTGGTTAATACTCGAGAGTTATTTCTCGACGTTTTATTTTTTGTGGTCCTCTTTGATACGATGAAAATTTTTTAAACCATGTGTAGTTTACCGACGAATCATCATTTTTTTCATGCGCCCGACAGATCTAAAATAGTTCTGAAAAGAGAGGCTCAAGTATTAGTGTAAGTACACTGCACCTATGCTGACTGTGGGCTATCGTTGATATATTTTTTATAGACAACCTAATTGCTAACCAACGTTAATATGCTTCAAAATTAAATAAACCAGTGCGTCGTATCGTTATTTATTTTGCAGGACTAATATTTTAGTTTGAGTCGCTTGTGTTCGTTTATTTTTTAAAATTGCGTTTTACTTTTCATCAGACCGATTGCCTAACGAAATAAAAAAATGTAAAAAGTTTTAAGTGGATGAAAATACAACTACTTATTCGTCAAAATAATTAATAGAGATTTGCTGCCCATTAGTTAGCGATGTTTGCCCTTCGCCAGTCCGGCTTATCATTGCAGCTGGTGAGTGGGTAATAACGTTATCAGCGTCTGTTGCCGTAAAGCATTTAATGTGGTCAGTAGCGCCGGGCTTTTGGTGGTCAATGAGTTGATTTGGGTCTATTTTAAAAAGTCGAATAATTTTTTTTTCCGGTAATCTGTCTTTACGAAGCCTTCCGAACACGTAGTTAAAATTAAGGCTATGATGACTGAATCACCCTGTATACAGGCCGGACCTTAAATAATGGTACATAGAGCCTGAGGCTCGGGTAACAAACTTTTCGCTCGTGTGGAATATGCGCCATTCCACAACTTGTTGTAGAATATACACTATTCAGTATTCTATTTTGGGACACACTCTATACGCGGTGGTGCACTAAAGCTGTATTTCTTTAGAGGAGACGCCTTGTATATTTTAACATATTTTAATTCTCTACATAATGCTGATTAAAATGCTAATAAACAATAGGGATCTACGATTAACACCTTTTCTTTTCTAAATATCTTAGAAACGATTAATATCAAACCCCTAATGTTTTAAATATGCAAAAATATACAGTGGGAAAACTTGAGTGGAGCTACAAATTTTGAGAAAAAAAGAAAAAATTCGAAATTTAAATTAATTTAAAAATACAAAAAATATATAATTTTGTACTTTGTAACAGACAACTGATCTTCAAAATAGTTATTTGAAAAAAATAATAATAATTAAAATAATTGCGTCAGCTCTACAAAGAGATTTTTTAATATTTTGTATAAAAATACAAATTTTTCTCTTGTTTTATAGAGGCACTTAAGCGCTAGTAGCCAAATTATAAAAGCATCACTTCTTAGCAATGCATTTGTTTAATGAGATGCTCACTAACAAAACTCTTTACAAGAATGATTGAATAAAAATTAAGACACTGTTGATTTAAAGTTTATCTATTTGCCGACTCCGCATTAAGATAAAAGCCTAGAAATAATTGATTGAATACAAAGTATTACAAATTAATTGATTTATCATAACCCTAATGTCGCCGGCTCCGTATTTAGATAAAGGTAAAGAAATAATGTATAACAATTCGTACATGAAGTACGATTTAATTACTGTGAAATTTTTGTCTGACAAAAAAGATCAGTTTTCGAGTGGGGCACTTGTGCCCAAAACATGCATGTTTTCACTCGAAAACTGCACTAATCTGTCTATTAGTTGGTTTGCAGTTATCTGCAGTTGTCTATTAGTTGGTTTGTAGTTGTCTATTAGCTGTCCAGTTGTTGGTTTGCAGTTGTCTACAGCTGTCTATTAGTTGGTTTGTAGTTGTCTATTAGTTGTCTTGTTGTTGGTTTACAGTTGTCTGCAGCAATCTATTAGTTGATTTGTAGTGGTCTATTAGTTATCTACTTGTTGGTTTTTTTAGTTAATTGTTCAGTGGATAATATGTATTAAGCAGATAGCTGTACGGAGGTTAACATTACTTTGCATAATCTGTTAAAGTATATTTATTTTCAAAAAAAAGAAAACTGATCCAGAAATCGTTCATTTCATTTCCACTCATCTTTGTATTACTCGACACTCGACGCTTGTTTGCTACGTTTTATAAATTTATTGATCATTTCCATAATATTGTATTGTATTTTGCAATTTTTCTTTGACAACAATCTACAAATATATATTCTATATGATTGGAGTCATTATTTTCCTACAGTGTAAAGTATTTTTTTTGGTTACTGTATAGTATTTTTTTATGGTGTGAAAAATTTTTTATCTTTACAAATTATAAACACATAAGATTCTAGAAAAAAAATGACAATATATTAAATAAAGTTTGAATATGGACACCTGAAAGATAATATTCGTTATGAATAGTGACTAGCCAGTAAAAATACTTTTATTGAATTTAATCTTTTATTCTTTTGGTTGCTATTTAGTTATTACCTCGATGTTCTTTTTTTGCGTATAAAAGGTTTTTAACGAAATGTAAAGTTCTGTTTTTTCCTAATATAGCTTTATTAATTCAAAATTAATCGGAGTAAGTTATAATCAAATTTCATACCAACTATGGGTGGCTAAACTCTTTGTTAAATTGCTTGTTTTAACTTTTCTAATTATCGACTTATATTTTACATAAAATCTTTAAAAACCATCAATGTTCATTATGGACAAAACTGTATCTGGTTAATTTATTTGTTATGTCTTAATCAAGAATGAATATTTATAATAAAAAAGAAGAAAAACGAAAAATAACTTATTATTAAATAAGATATATATTAAAATAAGACGAACCGTAACATCTGGTGTCAGAAGCGGGATTATTCGTGGATTGTGCTTATTTCTCAAAAGAAATTCGTGCCAGGTGCCGCAGTTAAATTTATCTCGGACGTTTTAAACTGTTAAATAGTTATACGAGGCGCGTCAAGTAAAATCTTGAACATTCAAATACGCTTTATGGATAGAAGATTAAAATCGGCCAAAATGGAACAATAAATGCAAGCGTTATTAGCAATGTTTAAAGACCAAGCAGAAGAAAAACGACAAGAAAAAGAACAGGAGAAAGAACGAAGACGACAAAAAAAGAACAGGAGGAAGAACGAAGACGACAAGAAAAAGAACAGGAGGAAGAACGAAGACGACAAGAAAAAGAACAGGAAGAAGAATGAAGACGACAAGACGAAGAACGAAGACGACAAGAAGAACATAGAAGGAATGTAGACAAACAAGAATTGCATAGCCTATTAGCAAATATAACTGAAATGTACACTTAAAATTATAACGTCAAGGAGTACTTCGTTGTGCTAACCATGCGATGAGTGTATTTCTCCTTACAAATAAAAAACTCATTTGTTTGATTTAGAATAATTTTGAAATTCCGACTTTTTCAAGTTTGACACTGAGTTTTTGTAAATTTCATTAAAATACAATAATCTTCAACAGTTAATTCATTTTTTTTAATTATATTTAGCATCCTTTGAGTCAAGAGAGAGCAACTTCCCGACGCTAAACGCGGTAATTCCTTCAGGCAAGTAAAATAATTGAAAATTGGGATTTACAAGTTGCCCTACATATAAATAAGTAACGGTTATAGTTTTTTATTTCTTCTATTTTACCATAAATATTTCTCTGCCTATTCCGAGTTTATAACCTTAAATTTTTTAAGAACTGTCGATATTTACCAATTTTGAGAAATTTTTATTTAAAACTCGGAAATTCGAGAAGCTTTTTTTATGAATTTTGAAGATTTTTAATCATTTTTAACGACTTTTTTTCTGAAGATTGCGAGCAACATGTTTTATAAATATAATTTGAATCAGCAATGATTTTAGTTTAATTCCCAATTTTTTTACAAATTTCCACTTTTTCTAACAATTGCAAATTTACTTTTTTAAACTTTTGCTTCTTTGGTGAAATTTTAATGTGTCTGATTTAGTATACACCAATACCTCGCTTTGCGTAGTTTCGTTTTGCATTTTTTCGAAGTTGCGTCACTGCTTAATTAGTACTAATTTTCACTGTGCGTCGTTAGATTTTCGAGTTTGCGTTGTTTTGGGTTCGAGGCTTTAATTTTTCTTTTCAAATTTTCCTTTTTTTCTAAAAGATGGCACCACTTTTGTTTCTAATTGCGCCATGCCATCAAAACTTGGGGATTCCCTTTCTAACCGAAAATCAACGAAATTTTAATAGTTTTATTTTCACTTTGTTTTGCTAATTTTAGAGTTCAGTTTTAATTATGTAGTGTGTTGTGCTTTTTGTAAGCTTTCAATTAGTGTGTTGTGCTTTTTTTAAAAGAGAATAATAAATTTTTATAAATTTTACGGGTTGTTTCTGGTAACAAAAAAGGTAAATATTTTTCCAATTTATTTATTGAGAGAGTTATATTATTTTTTTACATACACTTGGTAGCCAAATGAGTGAAAATGGCGTTGCTCGTAGGATTACCAAAAATAAAAAAAAAACTATCAGCTTGAAGACAAAATTAGATATTCTGCGACGATTTGATAAGAGAGAGAAGGCTGTGGAGATAGCAGAGGCTGCTGGTCTGGCTGCAACAACTGTCAGAATTATTAGAGATCGAGATGGGGATAAAATAAGAGAGGCTGCAAAATCTGCAACATCATTAGATGTTAAAACGATGACCCGTACAAGGACTGCTTTGATGATCAAAATGGAGTCCTTGCTTTCTATTTGGATTGAAAATCAAGTTGCGCAGAGAATACCATCAAGTAAAATGGTAATTCAGCCGAAAGTAAAAAACTTATTTTGTGACATAAAAAGTAAAGCAGTATCCAACGATAATGCTAGTGGTAGTAATACAGACAAGAATGAAACATTTGAAGCTAGTCAGGGCTGGTTTAAGAGATTCAAGGTTCGAGCAAATCTGCACAGCATTGCTCTTAAAGGCGAAGCAGCTAGCGCTGATTTAACTGCTGCAGAACGCTACCCGGGAGAGTTAGAAGCATTAATTCATGGAGATGGCTATGATCCGAAACAAGCCTTTAATGTCGACGAGACTGGGTTATTTTTGGAAACGTCTCCCTAACAGAACTTTCATATCTAAAACAGAAAAATCTGCGCCAGGATTTAAAGCTACCAAGGATAGACTGACTCTTCTTCTTGGTGGTAATGCAAATGGTGATTTCAAATTTAAACCATTTCTCATTTATCAATCAGAAAATCTAAGAGCTATGAAAGGTTGTTCAAAGAATCTGCTTCCTGTCCACTGGCGTGCAAACAAAAAAGAATGGATGACAACATCATTATTTCAAAACTGGGTTTCAACTTGTGCTATTCCAGAAATTAAAGCTTATTACAACAAGGAAAACTTATATATTAAAGCTTTGGTCCTAGTAGACAATGCTCCTAGCCACCCAGTTTATGTTGATGAGTTGTCATAAAACGTGAAATTTGTATTTTTGCCGCCTAATACGACACCAGCTATTCATCCGATGGATCAGGGAGTAATATCGACTTTTAAAAGTTATTACCTTCTACGAACATTTAAACTTCTTTTAAGTGAGACTGATGGACAAGATAAGCCCACCATACTAGAGTTTTGGAAAAAGTTCAACATTATGAAAGCCATAGAAATTATTTCCGATTCGTGGAAGGAGATGAAACAATCTTACATGAATGGTGTTTGGCGCAAAATATGGCCTGAATGTGTTCACCGAATATGCGCTGCAGAAGTTGATGATACACCAGCTGTTCGTCATGAAATGTCTAATTTAGCTAGAGAGTCTAATTTTGAAGGCATGGAGGAGACTGACATAAATGAATTGCTAACCTCGCACAACCAAGAATTCTCTAATGAAGAACTATTGCAACTGGAATTGCAATTTGCTAATGAAGAAGATGACAGTGACCGTTCAATAGAAATCGCCGAAGAACAAAATTTAACCTCCAAACAAATATCCAAAGCGATGTGTTTGGTTGACGAAGCTATGGAGATTTTTTTAAAAAACGATCCTGACAGCGGAAGGAGTTTTAAAGTGTCCTAGGCTACAGAAAATCTTAATTTACTTTGCGTCGTTTCAATTTGCGTCGTGTTTTTTTAGAACGTAACCCCGACGCAAAGTGAGGTATTGGTGTAATTTTGAAGTTCCGACTTTTTAATGTTTGACTCTAAGTTTTTGTAAATTTCTCTGTAATCTTTAAATACCAACGTTTGCTAAAGTTAATTCATTTTTGTATGATATTTAGCATCCTACAAGTCAGGAATATTTTTCTTCAAATTCAGGGGTTATAACCTTTAAACTTTTAAGAAATGTCAACATTTACCTACTTTAAAAAATTTGTATTTCAAATTCGGAAATACAAGAACCTTTATTATAAATTTTAAAAATTTTTAATGACTTATGTCGACCTTGTTTCTGATGACTAAAAGCAACAATTTTATAGGTATAATTTGAGTCAACATTAGATTTTTTAAATTCTCGTTTTTTTTCATAAATTTCCACTTTTCTGGCAATTCTAAATTAACTCTTTTAAGTTTTACTTCTTTGGTGATATTTTTATTTGTTTCATATAGAACATTCTTGAAATTCCGACTTAGTAAAGTTTGACACTTTGAGTTTTTGTAAATTCCACTTTATTCTCAAAATACCAACATTTGCAGTTAACTTATTTTTTTTATCATATTTAGCATCCCATCAATCAAGTAAAAGGATTAAAAATTCAAATACATTAATTATAAAATGGAACGGTTAATTATTTTGGTAAAATTTGGATTCGTTCGCTTTGGAATTGTTCTAAAATTCACATTTTTGTAAGTTTTCATTACTGTACATTCTAAGCTTTGAAAATTCCAGTGTAACCTTAAAATACTAACTTTTTTTCGGTAAACTTGCCAAAATTATTTCATTTTTTTATCATATTTATCCCAAGCGACAGGCGGAAATCCCCATCGACTCCTCTTGCAGGTAAGTAAAAGAATTTAAAATTCGATTTAAATAGAAGTTACCTTAATTATTAACATTTTGAATTCAGAATTTTCAAAAAATCAAAATTTCGAAAAGTCATTTTAAAAGATTTTGAAATTTTTTAAATAAATCAACTTTTCTTATTAAAATGTCGTAATTTTGTAAAATTAGAATTTCTAAAATAAAATAATTTCCAAAAATCTACCTAATGTAATAAAAGGCATAAAAATTTATTTTTTTGCAGGGCAGATGTCATTTTTGCCTGTAATTTTCATCTCATTTGCAGGCATTTTGACTGCATCGCCTGTAGAAGTATTTAAGTCGTCTGTAGCCATCCAAACACCATTGCAGTTAACAACTAGTACTCCAAGAAAACAGAAATTGAGATAAAAGATAAAGGAATTGTGAAGACAAAATATTACCCTCAAAGACGCCTTAAATCGAAAAGAGCAGAAAATTAGTTTGGAACACTTTAATAGAGCTTGTGGCGAATATTTTCCAGAACTTTTGGCAAAACTTGCAAAAACCCATGTCATGTTATTTGGAGGCAACTTCTACGTTTTAAATGCTAGTGGAACGTAGACGTTAAACACATTTTGTGAAATGCAGGTGGAAACATTTTCTATTCTTATAGGCGAGATCTAAAATTACCTTAAGAAGGATATAAAGTGACCAAATAATATCTGCATGAATGCCTGAAAATTAATTAAAACTCTACATATCTATATAAAACATTGAAAGTAGGATTATGTAGCAAATTATAAAAATAAATGCATATTTATTTTAATAAATTTAAAATAAATTAAGGATATTAGCATTTCAATAATTGATAATTTAATTAGATATCCAAATTGCGCTATTTGCAATATTTTAATGGGAGATGAAATACATGCTTCTTCTACTTAATAGTTAGTTCCAAAAAAAATTAACTATCAATTATATTGCTTCTGTTCAACAATTAAAATGTTTTTATTTTATTGTAAACCTGACATGAACATTATATTCAAAATAGTTAATTAAAAAAGACTGAATTATGATAAGGGTGATCCTATGTGTATCAAATGTTAAAAAATGTGGCAAAACAAAAAATGCACAAAGCAGAACAGCCTGTAATGTAGTCCATTTTTGCTTAATTTATTAGCTACCAGGGGTGAAACTTCATTCGGGGAAGAGATTTGATTGCTGATTTATAAAAGAAACACTTTATTTTTACCTATCTACTTTTCTTCAAATGAAAAAAGGATTACTTTACACCAGTGGCGGCTGGTCTTAAAGAGCGCGAGAGCGCGCGCTCCTCGTGAACTGAGCGATCTAATCTTTTCTAATTAATGTAAAAGATTTGCATTTATCTCATTTTTAAGCACAAAGTAATGATATACTAATTAACTAATACTTGTGAGTGACTTAAAAAAAAGTACTCAAACGTTTTATTCCATTATATTATATATTATAAGGAAATTGAAATACATTGGTGCGCGCAGAATTATGCACCTAGCGTGGTTGTCGTGTAATGCATTTTAACGGTCTCCACGGGACACGGAAAAATAAACTACCGAACACCACGTTAAAGCTAGCCCGGGGAACGCCGTACCCCGCTTATGCGCTATTGCCAAATGGTGAGTACGAGACAGTGTTTGGAGTGTGTATTTACGGTTTATGATGCTAGATTCGTAGGTGCCAGCTGATCTGATTGCGATTACTATTCTGCCGTTTACAGGCCTAACTGCTAATAGTACCGCTATTCACAAAGAGATAGCAGTACCTACCCACTCTAGGGTCTAATTATTAATTTGTTGATTTCGTTCTAATTATAGGGAAAATAGTCGCTGAATAAACATCCACTACTAATGATGACATTGACAGTACGCGTAAAAATTTGAGGTGCATGTTTTTCAGTTTCAGTATTTTCCTTTAGATTTAAGATTTAATTCTGTGCTTAAAATGAACAGAATTAGCTTTTTATTAAAAAAAGATTTTAGTAAATTTCCACTGGAAGAAAAAGTAAAAATAAAAGAACTAGGTAGTCCTTTGCCGATGTTAAAACTAGAACAGAAGTGTGAAAAAAAATCTGAAAAAAGAGCGTTAACAAGGCACTTTTCTATAAATACCTATAAGAAGAATAGCTGGATATGTGGTTGCGAGGTAACGAATTTGCTGTACTGTTTTCCGTGTGTGTTATTTTACAATCCATCGGGGTCTTCACCGTCAGATTTAAGTCGGGCTAGAACCTGAATAAAAGATTTAACTCAACTATCAGTCAGAATTAAAAAACATGAGAGATCGCATAGTCACATTTACGCTTGCACAGCGGTCGCTTTACTTGGAAAAGTCAATATTATAGCTGAACTTAATTCTGCTCATAGGCAACTTATAATGGAACATAATGAGAAAGTTAGAAAAAATCGTTATATTTTGAAACGAATTATTTCCTGCATAAAATTTTGCAGCGCATTCGAATTAGCACTTAGAGGTCATAATGCAAGTGAACAATCAAAAAATCGTGAAATATTTAGGGAACTTGTCGATTCTTTCGCTGAATTAGATGTAACCCTTCAAGAACATTTAAAAACTGCAACCGTTTTTCAGGGAACATCAAAAACCATACAAAATGAAATATTAGATTCTATACTGGCGGTTTGCAGAAATGAAATCTGTAAACAAATTAGAGATTCAGAATTTCTGTCTGTTCAATGTGACGAAACTACAGACGTAACTAATTGGTGTCAGTTGGTATTGACATTTAGATATGTACGTAATAGTACAATTTGTGAGAACTTTTGGGGATTTAAAAGACTTAAAGACAAATCCGCCAAAGGCATAACAGAATGTATCGAAGAAAAACTGGACCTTTTAATTTTGCAAACACCTCACAAATTAATTGCACAAACTTACGATGGTGCAAATGTTATAAGTGGCTCTATGAATGGAGTGCAGACTCAAATTAAATCAAAATATCCTTATGGCCATTATGTTCACTGTTATGCTCACCAGCTTAATCTTATAACGCAGGAAGCTGCATCGCAACATTCCAAAGTTTGTGTATTTTTTAATAATCTATCGGCTCTATTTCTGCTTTTTTTTTCAAAATCGTCTAATCGATGTGATGTCTTAGAAGAAATTGTCAAACAGAGATTGTCCAATGTGGCAGGAACTCGGTGGAATTATAATATTAGAACAGTAAATACTGGGTATGAAAACCGGGAAGAGCTAATGAAGTATTTGAAAAAATAGAAGAACGATGTACAAATGGTGCAACTTTAAATGAAGCTTCCGGCTTCAGACGAGCTTTAGAAGACACAGAATTTATGTTTTGGTTGACGCTGTTTAACAAAATTCTTCCACAAGTCGACGTTCTTTATAATCAAATTCAGTCGAGAAATAAAGACAGTATACAGTTGCAAAAAGACATAGTTAATTTTGAAAACACCATTTCTACCATTAGAAATGAAACAGAAGACATTGAGAAAAGCGTCAATACAAACTTTCCAACTAGAAGAAGGAAAAGGAGTGATGATCATTTACAGAAAAGTGTGTATGCCAAAGAAATCTGCGACGTAATCATAACACAAATGAAGGAGTGATTTTCGTACCGTGGACACATTCTAGCCGCTGAACTATTTAACAATCAACTATTTAAAAGATTTGCAGCTACTTTTCTAGTTAGTATTTTCGAAGCTGTGACTTCTGCTTATCCACACGTATCTGCGCCTCGATTGAAAACAGATCCGACAGTTATTTATTCAAGACCGGATTATGTTGATATTATTGGTGCCGTTAATTTATTGTCATTTATGTCAGAAAATAATTTAACTGAAACATTTTCTAAAACAGTAAAATTATTAATAGTTATTTATGATACAAGTGTTAAAAGTGACATTTTATTTTGTGAGTACAAAATAAAATCACTTTTAACAAGTGTATCATACAATATTTTTTGTAAAACTGTTAAATTAAAAGAGAAAATGCTGTCCCTAGGGTTGAATTTTAGATTTATTGTTTGCGTGTTGAATTACATATTTGACATTTACATCTGACAATCAAGTCAGGTATTGGATAGAGTGTAACTAAGTAAAACAATTGTAAGTTGTTTAATGTTAATTAGTAACCAAAATTGAACCTGTCCTAAAATATTGTAGATTTTATGGCTAATAAACATGAATTTTGAAGAAAAGATTGGAAATTAAAGCAATTTTATTATTCCATCTGATGTTGAAGAAACAGCAAATACATCAACTGAGATTTATTGCTCCAGAAATCGGGACAAAAATATGATGGTATGAAATAAAGAATGTAGCGGATAACTTCACTAAAAATATATTTTTGGTTTACGCCGAAGGAAATTCTAAGTTATGGAATCTCTCTATGATAAAAGCTAGTTTTTAAATCAAACTAGGATATAAGCAAGTATTAAAACCAGCGTACAAGATTTTTTTGAATGAAGCTCCAGACACCAAATATGCAGTAAAAAGTTGCGTCAGTTTTTGGATTATTTGGAGTCTGTCGCTCTCAAGAATTTTGTAAATTAACACTGGATGATATTGAAAAATCTTTGTTTTATATTATGAAGACTAAAAGCAACATCCGTCCTGGTTTTTGCACGGATTACTTTGCATAAATACCTCTGCAATTACTTCTCAGGAAAACTAAAATAAGTAACCGTTCAGATTGTAATAGTAATATTAATGTTATAAATAAATAATTTATAACTATTTTGAATGTTTTAATGTTTGGAAACACAATATTGTTGGACCAGTCCGTTCAACCAAAAATAATATCTTTCTAATTTTACCAGTACAGCTTTCTATTTTATATTGCATATTACTATATATCAGTGTTTCCTAAGTGGGTCACAACCCGGCAGCGGACCACAAAAATAAAATACCAGGCTGCAGAATTGTCTTCATACTCACAAATGATTAGTTCTTTTTAACATTAAGATATAATTAAAACATCTTTTAGTGGGTGGCGCAGGAAAAATATTAAAAACAACCGGGTTAGGGCAAAAAAAGTTTGGGAAACACTGCTATATTTACTTTTAACACTAGTGCGAAAAAACTTTTTCGCACTAGTGTTAAAAGTGTTTTTGTCACGTGTCATTATAAAAGTCAATTTTTAGTTCACTTATCAATGAACTAAAAATGTCACTTTTAATAACAGCTTTACAAAAATATAATTTTAACAACATCACTGACAACTGCAGAGTCAGAACGCTGTTTTTCGACGCTTAAAAGAATTAAAAGTTTCTTACGCAATTCTATGAACAATGATCGTTTAAATGCATTAGCGATGATGTCTGTCAACAAAAATATGGTGCAGGGGATAGACAAATTTGATGAAAAAGTAATAGAACACTTTATTTCTTTAAAAGGTCGTAGAGCGGATTTTATCTATAAAAAATATTCTTTTTTTTGTGTTTTTGTATAGTTTAATTACAACTTTGGAATAAAATACATTTTATCTTCCAATGTAGTTTTCATTAATAAATAATATAATTTTATTCCTATGAAAGCAAATAAATTTAATTAAGTAACGTAAAGCGGTGGCAAGGTGCAAGTGTACAGAGTGCTTTAAAGAGGCTCAGAAACGTCGATAATGTTTTTTTTTTGTACTCGATGAATATAATTTAGAGATGATAACCCGAAAATATTTTGGAGGTTATAAGATGGTAATTAAATTTAATTTGTAAAAATACTATTAAATATCACACCCTGTGTATCACTTTTGTTTCTCCTAAATTTAATACCTTGCTACGGCATCGGAGTCACCTAAACTCTTAACTATAAATATTTTTTGCATCTGCGCACCCCCTGTTAAAAAGTCACCAGCCGCCACTGCTTTACACACAACATAGTAAAATTATACTTTGATTTTTCATGGCTATTCTAGCCATAATTACGAAGGTAATTAAATTGTTGAAGGTAATTTTACTAATGTTTATGCCTAACACATTAATCGTAGAAGAATTTTGAACACAGACACAGACACATAAAACACATTATGTTACTAATACATTCAAAATAAAAATACAATGATAATGAAAGAAAATTTGACAGAAAACATAATACCATTGAAAGTTATTCCCGAGACGCCGCATAACATCATGCTACTGTAGCCAATGGTTACCGTGTTCCATTTTTGATTCTACGCGTATCTCTGCTTCCTGAGTAAATGGACTTATGTGAAATATGTATTACACAAATTCTCTATCTCTTTTTGTGAATACGCCTTCCGCTTATTGTGCAAATGGGTTAGGCGCGGTATATTCTTAAAAAGTATATGGCTAGAGGTCTCCAAACCAAGAGGGCGGAGAATGAAGACCAGCATGAAAATGCATGCTGTGAAAAGTGTAACGACATTATTGGAAATAAAGAAAATTATATTATGTGCAGTGGATTACGTAACAACATCTTTCATGCCGAGAGTGTGGGTATCAAAAAGACGTTGTACAAGTCAATTAGTGCAATAAAGAATATCAATTGGTTATGCGACATATGCAACGACATCGATTTCAGTATTATTGTAGGAAAAGTTGAGGAATTAGTAAGAGAAAAATAAGGATGGCAATAGCAAAATTGGAAAAGAAAGCAAATTCAGTAATTATTAATATAAGTGCGGCGTAAGAACATTATTAGTGCTAAATTATCAAAAACAACACCCGATATGGATCAAGTGCAAGCACCTGCAGCAACTGGTAGCACAAATATCAACAGTAAAAAAACTGAAACTTTTGTTAACCCCATACTAAAGCAAAGTTTTAAAGATGTAGTAATAATGAAATCCAAGAATGACTAAGCAAAGGGAGATATGTGTAAAGATTTAATCACTTAGATGTAAAATTATTCAAGAATGTAGCTGTGAAAAATTCAAAATTTGATGGCACTTTAATCCTACAAAGGGCAGACGAACAAAAATTCAAGGAGATGTGTACTGCAATCAAACAGAAGTTTGAACATTATTTTAAAATTCGTAAACCAAAACAGATATTACCACAAATTAAAGTAAGAAATATCAAAAATGATTGTGAACTTGATAGTGAATACCTTACTACGCATGATAATAAAACAAAATGGGTTAGACTCTACAGTAAAAGATTTTTGCTTTAAATAAATTTACAAAACAAAAACAAAAAATGTATTTAGCTTGGGTATTGAAGTAGATCCAATAACATTTGCAAAAATTAAAGACCTTGATCATCTAAATGTTGGCTTTAGTAAATGTAACTTTCGTGACACATATAACATCATTAAATGTTTCAAGTGTAAACAATATGGACACAAAAGTAGCAATTGTTAAAATAAAGAGATATGTGGATATTGCGCTGAAGAGCAGTAAAAAATGTGCTCGGGCTGCTCCTGCAAAAATCGCGCATATCGTCGTTGGTGAAATAATCCCTCAGTCGAGACTCGGACCATATGTGTAGATGCATGAAATTTTTGTAAACAGGTTATTGACTAGGCAAAAAGTGATTTCGATCGTAAAATGGGCCAGAGGCTTATCAACTGTCCGAACGGTTCCAGGCCCTTTTGGGGATTTGCAAATTCGATTGGAAAGAATTTTACACCTTCAAATTTTCCACCTTTACTCGATGAAAATAACAATATTGCTACTACCTCCAAGGAAAAGGCTGACATGTTAGCCTTAATGTTTGCTGAAAATTCCGATCTTGATTCTCGAAACGCAGAACCTCCTATTCTCCTTAAGGTTGGCACTTCGATGCCTGAAGTTGTTTTCAGACAACGCACAATCAGGAAGATCCTCCTTGAGCTCGACACCTCGAAAGCTTCTGGCCTTGATGGTATTCCCGCTATTGTTCTTAAGAAGTGCGCCCCAGAGTTGACTCCTGTCCTAAGCAAATTCTTCACACTCTCTTACAACAAAGGTGTATTCCTTAACATCTGGAGATCTGCTGGAGTGCAGCCTGTCCCTAAAAAGGGAAAAAGGAATCTGGAAAAGGTTATTAACATCGAGATTCTCAAATATCTGGAGGAAAATAGAATCATCTCCGACAGGCAATACGGTTTTAGACAACAACGTTCCACTGGCGATCTACTGGCATATGTTACTCATATCTGTAACTCAATTATAAAAAACATGGTGAGGCTAGGATTGTGGCATTGGATATCTCAAAGGCTTTCGACAGTCTGGCACCGATCTCTTCCCGCCAAATTAACATCTTATGGTCTTCCTCCTGGACTCTGTCATTTGATATTCAATTTTCTTGCTGACAGATCTCTTCAGGTCGTCGTCGATGGCATCTCATCCAAGACATTTGCGATTAACGCGGGGGTGCCTCAGGGGTCCGTTCTGTCTCCTACTCTATTTCTGTTACATATAAACGATCTCTTAGCTTCAACTTCCAATCCTATATACACCTACGCAGATGATAGTAACTTTGTGTCATCTTTTTTCTTCGACAAATCATTATCTATCGCTGCTTGAGATCGACTAAGGGAACCTCAGATACAGACGATTGATCGGGATCTCGAGATTATTCTGGAATGGGGTAAGAGCAATTTGATCGACTTCAACGCTTCAAAAACTCAGGCCAAGGTTTTCTCTAAGAAAACATCAAGGGATCATGCAAGAAAACATACTAATGGTAAAATCCTTCCGATGGGATTATCCTAGGAGTGAATGCGAGCACTAACTTTTCTTGGGACGATCATGTGCGCGCCATTGCCAAATCCGCCTCTCAGAAGCTAGGCTTTCTTTTTAAAGCTAAAAAGTACTTCACATCTCATCATCTATTAACACTAACAAAACTCAAGTTAGGCCAACACTAGAATACTCTTCTCATGTTTGGAGTTCAGCCCCAAAACACACTTTAGCTCTCTTGGATTCAATTCAAAGAAGAGCGATTCACCTAATTGATGACGAGAGTCTGACCAATTCTCTCGAAACACTAGAGCACAGGCGTATGGTTGGTGACTTGTCTCTTTTCTGCAAGTACTATCATGGAAGATGCTCGCAGGAACTAATAGGGTTAATCCCCCCAAGATTCTTGAGGCGTACGAGACCGTCGGAAACAGCAAATTCCTGTGCGGTCCAGCTTGACACAGTGAGGACTTCTGTCTACGGAGACTCTTTTTTCTACAGAATCTCCAAGTTATGGAACTTGTTACCGAAAGGAATTTTCCCCAAAAATTACAGCTTATCCTTGTTTAAGAAGGCAGTTCATCGCCATCTATCCATGTTTCCGCATCCTACTCACAGTGCTTTGAAAGTATAATGGGGTTACCCTTTGCGAGTGGATTAAACTTTAAAAAAAAGAAGAGCACGAATCAAATACGTGTACGAGAGAACAGGTCAAATGTATAAACTGTGTAAGTAAAAATAAACAATACGGTACCGATTTTGTTACGGATCATAACTCATGAGATCCAAATTGTCCATCATACCAAGCAATTGTAGATATAATTAGAAAAAAATAAACTATGATTCATAGCAATTAGACAACAACATATACATAGTTAATATACAAAGTCTTCTGCCGAAAATCGATGAAGTCTCAAAATTTATTATGGACAACAATGTTGCCTTCTTTGCTCTTACTGAGACTCATGTAACTGATAATATTTATAAGAGTGAGTTGCATGTAAGTAACTACACTTTAATTTGATGTGACTCACACAGTCGTTTTACCGATGGTGTAATATTCTATATTTTTGAATCTATCAAATTTTCAATCACCATTAATACACATATTAATAATCAAATCTGGATTCTAGGTGTAACATTGATAATTGAGAATACACCCCTTGTTATTATATGCTTATACAGATCTTCCTCTTCAAACAGATCAGATCTTTGCAATATATTGAGCCAACTAATGGACAACTATAGCCATCTGAAACTTATCTTAATGGGTGATTTTAATTTTGATTTGTTGCGTGATGATTATAATACGAAACAGTCGATATCTCTTATGGACAATTATAGACTTAACCAAATAGAGAAAGCATGCATAAGAGTCACTGCCACAATATAAATTTAGCTGTATGCCGAATATGCTCAGAGACTAGTAGCTAGGTTAGGCTGCTTCTAATCCAACCTCAGGTGCTATTTCGCTTCTGCCCCTGGTCCCCAGGTGCTATCCGATTCTGCACCTGCACCTGGGCTACCTTTTGGTGTGTCTAAACATCTCTCTTGGCGGTGATAGTCACCTCAAGGTGCAATTTAGCGACTTTTTAGGCTATTTTCAAGTCAGAATTAGTGTTTATTGCACCTTAGACTGTTGTCTAGGTGGTTACCGTTTCTACTCCAACCGAGAAGGTGAAACCGATTCTACTCCAGCACCTGGCACCGCCACTCGCTTCACCGGCTGAACGAAGTGCTGTGACGTCGAAACACGGGAATTCGTTTCTATTCCACTACCGTTTCTACCCCACAAGCGTATATGTTATGTACATAGAGATTAATGGGGAATGGAAGTATCCGCGCGAGAAGGATTCGAACATGGTACCTTGGGATTACTTGTGCGACGCACTAGCGCTTTACGCTAGCGAGCCGTTGTAAAGGTAAAGGAAATCGGTGCTAAGTGAGCGAATGTAGGTGGTACGATAGGTGAGTAAATATAAGTTTTTGACAAGTCGTACGTGAAAAAAGTCGTCCTTGTCAATCGGATTTATCAATGAATGGCCTATGTTGAAAAAATAAATCTATGCTAATGTCAACCCTGATAAGCAGGATGTCAAAAAAAAGGCAGTTGACCGTTTAATAGCTTTTTTTATTACACTTGATTTGATAAGCAGGATGTTAAAAAAAGACAGACGGTCATTTAATAGCTTTTTTTTATTACTTGCGATACGTGACAAATGAGAATAATTAAAAAAATGTAAAACAGATTCGTAGAAAGAATAATCTTATCAGGAAATGCGACGTCGCTGGGTAGGATATCACGTGGGCAATTTTTTCCAAAGAATTCTAGAAGCTCCTATCAAAGGCGAAACGTTTACGTAAGCAGTAAGATCCGTATATAAATAAAGTAAATCTTCGAAATGTTATCAACCATGGCAACCGAGGGTACTCGCACAAGGTCAGCGATCTCAGGGGTCGAGTGCGACAGGAATGCTGATGGAAAAAGTGCTTGCGATGAACTGAAATGCGGCGGCTGGGTTGGGGGATTCATTCGGGGTGATTCATGGGAGACGTATGGGCGCGGCTAGCTAACGTTAACATTGATGGTTAAATATATAGATTTTACTTTGTCTTTTCAAATGTTACAGTTTGATATTTTTGTAATAAACGGCTGTTTACATCAGAAGTGGGATAGTATTGGTGTGTTTTTGAGTTTTAGTGGAAAAGGTGCAAAAATATACCAGAGAACGCGCTCAAAAGAAAAAGAAGTACTGAGGTCTCGGCATGAATCCAGAAGACATCGGCGATGGCAGGGGAGCTCGCGAGAGAGTTGAGGAAGCCATAAACAGAGGTGAAGACAGGAGGGTGTAAGGTCAAGTTATACATCCCCAAGAACCTCAAGTGTGGTAATAATCGCCAGCAGGGTGCAGGAGAGTAGTGAGTCGATAAACAAATTAAATGCTTTTAGGAATGTTCTGCGTTGCGTCAGATGATTGAAAAAATCGTAAATGCAAAAAATCCAAAGTTATTAAATTTAGCAGTTAATCACAAATAATCTAAACGTAAACGAAGTAAGCATACAAAGAAACGCATGCTCCTCTTAATAAAACTATTTGTGACTCAACTTTACCCATGCACGAGTACGTGATCGTCGAAATAAATTCTGACGGAGTAGAGAAGTAGAGCTCCGTTATAAACAAGGGCGTTATGAACGTTGAAAAAATGTTAGCATTTTAGGACTTAAATTAAATGATGTTTATTATAAAAAAAGTAGACGGGTTATTGCGTTTTGACGATTACTCGACAAAGGGTTTTAAATTTAACGAAACAAATCCAAACATTGATATTAATAAAATAGAACAGCGATTCAAATACTTTTACAACCTTTAAATCTGTATAAAGGGTTATTCGCAAAAAAAAGGTTTGGTATCGAACTTGTAACGAACTAATGAATTACAAATAAAATCAAAACAATTCAACTTTTATCGAAGAAAAAGGAATGACATTTAGGTGATGGCTTAGTCAGCTATCAGGTTACGGAACAATTTGCTAAAGATCTGAGTTATGATGTTTACAATTGCGACATAAACAGAACATTGATATTATTTTAAGAGAGCGGACTGAGAATTATGGCCATTATGGGTTTTTAAGGTAATTAGTTTGATCTGAAAAAGGCCATTACGTATTTACATTTATTTTTATGAGAACATTGTTAGATTTTGGGTCCATAAATTAATCTGCTGTGCGAATCGTCCATTTTATTAATATGTGTACCTTTATTATGATATTGCTTAGTAATTATTGAGATTATTTTAAAGAATTAATTCCTACAATAAACATAATCTAACTCTCACATTATTGAAGTATATATATTTGAAGTGTTAATTTTTGCGAACCAAGATCGAAATATTGGAGTTGAGGTATCTGATTCGACAATAAAAGGGATAAATTATTAGCAGTAGAAAACACCTGCAGATGTTCACCAAGTTAAATAATATTTGAATTTAATCGAATATTTTAGAAAATGTACACCCTGTTATTCAGAACAAAGTAAACCATAAAGTGTACTGTTTCACAAAAATATTATGTTGATATGGAGAGGCCATTCCTTTGAATTAGAAACTGTAGCAATTGTGTTATTAGTTAACAGATTTCGGCAGTACTTAGTCGGAAGGCCCTTCACAGTAATCACTGATTGTGCTGCAGTAACAAATACTTCCAAAAAGGTAGAATTAAATCAGGGAATCGGCTGGTGGCTTTTGGAATTGAGCGAATACCAGTTTGGTATTAGACATGGACCTATCAGCAAATGCGTCATGTTGATGCTAGCAGTGTTACAAGCGACTACACCCATAATGTATGAATTGAAGGGTAGAGGGGTAAAAAAAAATCACAAATTATGGTCCTCACTGGCTTGTATT
This sequence comes from Dastarcus helophoroides, assembly GCA_028583605.1. Lineage (NCBI taxonomy): Eukaryota > Metazoa > Arthropoda > Insecta > Coleoptera > Bothrideridae > Dastarcus > Dastarcus helophoroides. Next base: position 11,488,183 of record CM053337.1, on the reverse strand, counting down.
TAAACGAGCCCGTTTTCAAATTGTTCAACTAAATCTTGAAGATCTTGGTCTTTTTGCAACAGGTAAAATTTATGATCAGGTGCCTCATAATTACTGGTTTCTGCGCATGCGACGTTTGGTAGAACAATACATAAAAAACTGCCTAAGTTGTATATTTCAAATCTGTATAAAGCGTCGAATACCATAATCTTGTTAAAAAATATCCAGGTCCTTTTATAAAATTCTCACTGATTATCTAGGGTCCTTAATAAAAACGATATAAGGTAACACTCAAGTATTCTTCGTTGTGGATGCGTTTACAAGGTTCGTTTTAATTTACCCTTCACCTAATACAAGGTAAGACATGTACTCACTGTAATGATAGACTACTTCATAAGGGGTTTTGGTGCACCATTTCAAACTATTAACTGTAAGATAAGTAAACGATTTACGTCTAATAATTTTGAAAAATTACGCAAAAATAAAATACGGTATCACTCACTACTTGAATGCAGCTGGGCGACTAAGAGGAAATGGACAAGTTGAAAGTTACAATAGAACCATTCTCGATTCATTGTCTACTATGGGAGCCGATAGAAATGAGGAAAAATTGAATGAAAACATTAACAAACTCCAGTTAGGATTAAATGGTACCATAAATCAGACATTAAGAGCATCTCCAAGTGAAGATCTGATGGAGTTTCGTGTAATAGGGCAGGTGACCTTATTACTAGCTGAAATGTAGCAGAGTATTGATGTTACAGCGGTACTACAACAAATAATTGAAAATGCCTTTATTTGTCAGTCCAAACAAAAATGCATATTTCGATCCAAACCATTGTTTCCGATTAGCTTTCAAGTAAACGATTTAATTTCCCTTAAAATAATTTTTCTTCTTTTACAGCACAGGTACAAGTCAATTATTACCAAAATAAAAAGGTCTCCAAGGTCACAAAAGCAGGAACACTGAAGGATAGAGCAAGGGAGGTTATATTCTTGGAGTAGGGTTACTACTCAGACAAGAACAGGTGGATAAGCAGATACCCAGGAAGCTTTTCAGTGCGGTGAAAGGAGATGGAATGGTGGTCAACTATTCAGAAGCGTTCCTTTCGGGTTCAATTTAACAAAATGGTTGAGTAAGTTAGGGACACTGAAGAGTAGAGAAAGGGGATTCGGTTCTTGGAGTAGGGTTACTACTCAGACAAGAACAGCTGGATAACCAAATACTCAGGGTGCTCTTCAGTGTGGCGAAGGGAGATGGAATGGTGGTTAACTGTTCAGAGTCATCATACTTTCGCGTGGATTAGCCCATAGAGTTAGCATTTAAGTAGGAGTTTAAGTTCTAAAAATATAAGCTGCCTCTCACTAACCAGGGTACTAATGTTCTTCAAAAATAAATAGAAAAGTAAATATACATGTTCTTATAAACTTTGTTGCACAGATCTACCACTGGAGTGAGGACACTCCAGCTGTCAGGAAGGGCCGAATGTTATCAACCATGGCAACCGAGGGTACTCGCACAAGGTCAGCGATCTCAGGGGTCGAGTGCGACAGGAATGCTGAGGGAAAAAGTGCTTGCGATGAACCGAAATGCGGCGGCTGGGTTGGGGGATTCATTCGGGGTGATTCATGGGAGACGTATGGGCGCGGCTAGCTAACGTTAACATTGATGGTTAAATATATAGATTTTACTTTGTCTTTTCAAATGTTACAGTTTGATATTTTTGTAATAAACGGTTGTTTACAGAAAGCATTTAGTTCAGTTACGCGAGTACAAGTTGTGCAAACAGTGGTGCTGCAGAAGAAGAAGAAGAATTAGCAAAATGTCAAGTAATAGCAACAATGTATTTGACTTATTTAATCAACTAAGCAGTGGACCGTTGTGGCTAAATTTATCTGGGATGACGCAGAATGAAAAATATAAAATAACGGAGGCGCAAAGGATCGAAAGCAAGTTTGGGAAGCGGACCAAGGTAAAGCTGAACCATATCTGGGATATGCACCTGCCCGAGAGATTCAATGGTATACCTGAGGAAAATCTTCCCCAATTAATCAATACCTATTTGAGGAAAAGGGGGGAAACGATTCAAATTGGAAATTCTTCCTGAAGAGGTGACGGCTTCGACGACGACGACAACTACCATGGCTCAGGAAAAAGGCAAATAAAACCGCAGATGAAAATCTCAGAGGAACTATTTATGTGGATCCCAATGCTGACCTCAGTCAAGTCATGAGATTTTACAATGTAGAATAATTAATTAAAAATTTGTAAATAGGTAACAAAAGTACCAGAGTTTTTTTTTTATTTATTAGATTCTAAAGTTGTTAAAAGAGTAAGTAGTGGTAAGCAGAAAATAGCAAGAGAGTCTAATAAAGGTGAAATAAAAGAGTTTTAATACTTATGATATTCTAAAATTGTCTAATTCGCATAAAAAAGAAAAAAATAATTTAAAAAGAGTGAGTTGTCACTTGTACAATAAAATTGGAATAAAAGTCAAAAAAAATGTGAAAGAAAAAGGAAAAAGAGAAAAACGACAGAACAAATTAAAGTCAGTGTTTTCGAGCAGAGAAACTTTAATAAAACAAACAAACAAAAATAATACAAAAAACAGCAAACAAAAAAATAAATAAGTAAAATGAATAAAAAACGTGGGTCTTCAAAGCATGATGATCTTGATTGGTAGTTGAGGCATATCAACGGACTCTACGGTGAAGAAAGGCTCCTCGCACCGATGACACTGTTCGCCATACATTTCAAGTAATTTCTTGAGTTCATTACTTTCACATATCACATTGATGGCGAATCGTGTCGTGGGCTCCATAGCTTCCTCTTCCGAACAACACGACTTGCAGATTAGTCGTTTGGAATCAAATTCCTGATATTCGCCGATTAGGATGTCGATATGTCCCAATTGGTTTTGATAATTTTTTTCTATAAACGAAAACCCTTCCTCGCAGGTGAAACGGTAAAACTGTGGGCTTGCCATGTTAGAGTCTGATTTGTACTACAGTCCACTAAAAGTTTTTACTTCTTTTATAGGCAAAGCTTGACCTTTACTACTTGATAAAAATGCGGGGATAAAGCTTCATTAATTTGGTAATTTTACTTGCCGACACATTCACATGTATCCGGTCTGTCGTCCACGTACTTGGAGGTCCAATGACATAAAGGGTAATGATTACCAAAACGTGTCACAACTCACGATTGACCTTTAAATTTTGATAATAGTCCTTTATACTTTATGAAATCTTCCTTGTGTTGTTCGAGGAAACGATGATTATAGAAATCATAAAAAGTTAAAAACGACACGTCATCCATGCTAATTGGTGCAATGCTCAAGGCAGACTAATAAAACATTAACATATTATCAGTTCCTAGTGGAGAGGGAGAGCATAAAATATTCTTATAAATTGAGTTAGTATTCGGTTGGACGAGAGTAGGAGTAGTAGAGAGACGAAGAGTGAAAAGAACGAAAATGTTGCGCGATTTAAGCCATATAATTTTTGTAAGTGAACTATGTGAAAATGCGATGATAAAAAGTTTACATCCAAAGTTTTATGATGTATATGACCACGTGATGACGACTCTAAAGAAAATTGGAGAGAAACGACTCTGTTTTGTGGCAGGTGGATTTCCCACCTTTATGTGTGGTAGGACAACCTAATACACAGACATTGATATTTTTATTGAAGCAAATCCCAATGAAGATAATGACATTAAAAAGGACTTTTCATTCGATCAATTTCAAATTTCCAATCATCCAAGTTGTTTTCTTTACCGTAGGGAAAAGCGTATGTATTTAAGAATAAATGAGAACATTTTATATAATTTTAGAATTGTATACAAAAAAAAAAAAGATTGCTTTAATATGGAACAATTGGTAGTGAAAACTTTGAAAGACTTCGATTTAGATGTGTGTAAAATGGCATTTTATTTAAATGCAAAAAATTGTCAATTTTGCATAAAATTTTCACAAACAACGCCCTTTGATTTGAATATTTCACCAACACGGTCCGTTGATTTGATGTTTACTGCGAGGTTTAGGAATCGTTATTTAAAATATAAAAAACCTTTAAGGGAAAATGGTCTAACGCCAAATAGTCCAAGTTTGATGGCACTATGTAAGATCTTAAAATAAAAAAAACATATACACAATTTCGGTGTTTTATTTCATATCCTATATGTGTACAATTGTTAAACATAAAAAAAAATCTAAGAGATTGTCATTTCCAGGTGCTGCTTCATAGATTTTACATTAATGTACTCAATGGGTGCATCCAGTTGAGCAGGCGTATCATATTCTTCATTACTGACAATGAGAATAATTTCCTTGTCCACTTCGCGGTATTCATAACATTTGATACTTAGCGATCGTTCTTTATAGATTGCATTATAGATGTAACGTAGACGTAACATTGCCCCATCGGTATATTCTAGTGTAAAATGTCTATAAAAGTCCGATTCACTTTCAATAATTCCAGAAATTTTCCTTTCTTTCATAATTAAATTTTGTCGAAAACTTTCGATAGCTTCTTCAATTGTTAAATATTCTGGTTCTTCAACTTCAGGCGAAAAATTTGATACATCCGGCAATGGCGGTAAATTCGAGACCATTTCCATGGATATTGTTGTTGTTGTTGGTGGTGATGTTGTAGTTGTTGGTGGAGATCCTGTAGCATTTTCAGGGGTGGAAATGACAACACTTGCGTCAGCTTTTCTATTTGGATCATATGCAGGCAGCGGTTTACTCGGCGATAAAAGTTTGACATACAAAGCAATGTGTACGGTGTCATTGTTGGGCAATTATTACAATTACCAGCATTTCCCTGCTGAAGATCCAACATTATAGATATCGGCGATGCTACTATGCCATAGATAAATACCAATAAAAGGTATTGAATTCTATTAGCATTAAAATTCATCACTCTCAGATATTTGGAGAGAGGTTAGAGGAGGAGGAGGAGGCGGATGTCAACTGACCCACTGCCAAAATTATACTAAATATTTTTTGACAATTTGTTCGGTTTTGATGTGTGTGCGCAAGTTAAGTGTTATCTCGCATACGCATCATTTCATTTTTATCGATCCAAGAATTATGAGCATCCGAAAATCCTAACCATTTCACAAAGACTTTATTACCTTGTAGTTTTAAAAATTTTTTAACAAGATAAACATCTGGATATTTGATCTTTAGCAATTCATATTCGTAAAAACCTTCTAAAATAGGTTGTCCAGTGTGGTCCTCCAATAAATATGTTATCGGATCCGTGATTTGCACTTTCCTAATCTTAAAGTTTTCTGTGGTCCAATTGGGAAAATATTTCTTAATAAAAACGTGTATGTATTTGCTGATACGAACGTGATCTCCAACTGTAAAGTTAGCTTGAGGAAAAATTTTTCGCTTTTCATAGACCGTTCTTAATAAATTTTTCTCATTGTTCGCATTAACATCATTCGGTAGCATTTTGATAGTTCGGTGCACTTTATTATTATATTTATCGATTAATGTTTGAACAGAGTCTATCCATCCATACACACCACGCATACTAAAGTCTTTCCACATCCAATTCTTAAGAGTTCGATTAAAACGTTCCAGTATCGATGCCTTCATCTGACTAAATGTGAAGTAATGATTTATCTTGTGCCTTTTCATCAAGTTTTGAAATTGTTCATTGTAAAGTTCCTTCCCATTGTCCGTTTGTAAATTCTTCGGTTGAGCTGTTTGAAAAATTTTCTCCATCGCTGTGGTTACATCAGATGCGGATTTGGTTTTTGTCGGAATGGCCCATGCCCGTTTAGAAAAAGCATCAATAACGGTCAAAATTCAAAAGTCGTAATTTAAAATTCGAAAGTACCCTAGCATAGAGATTTTGATCCGTAGATTACGAAACAGAAAACTAAATTAAACTACGACCTTTGGTTTGGAAAATATGACAGTTTAAAATTACGAAAAAAGTTCAAAAACATTCAAAAATTTCAATTTTTCGAAAGTAAGTTTATTGCATTTTATTAGAGTTTTCGGGGCGTAGACCAGGAATCTAAAAACCAAATTGGACTACGACTATCCGTTTAGCAGATACAAGCCTACATACAAAATTACGAAATTTTCAAATTTTTAGCAAGTTTCCTGGGGTCGAAATTCAAAAGTCGTTATTTAAGATTCAAAAGTACCCTATCATAGAGATTTTGATCTGTAGGTTACGAAACAGGAAACTAAATTGAGCTACGACTTTTGGTTTGGAAGATATGACAGTATAAAATTACGAAAAAAGTTCAAAAACATGTAAAAATTTCAATTTTTCGAAAGTGAGTTTATTGCATTTTCATAGAGTTTTCGGGGCGTGGAACAGGAATCTAAAAACCAAATTGGGCTCCGACTATCCGTTTAGAAGATACAAGCCTACCAAATTACGAGATTTTTAAATTTTTAGCAAATTTCCTAGGATCAAAATTCAAAAGTCGTTACTTAAGATTCAAAATTACCCTATCATAGAGATTTTGATCCTAGATTACGAAACAGAAAACTAAATAGAGCTACCACCTTTGGTTTGGAAGATATGACAGTTTAAAATTACAAAAAAGTTCAAAAACTTGCAAAAATTTCAATTTTTCGAATGTGAGTTTATTGCATTTTCATAAAGTTTCCGGGGCGTAGAACAGAAATCTAAAAACCAAATTTGGCTACGACTATCCGATTAGGAGATACAAGCCTCCCAATTTTCAAAATTTTTAATATGTCAGCAAATTTCCTAGGGTCAAAATTTAAAAGTCGTTATTTATTATTCCAAAGTACCCTGTGATAGAGATTTTGTTCTGTAGATTACGAAGCAGAAAGCTAAATTGAGCTACGACCTTTGGTTTGGAAGATATTTCAATTTTTCGAAAGTGAGTTTATTGCATTTTCATAGAGTTTTCGGGACGTAGAACAGGAATCTAAAAACCAAATTGGGCTACGACTATACGTTTAGGAGATACAAGTCTCCAAAATTTCGAAATTCTCAAATTTTTAGCAAATTTCCTAGGGTCAAAATTCAAAAGTCGGTATTTAAGATTCAAAAATATACTATCATAGAGATTTTGATCCGTAGAACACGAAACATAAAACTAAATTGGGGAACGACTTTTGGTTTGGAAGACATGGCAGTTTAAAATTACGAAAATAGTTCAAAAACATGCGAATATTTCAATTTTTCGAAAGTGAGTTTATTGCATTTTCTAAGAGTATTCACAGGAATCTAAAAACCAAATTGACTATGACTATGACTATGACTATCCGTTTAGCAGATGCAAGCCTACAAAATTACGAAATATTCAAATTTTTAGCAAATTTTCTAGGGTCAAAATTCAAAAGACGTTATTGAGGATTCGAAAGTATCTTATCAAAGAGATTTTGATCCGTAGATTACGAAACAGAAAACTAAATTGAGCTACGACTTTTGGTTTGGAAGATATGAGAGTTTAGAGTTTCGAAAAAATTTCAAAGGGTCCTCCCCTTGATACAAAACTGGAAAAATGTTCAATTTTTCGAAATTGAGTTTATAGCATTTTCATAGAGTTTTCGGGACGTAGAATAAAAGGGTCCCCCCTTTAGACTTTTTTCGTAACTTTAAACTCTCATATCTTCCGAAGCAAAAGTCGTAACTCATTTTGATTTTCGGATTCATAATCTACGGGTCAAAATCTAACTGATAGAATACTTTTAATTCCTTATAATAACTTTTGAAATTTGACCCTAGGAAGTCTGTCAAAAATTAGAAAATTACGACATTTTCGAGGCTTGTATCTCGTGAACGGATAGTCGTAGCCCAATTTGTTTTTCAAATTCGTATTCTACGCCCCGAAAACTAAGAAAATGAATCAACTCACTTTCGAAAAATTAAATGTTTTTCAATTTTTTATAGAAGGGTCCCCCCTTTGGACTTTTTTCGTAACTTTAAACTCTCATGTCTTCCAAACCAAAAATCGAAGCTCAATTTGGTTTTCAGATTCGTAATCTACGGGTCAAAATCTTGCTGAGAGAATACTTTTAAATCCTTAATAATAACTTTTGAATTTTGACACTAGGAAATCTGGCAAAAATTTGAAAATTACGAAATTTTCGAGGCTTGTATCTCGTGAACGGGTAGTAGTAGCCCAATTTGGTTTTCAAATTTGTACTCTACGCCCCGAGAACTCTATGAAAATGATATCCACTCACTTTCGAAAAATTGAAATTTTTTCAGCTTTTTGTAGGACTTTCTTCGTAACTTTAAGCTCTCATATCTTCCGAACCAACAGTCGTAGCTCAATTTGGTTTTCGGATTCGTGATCTACGGGTCTAGATCTAACTGATAGGGTACTTTTAAAACCGGAATAATAACTTTAAATTTTTGACCCTAGGAAATCTGACAAAAATTTGAAAATTACGAAATTTTCCAGGCTTGTATCTTGTGAACGGATAGTCGTACTCCAATTTGGTTTTCAAATTCGTATTTTACGCCCTAAAAACTCTATGAAAATGATATCATTTCACTTTCGAAAAATTGAAATTTTTTCAGCTTTTTGTAGAAGGGTTTGGACTTTTTTCGTAACTTTAAACTCTCATATCTTCCGAACTAAAAGTCGTAGCCCAATTTGTTTTTCGGATTTGTAATCTACGGGTCAAAATCTAACTGATAGGGTACTTTTAAATTCTCAATATTAACTTTTGCATTTTGACCCTAGGAAATCTGGCAAAAATTTAAAAATTGCGAAATTTTCGAGGCTTGCATTTCGTGAACGGATAGTCGTAGCCCAATTTGGTTTTCAAATTCGTATTCTAAACTCTATGAAAATGATATCAACTCACTTTGTGTGGAGAAGTGTCCCCCCTTTGGACTCTTTTCGTAAATTTAAACTCTCATATCTTTCGAACCTAAAGTCGTAGCTCAATTTGGTTTTTGAATTCGTAATCTACGGGTCAAAATCTAACTGAAAGGGTACTTTTAAATCCTTAATGATAATTTTTGTATTTTGACCCTAGCAAATCTGGCAAAAATTTGAAAATTATGAAATTTTCGAGGCTTGTATCTCGTGAGCGGATAGTCGAAGCCTAATTTGGTTTTCAAATTCGTATTCTACGTCCCGAAAACTCTATTAAAATGATATCAACTCACTTTCGAAAAATTGAAATTTTTTTAACTTTTTGTAGAATGGACTATTTGTAGATTGGACTTTTTTCGTAACTTTAAACTCTTATTCTTTCCGAACCAAAAGCTCAATTTGGTTTTCGGATTCGTAATCTGCGGGTCAAAATCTAACTGATAGGGTACTTTTAAATCCTTAATAACAACTTTTGGATTTTGACCCTAGGAAATCTGGCCAAAATTTGAAATTTACGAAATTTTCGAGGCTTGTATCTCGTGAACGGATAGTCGTAGCCCAATTTGGTTTTCAAATTCGTATTTTACGCCCTAAAAACTTTATGAAAATGATATCAACTCACTTTCGAAAAATTGAAATTTTTTCAGCTTTTTGTAGAAGGGTCCCCCCTTTGGACTTTTTTCGTAACTTTACACTCTCATATCTTCCGAACCAAAAGTCGTAGCCCAATTTGGTTTTCGGATTCGTAATCTACGGGTCAAAATCTCACTGATATGGTACTTTTGAATTCTCAATATTTACTTTTGCATTTTGACCCTAGGAAATCTGGCAAAAATTTGAAAATTGCGAAATTTTCGAGGCTTGCATCTCGTGAACGAATAGTCGTAGCCTAATTTGGTTTTCAAATTCGTATTCTAAACTCTATGAAAATGATATCAACTCACTTTCGAAAAATTGAAATTTTTTCAACTTTGATACAACTTGATATAAAACTTGAAAAATTTTCAATTTTTTGAAATTGAGTTTATTGGATTTTCATAGTTTTCGCAGAATAAAAATCTGAAAACCAAATTGCGCTATGACTATCCGTTTACAAAATACAAGCCTCCACAGTTTCGAAATTTTCAAATTTTTATCAAATTTCCTAAGGTCAAAATTCAAGTCATTACTTAAGATTTAAAGGAACCCTATCATAGAGATTTTGATCCGCAGATTCCGAAACCAAAAATCAAATTGAGCTACGACTTTTTGTTTGGAAGATATGAGAGTTTAAAGTTTCGAAAAAAATTCAAAATACAAAACTTGAAAAATTTTCAGTTTCTCGAAATTAAATTTATAGCATTTTCATAGAGTTTTCGGGACGTGGAATAAATATCTGAAAACCAAATTGCTCTATGACTATCCGTTTACGAGATACAAGCCTCCAAAGTTTCGAAATTTTTAAATTTTTATCAAATTTTCTAAGGTCAAAATTCAAAAGTCATTAATAATTAGAATTTAACCTATCATAGCGATTTACCCTATCAGAGGGAATTTGATCCGTAGATTCCGAAACCGAAAACCAAATTGAGCTACGACTTTTGGTTTGGAAGATATGAGAGTTTAAAGTTTCGAAAAAAATTCAAAAGGTCCCCCCTTGATACAAAACTTGAAATTAAGCTTTTCGGGAAGTAGAAGAAAAATCTAAAAACCAAATTGGGCTACGACTATCCGTTTACGAGATATAAGCCTCCGAATATTCGAAATTTTCAAATTTTTAGCAAATTTCCTAGGGTCAAAATTCAAAAGTTATTATTTAAGATTCGAAAGTACCCTATCATAGAGATACTGATACGTAGATTACGAATCGGAAAACCAAATTGAGCTACGACTTTTGGTTTTGAAGATATGAGAGTTGAAAGGGTATAGCAGGATAAGCATAGGAATTCTGGCCCAGGAGCCAAATGTGATAAATGTTATATCGATCAGTAGGTCACCTAACTGTAATAATATTCCCATATTTTTGGCCGCCTAACTCTTACTGCCTGAGTAATTTTGAAAAATGCCCTTTTTGCAGAGCATTTTTTAAACTTTGTTTTCTTCGTAAGTAATAAAGCTAGAAAGATGATTCAAAAACCAAATTGTAGACAATATTATAACAAATATTGTGAGTGTGTACTTGAATTATATTGCGCAATAATATATATATTTTTTTAATGGAAATATTTTTCCATTGCAATTTTTTTAAGCTTGAGCAGAGTGACCACTTTCTTAAAATTATCAAAATTTGCTATTAGTATAAAGAATAACTGATATAAATTTTATTGAAATTGGATAGCTGCAACCTGTTGAAAAAAAATTGTTTTTGTTATCTAGAGCCCTAGTTGATCGCAAATTATAGAAATCTAATGCAATTTTTTTTAGGTTCCGGTAAAGTAACCACTTTTTAAAAATTACCAACAATTGCTATTAGCATACAAATTACCAGGTATAAGTTTTATTAAAATAGAATGGCTGCAATCTGCTATTAATAAAATAATTTTTATTTCCTAGAGCCCTGGTTGATCGCAAATTATAGGTATTTCTAATACATATTTTTTAGGTTTCGGCAAAGTAATCACTTTATAAAAATTCTCAAAAATAGTAGTAGTAGTTAGTAAACAGATTAAATGATATAAGTTTCGTGAAAATCAAACAGCTGAAACATAACAGTTTTATGTTACCTATGTTCCTATTTCAAAGCTTCCACATATTACTTTACTAGACAAGTAGTATCAAATTTTTGCAGTCAAATAGTTGTTTCGAAAGAGATATTTTACTATTCCATTTTGGTTTTGAGCCTATATCTAGGCAGGAACTTATCAATAATCATACCTTCTTTGCAGTTAAAAAATTATAGCACATTACGATGGCACACATATTCGCCATCAGAAAATTGTCAGTAATGAGTTCTAGCGAAAATCTTATTCTGGTCAGAAAAAGGTACCTATATGTAAGACATTTACAATTTATTGTTCTGGTGGCAACATTGCGGATATTTTGGAACCGTTTTATGGCGCACAAAATGAGGCCCCAATTATGAGAACTATTTTAGAGGATTCGCAAGGTCTAAAAACGTTATTGCAAAGAGGTGACATACCTATTTCTAATTGCACGCGAATTCCGTGATGTTGAAGATCCAATAAAAAACGAAGGATATTTACCCTTGATTCCAGCGTTCAAAAGCAAAAGAAATCAGTTAACAACTAAGGAATATAACAGTTCCCAAGATTAAGATGGGTGGTCGAAAATGTTGACGGATCGATTGGTCAAAAGCATAAATTTTTGCGTCATACAATCGCCAATAAAATGCTATCGAAAGTAAAACCGCTTTGTAAGAATGTGGGATTTTTGCAGGTTTGGGAAGCATTTAAATCTGATACTGATTTAGCTGACGAAATCATCGTTTATATGAATGCCAAAATGACTACATTAAACACTTTGAGCACGGAGGTTGAAAATCAACACAGGAACAGAAAAAAAAAAGACTTAAAACAGTAGGGATGGATTTCCCCGAACTAGGTGAACATGAGTTAAAAATATTATTCACGAGTTCCTATCAATTATCTTAGGCAGCTTCATATCCGCCGGGCTAATTGGAGATCAAGAAAGTTTCTCAAATAGAATATAATGTAAAAAAGAATCACCAAATATGCTGAAAGCAGAAGTGAAATCACGGCATAAATATAGCAAGAGTTATAATTGCTAAATTGATTATATTCCAAATGGAAAAAGTTACACTGACGTCAAACGCTATACTTGTGATTGTTCAAACGGCAATGGAACGATAGTAATATTAAGCAAACTATTCGCTTAAGAAAATAGGTATATCTGTTGTCATTAATTCAGATAATGATAATGAATAATTTAAAATAAAGATTATTTCAAATCGAATATACTCTTTATTTATTTCTATTAGAAACCTATAATTTAAATCAACCAGGGCTCCAGGTAAAAATACTTTTTTTTTCAGCAGGTTGCAGCCTTCCTATTTTTAAGAAACTTACACCAGTCAATCTTTATACTGATAGAAATTTTCAGTAATTTTACGAAAATGATTACTCTGCCGAAACCTAAAAGCAAAGGTATTAGACACTTATAATTGGCGATCAAGCAGGACTCTACGTAACAAAAATTTTTTTTCAACAGGTTGTAGCCATCCGATTTTAATAAAACTTATACCAGTTATTCTTTATACTAATAGCAATTTTTAACAATTTTAAGAAAGTGGTCACTCTGCTGGAACTGAACAAAAACTGCAATGGAAAAATATTTCCATTAAAAAAAAACATATATTATTGCGCAATATAATTTAGATACACACGCCCAATATTTGTCATAACATTGTCTACAATTTGATTTTTGAATCATCTTTCTAGCTTTATTACTTACGGAGAAAAAAAAGTTTAAAAAATGTTCTGCAAAAAGGGCATTTTTCAAAATTACTCAAAGACAGTAAGAAATAGGCGGCCAAAACTATGGAAATATTATTACTCCCCTTGATACAAAACTTTAAAAATTTTTCATTTTTCGAAAGTAAGTTTATAGCATTATCATAGAGTTTTCGAGACGTAGAATATGAATTTGAACTTTCTAAACCAAATTTAAGGTGATACCGGAGCGAAGTAAATATATTTTCAATTTTCCCGCTTTTGACGACACTCTCGGCATCAAAGCGCTAGGCACCCCTAATAAGTGAATTGCGATTCACTCAAGTCCCTCGGGAGTAAAATCAGTTCCCTCTCTGCTGTCGGCGTCGTCGCCAGTACTCCACCAGCGCAAGTTTCTCCAACCGTCGAGAATCTTCAGCCGCCCAATTCCCATTGCGACCTTTTGCCCGTTTGCCTAGCGCTTTGACCGCAAATTTTCTACCGACACCGACGTATAACATTGATAGTGCATCGTTGCGACCCCAGCTTAAAAACCGTAAGTCTTTTTTTTTGCATTTTTTTTTTGTTTAGTATTTATCAGTGTTATTTTTTTGTTTCATACTGCTTGCATCATTCACCTTGCCCCGTTTCAGCCTGACAAAATTTCTTTTCGTAAATTTCAAGCCACGTGCTCTTGAAATTTACGCAAAGAAATTCTGCTTTTTCGTTAATATTTGAATTTTTTTTTTTTTTTTTCGGTACATATTCCTAATTTCGTGGCAGTTGTTTCTAATCAATGTCCGCCGTGTTTCACTGCCAAATTGTTTGGATTTGCGGTAAAAGCCCTTTATTTATTTTCTCATTTTTCAAACCTTGTAACCGTTATCCAATATTTGCCTTGTTTGATTTTCAAACGACACGTCTTCTTTCGTGCTGCCATTATGAACGCCAACCGCCATCTTTTCTAGTTTTCTAACGATACACGGGGGTTCTACTTTGGCACGAAATTCAAATATACTGTTTGTAGCGCCCTCCCACGCAGTAACCGGAACTACCGCCCATTTATACATATATATGTAAATTAAATATATGGGTATAGTTCCTAAATTTGTGTGCGGTGGCGCCTGCGAACGTAAACAAATTTAACTGTCGTTGGATTTGGATGGAATGGAGGACGAAAACATCAGTCATCTTCGAGCAAAATTTTAAATAGTGTTGAAAATAAGGTAAGTGATCTCTGCGAGGATTACTGGTAAGTAAAAAATGTTATTTATTTGTAGAAATGAAGTATCAATCGGAATGACATCCCCGACTTCGGGAAAAAACTGCTGAATCCCAAGCTGCCGGAATGTTTATAGAAATAGCGACTATAACAAGAAACAGTTTTGTGATTACCAAAAGCAAAATAAGAAAAAGGTAACATTTTAAAAAACAAGATTTAATGTAATCCGAATATGCACTGTTTGCATATTAACACAGTTAATGATGCTAAAATTCACTTCTAACGTTTTGTAAAATATCTGTAGGAATTTGTGGGATCGTTTGCTTAATAATATGTCGGAGACTATTATATATGATACTTTCTTTCTAATGAGAATACTATTACTACTTTACAGTGAAAATACAGTGATAAATAAATGTATCCAAAATATCTTATTAGTGCCCGAACAAATGCCTCCAGATATTTGAAAAAATGTTAGAAATTTTACTGTCACTATGGACTTTGTCAACATGCAAATGGAGCATACATGGACTTCGTTAACATTAAAAGCTACTTTTTTTTTTATTTTTGTCTTTGATGATTAGATATTCAACCAAGGGATTCAAGATATTTCATTTGAAAAAAAAAGAATTGAGGTTTTTTCTGACCTCCTGTAGTGAGCAAAATGCAAAATTGATCTGTTTCGGCAGGCACACCCCCTCGTAGTAAGAAAATTGTACCCTAAAAGGTGTCAAACTTTTAACAAAAATCAACCAGATATTATGTTGAAAAACTTTTCGCTGCTTTACTTGATTTATTTTAGTTAAATTCACTATCCAGTATATTATAGGTCATCTGTATCAATATTTAACTTCTAGAGAAATCTTGAAGCAGTTGAACTCATAAATATATTTTAAAATTATTACAAATATTTAAATATGAACTTATATACATGTATGAATATACATATTTAATAAAAATATTTAATGTTAAAATGGCAGTTTATTTTTTTACACCTCATACTTGAAATTGTTTTGAAATTTCCATTCACGTTGGTCACTTTTGTTTAATCTTTAAAAACAGTAGTGCAATCCAACTGAATGGACATTTCAAAACAGTTTAAAATTAATTTTGGATTTAAATTTATAAGTCGGTAATACAGGGTAACTGTAGCGTGGCTACAGTCGATAATACAGGTTCCTAGTTTTATGGTAATAGTTCCGGTCCCTGCGTGGGATGGCCGTTTTCAAAATAAAAAGCACAGAGTTGACACTCTTAACATTTCTCTATGTAACGATACGTATCCTAAGTGCTGACATCTGTGAGCGATGGTTATCGTCTCCTATGTTTATATTAGACACTGTATTTTTCTGTTTGAAAACACTTGGCGATGAGGTTCTTAATCCAAAAATTAGTTATTTTCGCCCAAATTGACCGTTCCTCCCGGTCAATCCTTCTAAAAAAATGTTATCACGACTAACTCGGTATCATTTAATGGCGTGCCCAACGTGGGATCAATATCATTTGAGAAGGATATCGTTCTCCGTCCCTGAGAGCCGTCTATGCGGAGGAGTAGACAATTCTGTTCGCAGCAACAATATGGCGCCCAACAATCCCGAAACAGATACCAGGCTACGCTCGAAGATTTGATGAGTCAAGTATGCAGAGACATTGAACGTCGTAAATATGGCCAACATGCCACAAGAGGTTATGAACCAAACGCACACAAGACTTCTGCACCCGCGACTTCCTTTCCGACGAATCGCGGTTCAAGGACTTCGTCTGCTTCTACTACTAAGACGTTGCAATCTGGCGAAGATGATTTTCGTTATGAGCCATCTAGTGAAGCTTTGGCGGCATTCGATCTAATCCATGAGACCGTCTACCAGATCAAGAGCGAGGGAATCCTGTCCGCAGCATCCCGAAGGCATTTACGAATCTTCGAGAACACCACAGGCACATTCCCTTATACCTGCGCTGGATGGAACCAAAGATCACTGGCGCTTCAGGAATTGGTGAGTCAAATAACTTCTGAAAATTCCAAACACCTAAGTTCAGCGGTTCTGACTTCCGCGGTCGAGTCATTCGCGGCTACTAGCGGATCGCTCCAATTTGTGACAGAAGTCGCAACAGATTTTCGCTCCGCGAAAACTCTCAATCCCGTAACTAAGCTAACCAGATCTCCAACCTCTAAGGCCGAGTTCGAGAATTATTCCAGATCAACGACTGAGGTCGCAAATTGTTCCAATTCCCCAGCTAAGGCCGCGAAATCCTCCAATTTCGCGCCAGATCTCGCAAATATTATCGAGACCGTGAATGCAACTTTCAACCAATTTCTTATGTCCTTAGCCGAGATCACGGATGCACTATTGACCCCTATTAATAACTCTTTGACTGCTACTGCTCCCATTTCAGCGACCGAAGCTGCGAGATGCGCGGAGTCCGAGACTGAGTTCGCAACATTCTTCAGATCCGTGACAGAGATCGCGAGATGTAAGTCTCGCGAATACAGTCGAAGACGGCGCGATTTCAGCTACTAAAGCCACCACCACCACGACGCCCACCAATTCCGCGGGTACTGTCCCGAATCGCTCGGATTCCGCGATAGAGCTCGTGGATTGCCCCAATTTCGCGACAGTTTGCGAATTGCCCTGATTCCGCGATAAAGTTCGCCAATTCCTCCAATACCGCGACAGAGCTCGCGGATTGCCCCAATTTCGCGATAGAATTCGCGAATTACCCTAATTCCGCAACAGAGCTTGCCAATTCCTCCAATTCCGCGACAGAGCTCGCGAATTGCCCTGATTCTGCGACAAAGATCCCAAATTATTCTAATTCCGTGACTAGGGTTGCGGGATCCTCCATTTTCGCGGTAGAGGCCGCGAGATCCCCAGCAGTTGCGAGTGCTCCTCTTTTCGCAGTCACGAATTCCACCACCGCAAGCTCCACGACTTCCAGTTCCACACCAGTGACCTCCGCAACCACAAAATCAACTTGCACGACTGTGAAACCGACTTGCGCGACTGCGAAACCGACTTGCGCGACTGCGAAACTGCCTTGCGCGACCGCAAAATTTTTTTTCGCGAGTCCCGCGAAATACTTTTGTTTCAGAGACAGAAACCCACGACAGCATCTAGCTCGAGTCCCCTTAGCCCCACAGTTTCAGCGAAAATTCGGAATTTCGACCCCAGAAGAGGCTAAGCGAGAGCGACTCCGCCAAGGAAGCTCGCCCCAGTTTCGCGCTTACAGTTGAACCGCCTCCCCCAGAGCTGCTACCAACGGATCCGCCTCCAGCTGCCGAAGAATACTTCTGACGTTAAAATGCCGGCCCTAGCAGACGTTTCAGGACACCCGACCGACTCGAGCTACCAGATGTTCCCCTACACCTTTTTCTGAAGAGCCACTGATATTTACACATCGCTGGACGCTCGAAGTACAGTGCAGTGCTGTGTAAGTGCCTTAAGTGCAAGTGACAGGCCGACCTTTTCAATGCCTAATTTAACCAACCCACATAATGTTCTCTTAAACAATGTTTAGGATTAAGTTAGATTAGGTAAACATTGTTGATATGATTAGGCAACCATTGTTCGTAGATTTAAGTTAGATTAAGAAGTGCGCGAGTGTAGTGTAGTGCAGTGCTAGTGACCGCGCATCACCAGCGACCAACTTGGCACCAGGACCAGAACTACGACCGCTTTGTGATCCAGAGGAACTATTTTCTCTTCACCTTCCTCTTGCGAGGACCAATTTTCGTTTCTTTCTAGCAATTTCCAGAGGACTCACTTCCTTTCTGGCAGAGTCCCCATTGACTCTCGCCAACCTTCGAGGACACCGTCCTCGCCATAATTTCTGCTTTTTCGTCAAGAGGACCCATTCCTCTTCGACAGAGGCCCCATTCCTCTTCGGCAGAGGCCCCATTGCCTCTCGCCGTCTTTTCCAAGGACCCATTTTCAAGCAAAAGACACCAGCAAAGAAGAAGTAGCAGCCAGGTCACGAAGCTGTCAATACACCACATCTTTGAAGATGTCCGCGAGGAAGACTGTGCTCACGTCCTTATCTGAGGCGTGACAGCTATCTTCGATAAGATAGCCATTTTTATGTTAGGTTAAGTTAGATTTAAGAGTTTTGTATTTTGTTGTTTGAAAATAAATGCTAGGGAAAGCAGCGTCGCACTATCACCGCGAAAATTCACTTTTACCAGAGTGTCGTCACCGGAGGGAGGGAGAATGGTACCGGAGCGAAGTAAATATATTTTCAATTTTCCCGCTTTTGACGACACTCGCGGCATCAAAGCGCTAGGCACCCCTAATGAGTGAATTGTGATTCACTCAAGTCCCTCGGGAGTAAAATCAGTTCCCTCTCTGCTGTCGGCGTCGTCACCAGTACTCCACCAGCGCAAGATTTCTCCAACCGTCGAGAATCTTCAGCCGTGCAATTCCCATTGCGACCTTTTGCCCATTTGCCTCGCGCATTGATCGCAAATTTTTTACCGACGCCGACGTACAACATTGATAGTGCATCGTTGCGACCCCAGCTTAAAAACCGTAAGTCTTTTTTTTTGCATTTTTTTTTTGTTTAGTTTATTAGTGTTATTTTTTTTGTTTAATACTGCTTGCATCATTCACCTTGCCCTGTTTCAGCCTGACAAAATTTCTTTGCGTAAATTTCAAGCCACGTGCTCTTGAAATTTACGCAAAGAAATTCTGCTTTTCCGTTAATATTTGAATTTTTTTTTTTTTTTCGGTACATATTCCTAATTTCGTGGCAGTTGTTTCTAATCAATGTCCGCCGTGTTTCACTGCCAAATTGTCTGGATTTGGGGTTAAAGCCCTATATTTTTTTCTCATTTTTCAAACCTTGTAACCGTTATCCAATATTTGCCTTGTTTGATTTTCAAACGACACGTCTTCTTTCGTGCTGCCATCTATGAACGTCAACTGCCATCTTTTCTGGTTTTCTAACGATACGTATCCTAAGTGCTGCCATCTGTGAGCGATGGTTGTCGTCTCCCATGTTTATATTAGACACCGTCTTTTTCTGTTTGAAAACACTTGGCGATGACGTTCTTAATCCAAAAATTAGTTATTTTCGCCCAAATTGACCGTTCTTCCCGGTCAATCCTTCTAAAAAAATGTTATCACGACTAACTCGGTATCAGAGGAATAATTCACTCATTGGCAACGCTGCAGCGACCAATTAATCTCTTAGAACACAGATATAAAAATTTATAACCGATCTATCTTCGAAGGCTAGCCGACCATGAACGATTTTTTAATGAGCCGTTCACAGTGTGCTGGAATTTCGAAATTTACGCAAACATTTGATGAAATCGCGAGGAATAGAAATATTGAATGAAGATGATTTTGATCTTATTTTAAAATGTTTGTGTACAGTGCGTTGTTTCCACGATTAATTCAAATTAAAAATGTGATGCATATTGTATTGACGAGTACAGGAAATTATAAAATAGTTTCGATTTGTTCTTGAGGCGATTGTGTATAGCGTGATATTTTCTAAATTAATGAAGTAACTGCCTTAAATAATTAGGTTTTGGATCAGCAATTGGAAATATGAATTTATGCTACAAGTATTTTAACAGAAAAGTTGGCAATCATGATCACACTAAACTAATTTACTAAAGAAAAAGTCATAAAATTTTTTCAGTTCTTTAATAAGAAAGTGGTAAAAGTTTTTATATAATAAGTTGGTCTAAATTTCATTGCGCTAAAATACATGCAATATTTTAACACAAATTCATATGAAATAAAATATCCAAAATAAAAGAAGATGCTAAGGGTGTTGGGGACGTCCCTATAATTATGATCAAGTTGGGAAACTGCTTCAGTTAGGGGAGCTTTTTTGTGCTGAAAAGAAAGTTCACAGTTTTTTTGTTGATGGATGTTGGAATTCAGTAAACTTCTTTTATTGATAGATGAGAATTTAAAATAATCCTTGTAGTGATAGTTCGAAATTTTTGACTTTCGTCCTGTTCCAAAACATCAATCTTACTCTTCATCTATGTTATAAACATACCGAATTTGACATAACTTATAGCTCTGTCATGATATTAGCTGTGTCCAAACATTTTTTTGCTTTCGCAACTAATTAACTCCTTTTTGCCTGTTGCTCTTCATCTTCTTGTTGTTTTTTCTTTTTCAAAATCTGGAAATATGTTGCCGAAACATGTTATTCCTTAAGAGTCCTCAGCTGTGGCATTTTTAGTGCCTTCTTTCTTGCCTCTCGCTTTGACTTTGGAAGGAGGAGCATTCGGATTGACGCCCTTATAGAATTCCTTTAGTAGTTCCATTGCTTCATCGGCGCGATAACCACCAGCCATGAGCGTTTGTGGTTTCAGGACTTTCGCTACATCGAAAACCGTCTGACCACCAAATCGATCGTTTTTACAACCGAAGTAAATGGCTTTTGTTTTTAAATCGAATAGAGCCGCTATACACATAATGCACGGCTCTACGGTTACGTATACGGATATATTTTTGAAAATCTCTGTTACTGCTAGGTTGTTGCATTGGCAGTAGTCGTTAACTTGGTCTATGCAGTTCAGTTCAGCATGTCTGGTGGCGTTTTTCGTTTCGTTTACTGTATTTCTGCCGACGGCGATAATTTCCTGTTTGTAGACAAATATGCAACCAACTGGGACCTCTTGGTTAGATAAAGCTTCTTGGGCGTATTGAAAAGCTTTCTCCATAAATTCTTCTTCAGTTTTACTCAGTTCTGGTTGGTTATTGTTCTGGGATGGGCCACTTTTGATAAAATGTTCCAAAGCGTTTTGTACAGAGACCTCACTTGATTTTTCATGACTATGTTTAAATGAAAGAGACATTTTGTTTCAATATTTCTAATGATTTCATGCGTTTTGATGCTATTTGAAGATTTCCTATTAATAATAGTAATTTATTTCATTGGTCAATTAAAATAATCATGTAAATTATTCCGATTTAGGAATTGATCAACTTTTTCTGGCCAGTTTGTGTTGTTTGGTATTCTTGGACTTGGATGTATCAAATACAGAACTCTTATGTTCTCAAAATTATGCTCTTTTAGAAGTTTTCTTGTGTTGTTCTCTACATAGCGCCCGATACAAACAATCACTTCTGGTTTTAATAAATTTATTACATTCAAGTAAGTTCTATTGCATATGACCTTCAGCTCATCATCCTGTAAATGAAACAAAAAGTAAGTTATTTATTAAACCAGTGTTTTATACAGCATTTTATTCAGACAAGTCAGAATGAATTTATACCAAATGTTCCAATGTTCAATTCGTCCAGTTCTCGACTTGAAGAATTAGAAACGGGTTGGCTTAATGGCTGCATATGTAATTAATAAATGTACAAAAGAATATTCCTTCATTTTGATTTACTTAATTAATCCTTTATATTTGTCGCTATTAAAAACATAAAAATATCCTTCCCAAACAGTGACTTTTGAGATAAACAAATAAAATAAGTTTATTAACCATATGCACCTAATAAAATTTAAACTTCCCATTAATAAACTCTTACAGGTTTACCACCTGTATTAAATTGTATTACAGTAAAACCTTGTTTATCCGACGTAAAGCGGGTTTGAGCTACCACCTCTGATAAGCAAAAATGTACAAAATGGAAGAAATTAAAATCTTTCTTTTTGTTTTCCGCATTATCCAAGCATTCGCTAAATTAATGCACATTACTTGAATAAGTTTATCTCAGATAACGCGGAGACTCATTAAATATCGGATAAATGATGTTTTACTGTAAATGTACAATACCTTGAATTCACTTGGCGTGATATTTTTCCCGCTGCTCGTCAAAAAGGCGATCGGGCAGTAATTCATCACAAAGCAGTTTTTAAAAAATGCATCAACATCTTTGCACAACTGGCGAAAGTACGACCAAAATTTCAGTCCACTCGGTTCCCTATCCTTGCATTGAAAACCAAGGATAGGTTTCAAGGGACATTCCGGCTGTGGCCGATCGACTTTACCATCTATTTCCAGCCAATCCCTTACGGATGATATTTCGCCGAAAGGGACGCCAGTTTGGCACATGCCATTAGGGCCGGGGTTTAAGCCGACAAATAACACTTTCTTGGGTTCTGTGCAGAACTTATTTATATATTTTACGTGCGGTTCGAGCGCATATTCCACTGGGTTGTAGATATACGCCACTGGAGGTTGACACAATGTGTGAAATATTGTCTTTAGTTCAAGAGATAAATGTATCTGCAAATCAACCATTTGTTTAGATATGCTTTCACTTTGTACAAGTAATTGGAGCGGTGCAGGCGAGTCGTTTAATTTCAATTTTTTTGGAGAAGTTTCGTCTGGGTTACCATCGTGAAGTAAATGCTTAGTACATGGCTCAAACATAATAATATGAATTTGCAAGCACTATGAAAACTAATATAGCAATTCTCTGTATTAACAAGTATTGAACATACCTTAACGTTTTTATTAGAAATATCATCCCAAAGATAACTAATTTTTATAACTAGTTAATTGATAAGATTGGACTTGACTACAAACTAATTCATTGTAATTAAAAATAATCAAACCTAACCTTATTCAAGACAACTGTCAAATTAATAAACTGACACAGAGAAAATGTATAGGCTCTGAAAGCGACGTATCAGTCGTTTTTTCGCTGCTACCGGTCGCTTATCATAGATTTAATATCTTAGAGAAGCAACTCGTGATGTTTTTGTTTAGAAATTCTTACTTTTTCTTCGAAATTTCATCTTTTTTCTCGAAATTTCGACTTTTTTCTCGAAATTTCGACTTTAAAAATAGAAATTATTGAACACACTCTACTGCCAACTGTCAATATTGTTAGGAAAGGGGAGTGGTGGGACCCAATTGTAATCTGCCTAACTTAACCAAAGAGTATAGAAATTTCGACTTTAACCTCGAAATTTTGAGAAAAAAGTCGAAATTTCGAGATTTAAGTCGAAATAAAGAAAAAGTCGGAATTTCGGGATTAAAATAAAAATTTCGACCTAAAACTCGAAATTTTTGATTTTTTTAAATTGATGTCACGTCTGCGTATTTTTTTCATAAATTATGAGTTTTATTTGAAATTTTTATTGTTTTCACAAAACTTAACCTAAAATAATTGCAATACAAATCTTGTGTCCCCTGAAACCAAGACAGATTAAAAAACACAACGACGTTAATCTAACATATTTCAACAGCCATGCTATCATCTTTATAGAGTATCTCTCTGAAGATGATAGCGTTTCGATAGCCAAGCTATCATCTTCAGAGAGTACCTCTCTGAAAATGATAACTATCGAAACGTGTTAGAGCAATCTCTGTTGTGTTTTTTAATCTTTCTTGATTTCAATGGACAAGATTTGTATTTCAATTTATGAAGATAACCAAGGAGTAGTCCGTTTCACCAAAAAAAACTTAACCTATACGTTAAAAATTTATTTTTATATTTTTAATACCGTGTTTAAGCTCGAAAGATTCTAAAATTCGAGATTCAAATTGCCCAAATTACGAGTTGAGGTAAAAACTTTGAAAAAGAGCCAATTGACGAATTCTACAAAGTAAGAGTTAATAATATCAATTAAAAGACAATTAATCGCATCTATAGATGATAAAATACATAATTTATGTCATATTAATTAACGTCAGTTCTACGTCTTTATGTGGAAAGCCCAAAAACCATAATATTTTATTAAAATTTTGAACAAGGGCATTCTTACTTCTCAAGTCGTTCGATGTGTGTCGTTTCTCCCCAAACTTTAAGCAATGACTAACCGGTTAGACGAAAAATGCCTTGAGTCATAGAGCACGGTACCAAACGTCATTCACTACGAATGTCAATTTTAAATTGTTTGAATTTGAAAAAACTTCCGTTACATGTTAGGGTTAGATTTATCTTTTAAATTTGTTTACATTAGTTTTATGTCTATTTAATTATAAGAATCTTGAATGTAAATATCAGATACTATTTAATTTCTCTATGGTAAAGGTGCGCCTTTCACAGGAAGTATACTGATCGAGTTGAATACTTTTTTTTTGTCAACTGAATGCTTGTCCTGGGATTGAAGATAAGAGATGTCGGATGCCTTGAATTTTAATGGGGAAGACTTGGTGGCAGTTCTGCACAGTCTTAAAATAGAATTGGGAGACTTAAGCACCAATGTGATAAAAGCTTGGTTCGACACCGATTGCACCGATACTAGAGATCTTCTGAATTGGATGTGTTTATCTTTAACTAGCGACAACATATTAACAGCTCAAGAACAAAATGAGTATGGTGCAGGTACAAATTCGCTTTGGCATGCTCCAACTGTTGGTTGTAGGTATAATAGTCTTGAAAAAAGTACAAACATCGCCCCACAAGTTGAAGATATTGAACTCGAATATCCCGGTTTGTTTGATGTCGATGACAATTGTGAAGATATAAATTTTTTGGAGGAAGAGCTAGATATACTGCTTTATGAAGAACGTAACTTAGATCACTTACTACAAATTAACAGGTGGGTTTATATAGAGAGTGAGGCATATAAAGCTGGCCCATGTAAACTGTGGAAAACTTCCATGTGCAGTTTTGCTCAAGCAAACTATGAATTTAAAGTCTGTGTTTGAAATTTTCTCCAGCAACATCCAAATGTTAGTAAACAATATTTCAAATAGACTTTTAAATTCGTTTCTATTAAAATAATTGACATTTCCAATCCTTACTTCGTGAAATTCCTTAATATTCATAACTGTTAAATTTTATTAACGATAAAAACGCAACAAAATTTTAAAAATTCCACAAGTTATCGTCTCTGAGACAAGGTAATAAAACTGTATGTATGGAGATTTCACATTAATATTCATAGGCGCTGCTTTTATCTACGCCTCTCTGTATTAGACCATTGTATGTCAGGTGTTACTTTGTGTATTGCAGCAATTTAAACAACAATTTATGCAAAGAAATGTCCGAGTTGAACAAAGAACTGATTGGTGCGAATGTAAATTTGGCAAAATCCGAACAACACCTGATGACAACTGCTGAAATACTGGATGAGCAACATGAGGAAATCTACTCTGAAGTACAAAAATGGGGCGCGACTTTGTACAATTTTGAATATGTAAGTCTCACGAGCAGTAAATGTCATCAGAGCATAATATCTGGTGACCTTTACTGCTTTTGGAATTATCTGTCTTAATAAACTAGAGAGAAGTAACGATTGACTGATCAACTGTGGAAGTTTTACTAATTGATAGATTGTTTTAAATTAATAAATCCAATTCGACAATTTGTTCTGAATATTTTTCATAAAATGTTGATTATACGCAATTATTCGTGGCTCTTGGTCCATGCTTGGGTTAATTTTTTTTTTAATTTTCATTAAATATTAATTCGAGAAGTATGTTATAGTAAGAAGCTTGTTGTTTTTCAGGAAGAAGCACCTCAGTATATAACCAATCTTAATTTGACAACATTCAAAGAAAGTTTTTGTTTTTCAGGAAGAAGCACCCCAATATATAACCAATCTTGATTTGACAACATTCAAAGAAAGTTTGGAGAATATGTCGCAAAATGTGATTAATTTCCTTACCGGCTACTGTCACAATTTGTCAGATTTCAGTTGGCAGTGTAAGAATTCAAATGATACTCTCTCCACAAGTGATCCCTTGACGAATACTTTGGAAATTATAAGGAACAGGTAATATGACTTCTTAATTCTTGTAAGCGTTAGGAAAGACATACACAGACATGTTAATCAGTCTTAAGTTATCAGTTAATCAGATAGGCTCAGAGGCAGTGCAACCAGACTCCATGTACGTGAGGATGTCGGGAGTTTGTGTCCTAAGAAAATAATATCGACATTCCACTCTAGATTAATAATTTTCTTCTTCATTTTAGACTCTTGTTGATTTGAATTGATAATACTAGAAGAAAAATATACATAATCTCTGTCAAATTGTAAAGGAATATTGAATTGAATTGATAATAAAATATTGAATTGATAATAAAATAAATTTTGTATGCAATCTCTTTTAAAAAGTTCTCAACAGTCTGATGATTATTTCCTATAAGTGGGTGCATTTTGTAACATATTCATTTGTTTACAGAATATTTTGCAGTCGTCAGAATTATACTCTTGCCAAAGCTGAAGAAGAATCCTTGAAAACCATTTTAAACTTTCTAGAAACTTACAACTCGAATTATAATATAACTACGAGTAATAGGTGAGGTGAAATTTGAGTAAAAACTTTATTTTTTGCTTTTTATTCTAATTTCGGAAACAAAATAAAATATACTTTGACGTATTGTGAATGTGTTACAATGATGTATTGTGAGTGTGTTGCGATGATGTATTGTGAATGTGTTACGATGATGTATTGTGAGTGTATTATGAACAACTTTCTATCATAAAATTAGTTTTCTGAGGCTAGAAATTAACTTTTTACAGTAGATGCTAAGTAATTATAGGTTGAAAGCTTTAGATGACTTTTTCTAGCAGCTTACACTTAGAGATGGCTCTGAATGCAAAAGAGGAGCAAGCCAATCTCATGATGAGCGTTTTAAGCAACGTTAACGTCAAGTTAACCCATTCGATCGTCAGTGAGCCTAAAATGAGATTCGCCCACATGGAATTAGACATATTAAAGTAAGTTGTAGCACTATCTAAGCTTCTGTTTTACAACTCGTCTTTCAGAAAAAAATTGAACACCATCAGCGATATAAAGTCGAAAGTTAATCAACTAGTGTGTACAGGTTTACTCTTGAATATGTTCTACATGCAGGAGAAGATTGATATTGATAGATTGGCTAAATTTTTTCATCGAGTCATCACTTATATAAATAATGACATTAAGAACGCTCTAATGAAAAATGTGATTTTTTTTTTAGACAAATTGACGTTTTATTAAATTTGTTACGTTTCAGAGTTTGATGAAAGACGTAGAGGAGGAATTTGATGCTTACGCCAGTAAGTCACTGAAGGAAAAATCAGAATTTTTCAAGAATATAAGTGAATTATTTGCTAATGATAACAACAGTTTGGATCATACTTTTGCAGAAGTTAAGAACATAAACGAGAAGATTAAGGATTTGGAGAGAAGGCTGTACGTTAACGAAGTGGCTCTGCAAAAAAAGACTGAAAATGAGCTGTAGGTCTTATCATCTTTCTCAGTATTTTCAGTTTAAACTAGGAATTCCCCAGAAATTCTCATTGTTTTTCAAAATTTATTGTTTGAGGAAACTGCTTATGGCTAAATATTTTTTTATTTTAGAAAAAACAACAAGAAGATACTGCAGGAGTTTCTGCAAAGTGGACCAACCTGCAGAATGGTGATCGTCCCTTCTGATATTCAAAATGTTATGGGTGAAGTTCGAAAAATTTTGGAAAATCAATCGTTGGCGATTAAACGTTTGCCGCAAATAACTTCCAAAACAACGGTGGGTGATTTCTCATCATACAGAATTACGTGTAGCGTTAAAAAAAGAGAAAAAATGAATTTGAACCATATTTTCTCTTTTTGTTCTATAATTTAAAGCATTAATGATAGAGTATTATTGACAAAGATCTAACGCAATCGCGATTGCCAATCCTTAACAGAAGGTTACTGAAAATCCAGAATTATGGAAGGGTAACTGGCGAAGAAAAAGGCAGTAAAACATGAATGAAAATAAAACTACTTCGTAAAGGAATAAAAAATAACACTACTTTGTAAAGAAACTTGTGCAACTTTTAAACTATTTTAAAATTATTGTTTTGAAGCAAACTTTGTATTTTAATTATGTGTTTACCTTACAAAATGGTAAAACTTTATCTTTGGAATTTTTTCGCTAGTTTAATCGTCATTATTGATTGCCTCAACATTTTTAATATTCACAGAAGCAACTAGCATCGAATAAATGGCTGATGACTTATCGGCATTTGTGGATTCATTTCTTCACTGATCCTGCGAAAATTGATAGAGCGTTGCAAGATATCGAAGAGGAGCATAATAAACGCCAGAAAAAGTGCTTTTTTGAATAATATCTGCATAGTAAGTCCTAGTATTAATATTTAAATACTTGGTTTTTCCATTTCAGAGTAAAATAAATGCTCTTTACAGGGTTATTGCAACACTGCTGTCCAAGAAATCCAGTCTTCTAAAGTGTTTGAAAGTTAAATGTCATTATTACTTTCAAAAGTAGCTTTTAAAAAAATAGAGTGTAAGCAGATTTAAAACATTTAATGTTATTTCTTTTTGTGAAATGTATACAGAAATAATGTATTTTCTTAGTAATGTTGTTGTAATCATGGCGCAATTGTACTGTTATTAAATTTTAATTTATTTATGTTTTTAATAGAAACTAAAAATGTTTGCGAGCACTTAAAGCATCCTTTATTCAACGTTATTCACCCTGAAAGTTGGATCTAATGACAGTGGCATACTTGTCACTGAAGGCAATCCCAATTAGCTACCTCGATTCAATTTATGTTAAAAGTTTAAGGAAACGAGACCATCTGTGTATTAATAATCCAAAATTAAAAAAAAAATGAATAAAGAAATACCGCATTTTAAGAAAATCAACTGGTTTTACCTTTTCTGGTAGAAGCTCCCATAAAGTCTAATGATGTCTACAAGATTGCTCGCTGTGGTGCGGTACATCGGAGAAACAGACCATTCGTTCAAGACGTGAATATTCGAACAATTTTAGTTAATCCATTTTCGTAATCGGTTTTACTGAGCAATAACATGAACCCGGACGCAAAAATTCTCTCTGGGAGCATTGCGAGTCTTTCCTTGCAGACGTTCTAAAGAACACTTTCAAACATTCTTAGGAACACTTGCAAAAATTCCAAAGAATACTTTCAAATATTCCGAGGAATACTTCCAAATATTCCGAGGAATACTTCCAAAAGTTCCGAGGAATACTTTCAAAAATTTCTTTTGCTTTCAAACATTCCCAAATACTTCCAAACATTGCAAAGAAATATTGAACAAATTGTAGACATTTGTAAAGCCAAACTTTTAAGTAATTGGTGTAAAATACTCTAATAATTCTGTTGATAAGGTTTATTGACTATTTTAATGAATTCATTTTGAGATTGAATGAATTCTATCTAGACAGGTGACTAACTGTAGCTACTATACAAATCGTTTTGAAAATTATGAGCTTCTGAGGCAGCAGGCGTCGTCATGTCCATGTTAACGTGGATCGGATTATTCAAATCGATTTCGAAACGTCGATTTTCTGGCTTAGATTCCCCTGAAACAAATCGAATTTAGCTCGAACTAAGCAATTTATTATATTTTTTTAAATTAAGATATTGATATTTTTTTTTAAATCACAGTTCACTTGCAAAGGCTTTTAAACAGTATCTCTCTAAAGATGATAGCTTGGCTATCGAAACCCGTTAGTTATGTTTTTTAATCTTTCTTGGTTTCAAGGGACAAGATTTATGGATCAATTTTTGTAGACAACCAAAAACTAGTCGTTTCACCAAAACTCAGCGTTTAAAGGCCACACCAATACGGAAAGGGGTGTCGGGTGTTCTATTAAATGAAATGAATCAGTCACCTGAAATTGTCTTGTTCAGGTTATAAATGATTTCCTCCAGATCTTTCTGCTTGAGTCTGGCCCTGACTTTGGTCCCTTCGCCTTCTAGTGATCGCCTGTTTCTCGAGAGTAGCGGCAACGTGAATTTATTTTCAGCCAAAGGCGTGTCATCCGTCCCGAATTCCTGTAATAATACCAGATAAAACCTCAAGATCGTAAAAGTAAATAGTACTTACGAGGCATTTTCCGCTAACGCAATAAAATTTCTTCTCAGTCGACCCCTTCCTGCAGTCTGTACCGAATGGGAACCAACCTTCTTCCCCGTTGACCAAGTAAAATCTATGAGAAATATTTTCATCTTGGCAAGCGATTCTGCAGGGCCTGTCGGGATCCTCTGTAAGAAAGCATAATTAACGCATTTCATTTTTTTGAACAACTTCTCCACTTTGACCGTCGTCGAAATTGGGAAATTTCAACTTGTTTTTTGAAAGCTCCCAATTTCAACTTGTTATTTGAAATGTGGACTTTTTCCTCAAAATTCGCCCCTTGTTTCGAAAATTCGAAAAAAATTTGATGGGGAAATTTCGAATTTTAACTAAATTTTGCCTTCCCAAAATTT
The DNA here is from genome assembly GCA_028583605.1 of Dastarcus helophoroides. Classification (NCBI taxonomy): domain Eukaryota; kingdom Metazoa; phylum Arthropoda; class Insecta; order Coleoptera; family Bothrideridae; genus Dastarcus; species Dastarcus helophoroides. The sequence goes on along the minus strand of CM053337.1, from coordinate 11,457,651 downwards.
CGATCTTTCGCTTAAAATGTCGATCTTTTGCTTAAAATTTCGATCTTTTTATTAAAATATCGATCTTTTCCTCGAAATTTTGATCTTTTTTAAAATTGAAAAATATCGAAATTTTAAGAAAAAGACGATTTTTAAGGTAAAAATCAAAAGTTTCGAAAAACCCAAACAAATTTTGATCTTTTTCAAAATTTGTTTGGGTTTTCGAAATTTTAATCTTTTTCAAAATCAACAAACGTGAAAAATATCGAAATTTTGAGAAAAAGACGATTTTCAAGGTAAAAATCAGAAGTTTCGAAAACCCAAACAAATTTTGACTTTTTTCAAAATTGAAAAACTTGAAAAATATCGAAATTTTGAGAAAGACGATTTTCAAGGTAAAAATCAAAAATTTCGAAAACCCAAACAAATTTTGATCTTTTTCAAAATTGAAAAATATCGAAATTTTGAGAAGAAAAGACGATTTTCAACAAAAACGTCGAAATTTCAACAAAAACGTCGAAATTTCAATAAAAACGTCGAAATTTCAACAAAAACGTCGAAATTTCAACAAAAACGTCGAAATTTCAATAAAAACGTCGAAATTTCAACAAAAACGTCGAAATTTCAATAAAAACGTCGAAATTTCAACAAAAACGTCGAAGTTTCAATAAAAACGTCGAAATTTCAACAAAAACGTCGAAATTTCAATAAAAACGTCGAAATTTCAACAAAAACGTCGAAATTTCAACAAAAACGTCGAAGTTTCAATAAAAACGTCGAAATTTCAATAAAAACGTCGAAATTTCAACAAAAACGTCGAAGTTTCAATAAAAACGTCGAAATTTCAATAAAAACGTCGAAATTTCAACAAAAACGTCGAAATTTCAATAAAAACGTCGAAATTTCAACAAAAACGTCGAAGTTTCAATAAAAACGTCGAAATTTCAACAAAAACGTCGAAGTTTCAATAAAAACGTCGAAATTTCAATAAAAACGTCGAAATTTCAATAAAAACGTCGAAATTTCAATAAAAACGTCGAAATTTCAACAAAAACGTCGAAGTTTCAATAAAAACGTCGAAATTTCAACAAAAACGTCGAAATTTCAATAAAAACGTCGAAATTTCAACAAAAACGTCGAAATTTCAACAAAAACGTCGAAGTTTCAATAAAAACGTCGAAATTTCAACAAAAACGTCGAAATTTCAACAAAAACGTCGAAATTTCAATAAAAACGTCGAATTTCAACAAAAACGTCGAAGTTTCAATAAAAACGTCGAAATTTCAACAAAAACGTCGAAATTTCAACAAAAACGTCGAAATTTCAATAAAAACGTCGAAATTTCAACAAAAACGTCGAAGTTTCAATAAAAACGTCGAAATTTCAATAAAAACGTCGAAATTTCAATAAAAACGTCGAAATTTCAACAAAAACGTCGAAATTTCAATAAAAACGTCGAAATTTCAACAAAAACGTCGAAATTTCAATAAAAACGTCGAAATTTCAACAAAAACGTCGAAATTTCAATAAAAACGTCGAAATTTCAACAAAAACGTCGAAATTTCAACAAAAACGTCGAAGTTTCAATAAAAACGTCGAAATTTCAACAAAAACGTCGAAGTTTCAATAAAAACGTCGAAATTTCAATAAAAACGTCGAAATTTCAATAAAAACGTCGAAATTTCAACAAAAACGTCGAAGTTTCAATAAAAACGTCGAAATTTCAACAAAAACGTCGAAGTTTCAATAAAAACGTCGAAATTTCAATAAAAACGTCGAAATTTCAACAAAAACGTCGAAATTTCAACAAAAACGTCGAAATTTCAACAAAAACGTCGAAATTTCAACAAAAACGTCGAAGTTTCAATAAAAACGTCGAAATTTCAACAAAAACGTCGAAGTTTCAATAAAAACGTCGAAATTTCAACAAAAACGTCGAAGTTTCAATAAAAACGTCGAATTTCAACAAAAACGTCGAAGTTTCAATAAAAACGTCGAAATTTCAATAAAAACGTCGAATTTCAACAAAAACGTCGAAGTTTCAATAAAAACGTCGAAATTTCAACAAAAACGTCGAAATTTCAATAAAAACGTCGAAATTTCAACAAAAACGTCGAAGTTTCAATAAAAACGTCGAAATTTCAACAAAAACGTCGAAGTTTCAATAAAAACGTCGAAATTTCAACAAAAACGTCGAAATTTCAACAAAAACGTCGAAGTTTCAATAAAAACGTCGAAATTTCAACAAAAACGTCGAAGTTTCAATAAAAACGTCGAAATTTCAATAAAAACGTCGAAATTTCAATAAAAACGTCGAAATTTCAACAAAAACGTCGAAATTTCAACAAAAACGTCGAAATTTCAATAAAAACGTCGAAATTTCAACAAAAACGTCGAAGTTTCAATAAAAACGTCGAAATTTCAATAAAAACGTCGAAATTTCAACAAAAACGTCGAAGTTTCAATAAAAACGTCGAAATTTCAACAAAAACGTCGAAATTTCAATAAAAACGTCGAAATTTCAACAAAAACGTCGAAATTTCAACAAAAACGTCGAAATTTCAACAAAAACGTCGAAGTTTCAATAAAAACGTCGAAATTTCAACAAAAACGTCGAAGTTTCAATAAAAACGTCGAAATTTCAATAAAAACGTCGAATTTCAATAAAAACGTCGAAATTTCAATAAAAACGTCGAAATTTCAACAAAAACGTCGAAATTTCAACAAAAACGTCGAAGTTTCAATAAAAACGTCGAAATTTCAACAAAAACGTCGAAATTTCAACAAAAACGTCGAAGTTTCAATAAAAACGTCGAAATTTCAACAAAAACGTCGAAGTTTCAATAAAAACGTCGAAATTTCAACAAAAACGTCGAAGTTTCAATAAAAACGTCGAAATTTCAACAAAAACGTCGAAATTTCAACAAAAACGTCGAAATTTCAATAAAAACGTCGAAATTTCAATAAAAACGTCGAAATTTCAACAAAGACGATTAAAAAACACAGCAAAGGTTGCTCTAACGCGTTTCGATAGCCAAGCTATCATCTTTAGAGAGATATCTCTCGAAACGCGTTAGAGCAACTTTTGTTGTGTTTTTTAATCTTTCTTGGTTTCAGGGGACAAGATTTGTATTTCAGTTTATGATAACATACGATTTGTGCTTATTTTCTGTACGCCAGTTCCCGTCAAATCCTTTTCGACGTCGCGTGCTCGCGAGCAGATTTGGTCAGCGAATTCTTTTATCGTCAGGCGGGGGACGTTGAGGCACTGCTGGGCGGTGCACGCTTGGTACTTGCGTTCGGGGCCGTCGCAGGTCATCCCGCCTCTCTCCGGCCTAAAACACATTAGGCCCCCTTTACGCTTACAATCTTTTCGCGCGATCTGGTCAGGAGGCGCCAATCGTACATTCCAAGGGGCATGCAAAGAACTTTGTGTTCTAGGAATGTAACGTTTCATTCGCTCATAAACGTCGAAATTTCAACAAAAACGTCGAAGTTTCAATAAAAACGTCGAAATTTCAACAAAAACGTCGAAGTTTCAATAAAAACGTCGAAATTTCAACAAAAACGTCGAAATTTCAACAAAAACGTCGAAATTTCAACAAAAACGTCGAAGTTTCAATAAAAACGTCGAAATTTCAACAAAAACGTCGAAGTTTCAATAAAAACGTCGAAATTTCAACAAAAACGTCGAAATTTCAATAAAAACGTCGAAATTTCAACAAAAACGTCGAAGTTTCAATAAAAACGTCGAAATTTCAATAAAAACGTCGAAATTTCAACAAAAACGTCGAAGTTTCAATAAAAACGTCGAAATTTCAACAAAAACGTCGAAGTTTCAATAAAAACGTCGAAATTTCAACAAAAACGTCGAAGTTTCAATAAAAACGTCGAAATTTCAACAAAAACGTCGAAATTTCAACAAAAACGTCGAAGTTTCAATAAAAACGTCGAAATTTCAACAAAAACGTCGAAATTTCAATAAAAACGTCGAAATTTCAACAAAAACGTCGAAATTTCAACAAAAACGTCGAAATTTCAACAAAAACGTCGAAATTTCAACAAAAACGTCGAAATTTCAACAAAAACGTCGAAGTTTCAATAAAAACGTCGAAATTTCAACAAAAACGTCGAAATTTCAACAAAAACGTCGAAATTTCAACAAAAACGTCGAAGTTTCAATAAAAACGTCGAAATTTCAACAAAAACGTCGAAATTTCAACAAAAACGTCGAAATTTCAACAAAAACGTCGAAATTTCAACAAAAACGTCGAAATTTCAACAAAAACGTCGAAATTTCAATAAAAACGTCGAAATTTCAATAAAAACGTCGAAATTTCAACAAAAACGTCGAAGTTTCAATAAAAACGTCGAAATTTCAATAAAAACGTCGAAATTTCAACAAAAACGTCGAAGTTTCAATAAAAACGTCGAAATTTCAACAAAAACGTCGAAGTTTCAATAAAAACGTCGAAATTTCAACAAAAACGTCGAAGTTTCAATAAAAACGTCGAAATTTCAATAAAAACGTCGAAATTTCAACAAAAACGTCGAAGTTTCAATAAAAACGTCGAAATTTCAACAAAAACGTCGAAATTTCAATAAAAACGTCGAAATTTCAACAAAAACGTCGAAATTTCAATAAAAACGTCGAAATTTCAACAAAAACGTCGAAGTTTCAATAAAAACGTCGAAATTTCAACAAAAACGTCGAAGTTTCAATAAAAACGTCGAAATTTCAACAAAAACGTCGAAGTTTCAATAAAAACGTCGAAATTTCAACAAAAACGTCGAAATTTCAACAAAAACGTCGAAATTTCAACAAAAACGTCGAAATTTCAACAAAAACGTCGAAGTTTCAATAAAAACGTCGAAATTTCAACAAAAACGTCGAAGTTTCAATAAAAACGTCGAAATTTCAATAAAAACGTCGAAATTTCAACAAAAACGTCGAAGTTTCAATAAAAACGTCGAAATTTCAACAAAAACGTCGAAATTTCAACAAAAACGTCGAAGTTTCAATAAAAACGTCGAATTTCAACAAAAACGTCGAAGTTTCAATAAAAACGTCGAAATTTCAACAAAAACGTCGAAGTTTCAATAAAAACGTCGAAATTTCAACAAAAACGTCGAAATTTCAACAAAAACGTCGAAGTTTCAATAAAAACGTCGAAATTTCAACAAAAACGTCGAAGTTTCAATAAAAACGTCGAATTTCAACAAAAACGTCGAAGTTTCAATAAAAACGTCGAAATTTCAACAAAAACGTCGAAATTTCAACAAAAACGTCGAAGTTTCAATAAAAACGTCGAAATTTCAACAAAAACGTCGAAGTTTCAATAAAAACGTCGAAATTTCAACAAAAACGTCGAAATTTCAACAAAAACGTCGAAATTTCAACAAAAACGTCGAAATTTCAACAAAAACGTCGAAGTTTCAATAAAAACGTCGAAATTTCAACAAAAACGTCGAAGTTTCAATAAAAACGTCGAAATTTCAATAAAAACGTCGAAATTTCAACAAAAACGTCGAAGTTTCAATAAAAACGTCGAAATTTCAACAAAAACGTCGAAGTTTCAATAAAAACGTCGAAATTTCAACAAAAACGTCGAAGTTTCAATAAAAACGTCGAAATTTCAACAAAAACGTCGAAATTTCGATAAAAACGTCGAAATTTCAATAAAAACGTCGAAATTTCAACAAAAACGTCGAAATTTCAATAAAAACGTCGAAATTTCAACAAAAACGTCGAAGTTTCAATAAAAACGTCGAAATTTCAATAAAAACGTCGAAATTTCAACAAAAACGTCGAAGTTTCAATAAAAACGTCGAAATTTCAACAAAAACGTCGAAGTTTCAATAAAAACGTCGAAATTTCAACAAAAACGTCGAAATTTCAATAAAAACGTCGAAATTTCAACAAAAACGTCGAAATTTCAACAAAAACGTCGAAATTTCAACAAAAACGTCGAAGTTTCAATAAAAACGTCGAAATTTCAACAAAAACGTCGAAATTTCAACAAAAACGTCGAAGTTTCAATAAAAACGTCGAAATTTCAACAAAAACGTCGAAGTTTCAATAAAAACGTCGAAATTTCAATAAAAACGTCGAAATTTCAACAAAAACGTCGAAATTTCAACAAAAACGTCGAAGTTTCAATAAAAACGTCGAAATTTCAACAAAAACGTCGAAATTTCAACAAAAACGTCGAAATTTCAACAAAAACGTCGAAGTTTCAATAAAAACGTCGAAATTTCAACAAAAACGTCGAAGTTTCAATAAAAACGTCGAAATTTCAACAAAAACGTCGAAGTTTCAATAAAAACGTCGAAATTTCAACAAAAACGTCGAAATTTCAACAAAAACGTCGAAATTTCAACAAAAACGTCGAAGTTTCAATAAAAACGTCGAAATTTCAACAAAAACGTCGAAGTTTCAATAAAAACGTCGAAATTTCAACAAAAACGTCGAAATTTCAACAAAAACGTCGAAGTTTCAATAAAAACGTCGAAATTTCAACAAAAACGTCGAAGTTTCAATAAAAACGTCGAAATTTCAACAAAAACGTCGAAGTTTCAATAAAAACGTCGAAATTTCAATAAAAACGTCGAAATTTCAATAAAAACGTCGAAATTTCAACAAAAACGTCGAAATTTCAACAAAAACGTCGAAATTTCAACAAAAACGTCGAAGTTTCAATAAAAACGTCGAAATTTCAACAAAAACGTCGAAGTTTCAATAAAAACGTCGAAATTTCAATAAAAACGTCGAAATTTCAACAAAAACGTCGAAGTTTCAATAAAAACGTCGAAATTTCAATAAAAACGTCGAAATTTCAACAAAAACGTCGAAATTTCAACAAAAACGTCGAAGTTTCAATAAAAACGTCGAAATTTCAATAAAAACGTCGAAATTTCAACAAAAACGTCGAAATTTCAATAAAAACGTCGAAATTTCAACAAAAACGTCGAAGTTTCAATAAAAACGTCGAAATTTCAACAAAAACGTCGAAATTTCAACAAAAACGTCGAAATTTCAACAAAAACGTCGAAATTTCAACAAAAACGTCGAAATTTCAATAAAAACGTCGAAATTTCAACAAAAACGTCGAAATTTCAACAAAAACGTCGAAATTTCAATAAAAACGTCGAAATTTCAACAAAAACGTCGAAGTTTCAATAAAAACGTCGAAATTTCAACAAAAACGTCGAAGTTTCAATAAAAACGTCGAAATTTCAACAAAAACGTCGAAATTTCGATAAAAACGTCGAAATTTCAATAAAAACGTCGAATTTTCAATAAAAACGTCGAAATTTCAATAAAAACGTCGAAATTTCAATAAAAACGTCGAATTTTCAATAAAAACGTGGAAATTGCAATAAAAACGTCGAAATTTCAACAAAAACGTCGAAATTTCGATAAAAGTAGAAAAAGTGCCATTTTCCAGAGTCTGAATTGGGAATTTTTACTTCTTTAACTGAACTGTCAGGTCGTGTCAGGTTCCATATCTGGTACCAGCGGCACTTACAGCGTTTATCATCGCGAGCACAAATCGTATGAGCTCCCTTTCGGTGTCTACCGGAAAATTCGTCTTCATGTGCTCGAAGAGATCCTTGTCCACGAAAACAGCAGTTTCAATGAACGCCGGTGATCCCGGGGGAAACAGCTCCCTCTTTCGGCGTTTCCTTCTTCCGTCCAAGGCGAAATCTTTGGCAGTTGTGTCTTTGGTTGCATCTTCCTTCCTTTTTACTAGTTTTGATTTGTGGGGGCAGCCGCCCTGAAGGGTTTCGTTTTTGTAGTGAGGTCCCCTCCAAGTGAGAAGGTGGGGGATGTTTGTGTCGTTGTGGAACCTCTGGGGTAGAGGTTGAATTACATGGTGGGCGCCGCCGTCGGATGCATGCACTATTCCCTTCTGTAAGCATTAATATTCATATAGTTGTCATCTATAAATTGGGTTGGCAAAACCATGGGCGAGCTACGATTTTTTCCTAGTGGGGGGGGAGGCTGATATTTCTAAGGTAGGGGCAGTGAGCTCTAGAACGTGGGCATGCATCTAATGAATTACAAGTATTAATTATATATATTTTGATTTTTCACACATTGACCACCCTTGATCCCCTTTAGCTATGCCAATGGGTAAAACAACATCCAAACAAACTAGAGTTAAGTTTGGGTATAACGAACCACCAAGGGTTTCTTTAAATGGTTCGTTATAGCCTGGTGTTCGTTATAAACAAGCACCATGGAGCTTTGAACCATAATTTTATTTGTTATAAGCGGTCGTCCTTATTTACAGAGTTCGTTATATCCGAAGTTAACTATACTAATACAATATGAGCAAGTACGACGTTTCTGTAAAGCGAAACCGGTCTAAAAAATCTAAAATATCGTGGAATTCTTTTACTGATTGTCTTCCCTATTTAATACAGTACGAATATCGAACAATTTCAACAACTTAGTGTTGAAAATATCAATTAAGAGCAATATAAGTAAATTGAATTTAATATTAATTTAGCAACTCGCTTTAATTAGAAATAAGAGAACAGGAAGAGGCTTTGTGTTAGCGTTATCCTTGAAATTCACTTCCCAAGTTTACTTGTCAAGATTTCTATCATAAATTATTCCCATTCATATCGATTTGTTGTTGTACGACTAAACTATCACCGTCCCTTTCACTAGTCGACCTTCTGTAGTGTTCCACTTTGATAAAAAACAAACTATATTTGGTATAATTACATAAATAACAATTTCCCAAAAATTCAATGCTACTGATCCATCCTTGATAACAAGTTAAATTGCAAGACTGCTTCCTTTACATTGTGTGAAATATACAGCGCGTAATTGCTTAGTTTACACGCCAATTATTACAATTGCAACGCTCGTAATATTGGAAATTTAATTTCGACTCATATATTATTTTTCCAACGAAAGATCGATGTTGCACCATTTCAAGTAGGTTATTGTATCTAGGTGAGATATCTAGCGTCTTATATGGACGCCTCTATTACGGATACTTTATCAATCGCGTCAAACTGGTTGTATTAGAAAGGCAGTCGAGAAGTAGGCGCGCAAAACCGATATCAACGTTGCGTTTCGAACGCACTTTTTTAATTCGAAATTCGTCATGTGTATATTCACATTAATTGTTGATAAATAATAAGCATCCAAAAATATCGAAATACACACAATCGCTTCAAGAAATAATCGTGTCAAAACCCTAATATTTGGCATATTTTTAAATTAATTAAGTAGTCGCGTGAAACAGGGCAGTTTGAATTCATCGTGAAAACATCGCACTGCATACAATCACGTCATTGAAGTGATTGTCACTTCATTGAATTGTATAGTACTGTAATGGATTGTATGCAGGAAATTTGGCTGTACTGTTGAGTGATAAATTTTTCACTCAACGATTGTACTTACCACTCCTTGGCATAAACTCAGAGCTGCTCCCTCGCCTCTGAAGTGACAGCTGACGTCTTCGTTATCGAGGTTGATGGGATAGGTTCCATTGGAGTAGGTTTCCAGGAATTGGAAATTTTGGGACAATATGTTGGGATTAGCTACCAGTTCTAGGCTAAAATTGGTTCCTAAGTGCGGTGCTGGTATATGCAGTCGGCGCACCAGATTATTGCTAGTTCCATTCACGGGCGATACGTGTCTGGGATAAACAATGGAATATTTTGAATCTAAAAATGGAAACACGTTGTTAGAGATCTATGAGATTCTTTAAACAAGAGCAAGGACAGATCGTAAGGAGATTGATATTCAAGAAATCGATACTAAAATGGCACTGATACCACAGTATAGTGTACTATTGTTACCGGCTTATCGGTTCGAATTGATTACTAACACGTGAATTGAATAATACCCACTTTATTACCAAACTAAACTCGGAACACTACAACTGAATAATGAACTCATTTATTTACTTCTAACTACTAACTCACTAATTACACTGACTGACTCTAACTCACTGACTGACTCGAGAGAAAGGCGACCGCCTTATATAGTTTTGGCTTCCAGGTTCTAGAAAAATCTCGCAGATAAGGCTTATCTGCCGTTTGCTTCATTATCGCGGCCGCTTTTCCCTTATCAGATCTTTCTAGAAACTTTTCTTACGTACCAAATTCTACAATTTACATTTCGTGACACTATGCTGATACTGAATAAAAGCTGCCAAGTGAAAACGCCCAACACAAAAAGTGTTCTCCAAATATTTTGACATTTTCAGAAAACAAATGTGTTCGCAAAAACGAACACTATGAGGATATTACACGATAATCGACAATTAAGAGAATCCAAACTATGGATACATAAAAATGTATTATTAATATTAATCTTGGGGCAAATTGATATGAAAAATGGGCATTCATTTCGCGCGTTTGACACCAGATTGCGTTAACATCTTTTCGTAATGTGTTGCGAATTGGATGTGAATTCGTTGCAAATATTTCACTTTAACGAAGCGGGTTTAATTGCCCCACAATTAACCAATTTAGGCCGCAACTTAATTGGAGTATACCCGCTCGTAACGTTTCTAAGACTTCCTGCGATTTCCTTTCCCTAATTTTTTTAAGTTCGATTACTTAACGGCGATTCGTTTCCTTCGTTTAAAATAATTTGAACAATGTTGCCTGGTTCAGAATCGGGTACGGACAATTTAACAATACTTAACAATTCGCACAGTCGTTAAGCTTTTTAATTTGATAACATCGCTCTCTCCGGAACTGAATTCATTAGATTATCAGTTAAGAACCCAATTTTTATCATTAGAAGTTCAAACTGGAGATCACCAAAAAATCCATCCTAATCACAATTATTTCTTGTGATTTGTTAATCTTGTCCTTTGTCCTTCGCCCCTTTATTGCCCCTGTTTTTGTGGAAAGCAATCTGAACAATCTACGAAATATATCTGTCCCCAAAATAGTGAGCTGTTAGGGAATCTCGATTCTGCATCAAGCTACATATCCAGATGATTCTGTTTTTAAAAAATTTGATTGACGAAGGAATGGAAAATTTAAAAAATTACATCTTCAACGGTTGAAGCCTAAGTTCACAACTACGAAAAATAAAGTCAACCCACATCAACCTTGTGGTAATCGTTCCCTCAGTGAAAATTCGAAAACATCGAGGTGACCCACTAAGGGGTACAAGTTGCTGAATCTTTCTGATTAAAGTGGCAGTGATCACCGCCGCGGTTTCTCTCGCTTTATGATCATCAAGGACCTCCGTCCCTGACCCGAGAACCGACGAAAGTTACACCGGGGCGACCTCTGCAGTCGGAAGTAGCAGATTTCCATGATAGCGGCGTTTCCGCCACAACCGTTCGCTGAACTTGGACGAGATTGCATTACATATTTAAATTTTTCATCGAGTTTTATTCGTTGTGCGCGTCTATAACGAATTTTCTGAACGTTGTTTATGTGTAATCGGACACCGTGACCGATATACATGGGATATCGGTCGGCGATTGATTCGTTGGAATAACATGCGTAATTACGGCCGTTTTTTCCACCTGTTACATGCACCGATAGATGGTACCAATTCGTACTATCAGTGGTGCGTTAAATACGCGACTATGGCAGGAAATTTAAAAAAAGTAGGAACAACGATGGCACAATGAATTGGGCCCAGGATGTCCCACGTAAAGACCTTATATAACGTCTCGCGATAAAGTAATACATTAACGTAATTGATTATTTAATGCAAAAAAGATAGAAAAGAAATTAACACTTTCCTCTTGTTAAGTTAGTGAATACACACTTGGTTAGTTCTCAGTTTGTTGTGCTATTTGACGCAGATTCAACTTGAGAAATTTGAGAACTTTTGGTGACCAAACAATTGAAATAGTAATGAATTAATAACTATTCAAAGTTTTAGCGCAAAATCATTTTGATCAGGATCCTTCATGAGAGCCTTGCGAATTTTAAAAATTTCATCGGGAAAAACTACAGCTATATCCAAATTTTTAATATAACATTATTTTATCTATGATTTTCCAAGAAGAGGATGTTTGGTGGCACAATAATTCAAATACTGATGAACTACCAAAAGTCCAACATTTTAGCCCAAAATTATTTTGATCGAGATGCTCCATGACAACATTTGCGAATTTTAGGGAAGACTTCATGGGAAAACAACTTCAGTACTGATGAACCACCAAATGCCCAACTTTTTAACATAATATTATTTTGCCTTTGGACCTTCAAGAGCACTTTTGTGAATTTTAGAGAATTTTTCGTGTCCAAATAATTGAAATACTGATGAATTATTAAGGGCCCAACGTTTTAAGTCAAAATTATTTTGATTGGGATCCTCCATGTCAACCTTCGCGAGTTTGAGAGATTTCATAGGAAAAACTGCCAGATGAACTACCAAATATTCAAATTTTTAACATCACATTATTTTGCCTGCGATTCGCCAAGAAGAGAATGTTTCGTGGCAAAACAATTGAAATAATGATGAACTACCAAATGTACAATCTTTTGGCTTAAAGCTATTTTAATCAGGATCCTCCATGATAACTTTTGCGAATTTAAGAAATGATTTCATGGAAAAACAACTGCAATACTGATGAACCAGCAAATAACCAACTTTTTAACTTAATATTATTTTGCCTGTGGACCTCCAAGATCCCTTTTGTGAATTGTGGAGAATTTTTCGTGACCAAATAATTGATATACTAATGAACTACTAAATATGCAACATTTTAGCTCAAAATCGATCAGGATGCCTTATGAGAATCTTTGTGTTTTTCTAGAGATTTCATGGGAAAAACTGCCAGATGAAGCATCAAATAGTCAACTGTTTAAGACAACATTATTTTGCCTATGGTTCTACAAGAAGAAAATGTCTCGTGGCAAAACAACTGAAATACTGATGAACTACCAAATGTCCAACTTTAAGCTTAAAATTATTTTGATCAGGATACTCCATGACAACATTTGCGAATTTTAGAGAAGATTTCTTGGGAAAATACTTGGAATACTGATGATCCACCAAATGCTCAAACTTTTGGCTCAAAATTATTTTGACCAGGATCCTCCAAGAGCACTTTTATGAATTTTAGAGAATTTTTCATGACCAAATAATTGATATACTAATAAACTACTAAATGCGCAACATTTTAGATCAAAATGATTTCGATCAGGATGCCTTATGAGAATTTGTGGGTTTTGTTTAGAGATTTCATGGGAAAAAACTGCCAGATGAAGCACCAAATACCCAACTGTTCAAGATAACATTATTTTTGCCTATGGTTTTACAAGAAGAGAATGTTTCGCGGCAAAACAACTGAATTACTGATGAACTATCAAATGCCCAACTTTAAGCTCAACATTATTTTGTTCAGGATACTCAATGACAGCATTTGCAAATTTTAGAGAAGGTTTCTTGGGAAAATAATTGCAATACTGATGAACCATCAAATGCCCAATCTTTTAGTGCCAAATTATTTTGACCAGGACCCTCCATGAGATCATTTGGAAATTTTAGAGAAGATTTCATGGAAAAAACTGCAATACCAATAAACCACCAAATCCCCAAATTTTTAACATATTATTTTCCCTGTGGAACTCCAAGAGCACTTTTGTGCATTTTAGAGAATTTTTCGTGACTAAATAATTGTGATGTTGATGAACTATTAAGTGCTCACAGTTTTGGCTCGAAATGATTTTGATCATTTGGAAGTTTTAGTGATTTCATGAAAAAAACTGCCAGATGAACTACTAAATATCCAAGTTTATAACAAAACATTATTTTGCTTGTGATGTTCTAAGAAGAGAATGATTCATAACAAAACAACTGAAATACTGATCAACTATCAAATGTCGAATTTTTTAGCTCAAAATTATTTTAATTGGGACCCTCTATGAGAACATTTGCGAATTTTAGAGAAGATTTCCTGGGAAAACAATTGTAATACCGATGAACCACCAAATGCCCACTCTTTTAGCTCTAAATTATTTTCACCAGTAACCTCTATGACAATATTTTTGAATTTTAGAGAAGATTTCATGGGAAAAAACTGCAATACTGATGAACCACCAAATACCCAACTTTTTAACATAATATTATTTTACCTAAGGAGCTCCAAGAGCACTTTTTTGAATTTTAGATAATTTTTCTTGTCCAAATAATTCAAATGCCGATGAACTATGAAGTGCTCAAAATTTTAGCTCATAATTATTTTCATCATAAGAACCTTTAGGAGTTTTAGAGTTTTTATGGGAAAAACTACCAGATGAACCACTAAATATTCAAGTTTTAATATAACATTATTTTGCTTGTGATCCTTCAAGAAAAGAATATTTCGTGGCAAAACAACTGAAATACTGATGAACTATCAAATGTTCACTATTTTAGCTCAAAATTATTTTGACGGAGACCCTCCATGACAACATTTGGCGAATTTTAGAGAAGAGTTTTTGGGAAAACAAATGCAATACTAATGTACTATCAAATGCTCTACATTTTAGCTCAAAATTATTTTAATCAGGATCCTCCATGACAACATTTGCGATTTTAAAGACGATTTTTTGGAAAACAAATGCAATACTGATGAACTACCAAATGCCCAACATTTTAGGTCAAAATTATTTTGATTGGGATCCTCCATGACATTTGTGAATTTTAGAGAAGATTTCTTGGGAAAACAACTGGAATACTGATGAATTACCAAATGTCCAACATTTTAGCTTAAAATTATTTTGATCAGGATCCTCCATAACAACATTTGTGAATTTAAGAGAAAGTTTCTTGGGAAAACAACTGCAGTACTGATGAACTACCAAATGCTTAACATTTTAGCTCAAAATTATTTTAATCGGGATGCTCCATGAGAACATTTGCGAATTTTAGAAAAGACTTCTTGGGAAAACAAATGCAATAGTGATGAACCACCAAAAACCTAACTTTTTACACTAAAATTATTTAGGTTTTGATGGCCCAAGGGGCATTTGTGAATTTTAGATGGGATTTTTTTCTTTCAATCTTCGACCTAAATCCCTTCGAGATTTCAACGTTTGTTTATTCGAAATTTTCAATTGTTTCTCGTAATTTTGAGAATCTGCTAAGAATTTCAACATTTAAAGTTTTAAGTTTTAAATTTTTACCCCAAAATTCGACGTTGGCGGAATTTTTAAGACGAGAATAAGACGAAAAGGAATAATAAACAATATGACGTAGATGAGATGATATTGTAATTTAATCATACAGGAGCGGAAACATGTTGCCAAGTTATGACGCAGCTAAACAGCGACAAAATCACCAAAATGTAATGTAATCGAGTAATGACTATAGGCGATCCTAGACGCAAGAATATATCTTGTGTTCTAGACGTAAGTGTAGGCGATGGTGCATTTGCATGATCGCACAGAATGCATAAACCAGGAGAGAGTGTCATCAATAGTGCATAACGTTTCAATACCTTCCTCGGTAGCGATGCATTTATGCAAATGCAGCTCAACCGCCTGAAGAAAGTTTTTATTAGCATATTTCGCTGGGAGAGCGCAGGAAATGATATTCGCAATAATTATATTCCGCTTCTTTCTGTCTTGCTTGTCATTATTGTCAGTGAATTACTTCGCTTCAAAAGAAAAAAAAACTTAGTAATATAGTTTTTAGTTTAGTTTCGTTTCTGTTCCATTTAAACTCGATTGGATTGAAACCTACTTTCGTTGTTAGTAAAATTTCCTTATTAATCGTAATAACTTTTTTCGTCGAGTCACGGCTAAGCGTAATTTAATACTCTGAAAGCAACTTCCACCTCTTAATGAAGATGTCCAATCTCGTCTGATTTATAATGATGCTAATTTTGCAACGAACATTTTGATAAATAGGAATATTCTAGAATAATCCAAATTATTAAAATTGATGCGTCTGCCTGTGTCGACTAATCTTTTGTCCGGCCTAATCTTGAAAACTGTTACGTGGATTTTAATGAAATTAGTACCAAAATATAGAGTACTTTTAGGGGTATCATTTAGGTATTTAATTCCAGTAAAACTCATCTTTTAAAAGAATTTAACAGTGTTAACAATTTTATATGAGGTTATAACAGAACATATAAAATGCAATATGGCTGATATATTGCGCGCCACCTACAATTTTGGCACATACTAGAATAAGGAGTGTGAAGCTTTGAATCTATTATTTGTTTTAAAATCAAATAAATTATTTTACTTTGAAATATTGGACATTGCATAAAGTGCACGGGTTAGCTTAATCGGACGTCAGATTAAAAATCTGACAATGAATCAAGTTTTCAGGGAACTCGTAAAACCGTCGCGTTAAACTAATTAAATACGTAGCATACATCTTACCTGCATTCGTATTTCCAATTAATGATAACCATTCTGACTTAGTGAGCAATTTTTTCAGTTCCTTTTCTGACACCTGCAAAAATAAATTTTGGTTATAAATATAATCACGGGCGGTAAAATTGGATCGCGATTATGCGTCTTCGGTTTCTATGATTTCAGGCATAGATTTTTTTAAATTCTATGGTTCCAGGGAACTATTAAAGCTACGGACACACGAACTTCCGTTGCAACGAATGACGTATGTAAATTTAATAGTCGTGTCTCATGTGTTCTACTAGTTATACAATACTTCATTATTTTTGTCCCATTTCCTCGCACAGAATTACCATTGCTAACCCAATGTATTACCAAATTAACGTAGAAAAATATTAATTAATGCAAAACGTATTGAACCGAAAAAAATTAATATCTCAGGCGCTCTCGGTGGTCGAATTCAGCAAAGAAACCGAATTGGAAAGTAAATGTTATCAGACCGATTTATTATTATGCTTCGAGCGTGAAATATTTGATACACAAAACGAAACAAATAAAAAGGGAAACTCGAAGTTTATACAATATTAGAGTCCAGTTATAAGCGCGCTTTTTATTCAAATTTATTTAATGAACACGCGTGACTGCCGAAAGAAGTTAATTTTATCCGGCTTGAGCAAACAAATCTGAATTCTTGCTTTATTTTGCGCCACGAAAGCTACGTTATTAGCGGACTAATGCAACCCGTTACTTTTATTTTTAAAATGCAACAAAAGAATGTAGTTTAGCTCGAAGCTGTAGTAATTGAAAATAATCAAAAAGCGATGAGTGTTGCCACGCAATTTCCAAGCTGTTTAAGTTTTATTCATCCTGAATTTTAGATGGCAATTCGTTCCCCAAACTTGTTTTCCTTGTCGAAGATCGAAATGTACGATTTTAATCAGAGCATTTCAAAATGATAAACGAAATTTTGGAAGCCACATTGAATCAAAAAGCGAGTTCTGGAGTTTAAGTTCAAAATTTAAGCAAAAAAAAATAGGCAGTTATACTAACGACAGAAGTGAAAACTTAAAACTGGGAAGCAACAGCGTCTATGTAATGTAGTTCAAACGCACACTAGTCGCAAACTATCTACCTTTTTATATTTGTGGTTTGGGTGCTTCTAATCCTATGGAAACGAACCTAATATTTATTGATAATGAAATACATTTATAAACTTTATACTCTTTATTTATTTCACGCAATGTTCAATATCTTATTAGTACTGTCAAACTTCAAACTGTCATATATATATATATATATATATATATATATATATATATATATATGCCATCTCTGGTTCTCGGGAGTACAGATATTTAACATATTTAATAACAACATAAAGGTTTATTCTTCATGGTAGACCCTTATTGACCGGAAATATTATGTTTTTTTCAATTTATTTAACATTTCTTCGGCCCAGTTTGGAAATATTTAAATTATCAACAAACCATAAAAAAATTTAAATATTTCCAAACTGGGCCGAAGAAATGTTAAATAAATTGAAAAAAAAACAACATAAAGGATAAAAATGTGAATTTTGTTACGATTTTACAGCGAGATGCTTGATACGTGAAGCGTTTTGTCAAATTGTATCAAATAATGTCAACATTTTGAAGTCACACAAGTCTATCTAATATTTATTGATAATGAAGTTCAGTTCAACACTTTACACTCTTAATTTATGGCACGTAATGTTCAATATCTTACACAAAACATATATATTAAGAAGACAGGGTACATAGAATTATACCACAACACGTTGACAGGAACGGGTAGTATGTATATGTATGTAAATATATGCACATACGTCAATCTTCTTCTTCCTTTATTTGATGAAGGACTTTCTCAATTTATATTTGCCCAGGCATTCACTATTATTAATAGATTGTCGAAATAAAATTCGATTTCTGAATTATTCATTTATTTTCCAAACCAAGCAATATTACATTTTAAATGATAATATGTGGTTAAACTTTACAATAAATTTACATAATAACAAAATATTTGAAAACAATGTTGTCATAAATAATAAGAAAATAAAAAATCACCAAAAGCGTACATTATTACATAAATTTTTCATGGCAGAAAGATCAGCCCTTGTATTTTTTATTTTAAATCTGTTTTGAAACTTTAGAAGTAACATTGCGATGAATTTGGTACATTTTTGATTCTTCTACAGTCAAATTCTGCCTCAGATTTACCAATTTGGTAACAACATTCCTGTCTGACTTTTCGAGAGAAAAGAAAATTGATTAATATGAGACATTTTTGAGCAGTTTGTGCCTTTTTGTAAGTAATTATGATCTAATACTATATTCCTCGCAACGTTGCTTCCATTTAGACTAATAACAGCTTCATTTTAGATAGGTCCAAAACTCGAAGTTGAAAGTACATTTTGATTTGCCTGTTTAGGTGTACGAGAGGCTTTAAAATTTTCTGACAACTATTTAAATAATCTGATTCATCAAAATGGTCATCACAGCTACTATAATTTTCACAAGAAAAGTCGGAAAAACCAGAAGACCCGAAACAGTACCTTGACCGTGAAAAGTTTTATTTTTATAATCATCACTAATGATATAAGTATAACATGCATTCTTATAGAAAGGGTATTTGCATGAATAATTTATCTTACCGATAGTAGATGAAACTGTTATTAAGTTGGATAAAATTGAAAATAACCAAGTGATCTATAAAATCAGATTTCCAATTGGCAAATGTAAACTTAACGCTATAAGAAAAAGCAATCACCCATCGATGTATGCTACACAAACCTATTGCCACCTAAAACAAAATAAAAAATTGGAGAAGTTGTGAGTACGGTAAAGTAAACGTACCTGTAACATATCTTCGTTAGAGTCGAACTTCCTACCCATAAAATGGATTCGTTTTAAACATAAAAAGCTAATAAGTCTAAAAAATAACATAACCCATCAAAGTATAATAAAGCATAGTTGGTGGCTGCTTTATTAATTCACCATAAAAGTAACAAAAGGTGATATAAATAACCACTTACGACAATATGCAACAGCATAAAACCGCGATAAGTAAATAAAAAATAAAACCGCGTAAACGAAACCCTAAAATAACAGAAATTAATGAAGTTGACATTTTTGACATTATTTGCATTATCATTTATCACAGACATGCCCATCACCTTGTAATTATCTGCTTCAATAAGCGCATCAAAAATATCTTTTGTCTAACTTGATTATGAATACAAATTGTATAATACTCTTTCTTTTTAATTGCTTTGCAGCGTCACCAACGGGGCGGAGGTGAACTACTAGTTGAAGTTGACGTGTTGCCAAGGTCATGTATTAAATTTCACCCCCATGATATCTTATTAGTATTGTCAAACATCAAACTGTCATATATATGTCATCTCTGTTTCTCTGGAGCACAGATACGTAACATATTTAATACCAACATAAGGGATAAAAATGTGAATTTTAATACGATTTTACGACGAGATGCTTGATACATGAAGTATTTTGTCAAATTGTATCAAATAATGTCAATATTTTGAAGTCACACAAGTAGGGATGCAAGGTAATTTGAATATCAATAATATCGAACTTTTTTTTTAATCGATAATCGATATTTTGGAAATTAACAACAACAAGATTTTTAAACGGCTCCCACTTTGAAATTTCCGCGTACTTCGGGCATTGACCAAAAAAAAGGTCCTCAATCTTCATATTTCTATATTGTCGGTCCCCATCATTAACGACGACGACTTGACTATCGGCAATATCGATAATATCATATCGACAATGTTATGATATCGATATTAATATCGATATTTTTGCCTCGATATCGATAATAGCGGACCACCGATATATCGTTGCATTTCTACACACAAGGGTTTGAAAAATGAATCGCCCGCCAAAGATTAAATCTACCACTGATAATTTACCATGTCAAATCAACTTAGTCGCGTTAAAAAATCCTTATAACTGTTAAAATTTCATTTCCCATTTATATGCGTTGTTACACAAATGCAGAGACTGAAACGCCTAAAACCATAAAAAAGCGAAGGTGACGCTCGAAGCTGTGAAACAAATCGACCTTTAGATTTTGATTAGTGCAGCCTTCCCACTTTTGCCTAAAACAAAGCAATTCTTAATGGAACAGATAAACTCAGTGACCCGATCTCTGTTTCCCATCGGCAGCTAAACATGCGTAAAATATGAAGAAGTAAGAACGCGACGACAATAGATGGCGGCCTTGGTAATTAGCAATTTTGGCACAAGTCAGATGGTGCGCTGAGAGTATTATTCGTGATCACACACCGTATAGCCCGAGGACAGGTCAAGCGCTGTATATACGCCCGTTTCAGTCGCAAAAACAATGGCGTGTACTTTTCAACCTATCATTAATCGTATACGAGCTATTAATAAACACGTGATAATTATATGTGTACCAGGTATCGATAAAATCTAGTCTTGTAATTAATTCTGGAACTTAATTAACGAAATCTTTTAACCAAAACAAAATTAAAAGCCCTGTACTTTTTTAAATCACATCGATAATCTATATCTATGGTCGCCATCTTTCGATAAAACTCTTAAATTACGCTATTATCCTATATACATAACATCGAAAATGATCGTACATTTTTTTTAGTATTCATTTTAAAAGTAGAACAATGAAACTTAATTTAAAAGATTCTGCGCCATAGTTGCACAAAAAAAAACTTATGAGTATATCTTGCCGTTAAAGCTTGGTAAAATAAAACTATATTTTATTGCTTAAAATAAGTCCAGATTCCAGACGGAAGTTTTATTTGAATGAAATAACGTGCAACGCTAGATAATGCGACAAAAGTCTTATATACTTGCTAGATCAAATTATTGAAAATGCTTTTGTCCTTAGGTTGACTCTTTGTCCTATTTCGTATTTAGGCCTTCTTTGGGCCCCATGCAAGTTAGGTCAGGTATGAAAAAATGATGAAGAGATAATGAACAATTTTACATTTCATGGTTAAATTAAATAAAAGGAGTTGACAGCAGTGCAACGATAATAGTCAAGGTTACAAGGCATGGATAATTTCTTTTGAATTCGCGAGTAATTAGCTCTATATCCTCAAGTAATTTGTTGTCGCATGCAAGGATAATTTCCTTGACTGTCGCGATAAAAAAGTCTTCTCTTGTTACAGTTCCATTGGATGTTAACAAGTACTTGGAAAGCAAAGAGTTATCGCAATTATTTAAAGATAGTCGCACCTTAGTTTGGTCTTTGATTCAATCAATCAAAAGCGAATCCACATCATATTTTGCGATATATTTGACACCAGTAGTGAGGTTATGTCTACCGTTAGTGAGGTTATATCCACGGTTAGTGAGGTTATGTCCACAGTTTTCGTATTATAATCAACGATTTTTGCACCGTATTTGAAATGTTACGACGCAAACTAACGAATTCGACAATACGACACACGTTACGCCACAAAGTAAATGACATGCGTGAAAAATGCTTTTTTTAATTTCAAAATACAACGCACAACAAGAGAAACAACAAGAAAAAAAATTGAAAACTTTAGGAAATAAATTCGAAATTTCTATAGAAATTTGGACGCTCCTAACACCATTTTCTCGAAATTTTAAATTAAAAGTCAGCGTCATAGAAAAAAAGGATAAAAATTGAAGATCACAGAAAAAATGTAATTTCCATAAAAAATCCGAAATTATGTAGACATTTTGAATTTAAAATTAAAAAATACAAAATTATCTAGAGAACAAAAATTAAAATTCTGGTTTTGGTTTATATGAAGAAAGGACATTAATTAAAATAAAAAAATTTTTTTAGAAATTTCGAATTTAAAGTCGAAATTTTGACTTTAATCTAGAAGTATCGACTTTTTTCTCGAAATTACGACTTTTTTGTCGAAATTTCGACTTTAACCTCGAAATCTTGACTTTAACTTCAAAATGTCTATACTCTATGGTTGAGTTAGGCGTCCCGCCTTCATGTAATTTGCCAGTTGGCAGTAGGGTGCGTTCAGTAATTTCCATATTACCAAAATTTCAACTTTTTTCTCAAAAATTCGAGGTTAAAGTCGAAATTCCGAGATTAAAGACGACATTTCGACAGAAAAGTCGAAATTTCGAGATATAAGTCGAAATTTAGGGTTTGAAGTCTACAGTTCGAGATTAAGGTCGAAATTTGTAAAAAAAAATTGTTCATCGATGTTCTAGGTTTTCGTAAGGTTAAGACTTTGGTGTAAAAAAGGGAACACTGATTGTAAAACGAAGAACGAAAATTCGAAATGAGGGGCAACTTTTCGAAATGATTGTCCATTTTAATCTCAAATTTTCGACTTTTTTCTCA
The DNA here is from genome assembly GCA_028583605.1 of Dastarcus helophoroides. Lineage (NCBI taxonomy): Eukaryota > Metazoa > Arthropoda > Insecta > Coleoptera > Bothrideridae > Dastarcus > Dastarcus helophoroides. The sequence goes on along the minus strand of CM053337.1, from coordinate 11,435,001 downwards.
AAATTACTACTTTTTTCTCGAAATTTCCACTTTAACCTTGAAATTTCTATACTCTATGGTTAAGTTAGGCAGATGGCAGTTGCGTCCCACCTCAAATCTTTTCTAGTAATTCGACAGCTGGCGGTAGGGTGCGTTCAGTAATTTCCATTTTTAATTACCAAAATTTCGACTCTTTTCTCAAAATTTCGAGGTTAAAGTTGAAATTTCGACTTTAATCTCGGAGAAAAAAGTTGAAATTTTAAGAAAAAAATCGAAATTTCGAGTTTAATATCGAAATTCCCAGATTAAAATCGAAATTTCGAGATATAAGTCGAAATTTCGAAATACTAGCCTATTTTAAAATGCGCTCAGAGTAGACTATATGTTTTGTGGAGTAGCCACTGAACTTGGAATTTTATAGCAACAACAAGAACTAGTAAAAAAATTAGTAAAAAGAACTAGTAATATATAAACATGGTCGTGTGGCAGTGCTGTGACATTTCTTATGATGTTCTGTGTTCTTAAAATCGTAACCTACATAACATTAAATGGTTTGATTTGTTGTCGGTTGGTCTATTATTATTATTATTAATATTTATGTCAATTTCTGATGAAAATTATTAAGTTGTTAATAATGTGCACCAGAGTTAAGCACTGAACTTGGAACTTTATAGTGGCAACAACAAGAATATTTATAGTCGTGTGGCAGCGCTGGGACACCTCTTAATGTTCTGTGTTCTTCAAAATCCTTACCCAAACATCGTTAACTATTTTGGTTTGTTGCCGGTTGTTTTAATAGTGATTGTTTTATATTTTATGCCAATTTCTGGAGCAGATTATTAAATTGTTAATTGTTAAAATAATATAAAAAATATCGAGTTCGATTGTTTCTGCCGGCAACACATATTAATCACAAGATTTATGCGTGAAGACAGCTTTAGTTCTGGCAATCTTAACAAAAACGTTGGCAATTTGACACAAGTGAATATTTGGAGAAATAAACAAGAATTTCGAAAAAGAGTCATGATGCTGCAGACAGAAATGTAAGTTTAAAACTGGGGAGTAACAGTGTCTATTTAGTGTAGTTCGAATCCCATATATATTATTACATATAGTATGTCGAATCCACGTTTGTCACAAATTGCCCTAAATTTTTATATTTCTGGTTTGGATGTTTGCAGTCGTATGGAAATGAATCTAATATTTATTGATAATAAAATAAACACTTATTTAATTTAAACTCTTTTTTTATTTATTGCACGTAATGTTTAACATCTTCCTAGTGCGGTCGACTCTCGATAACTCGAATTTCAAGGGACCATGATATTCCTTCGAGTTACGTATAGTTCGGCTTACAACTAGTTCAAGTTGTGGAGGTCGTTTTTTACATAATTCGACTTATCGAGGTTACGAGATAGAGAGGTTGAAATAAATTTAAAAAAAGTTCGAGTTATAGAAGTGAACTTCGACTTATAGAAGTAATTTCATTTAAGGCTTCGGCTTAAATATTGTTCTTGGAGTTATAGAGGTAAAAATCATATGACTTCGAGTAATAGGAGTAAATTTTTGATGAAAAATTTATTCGAGTTATGTACAGTTTTTTTTTGACTGGACAGGTTTTTTTCCAGGGAATGGGAAAAAATTCGAGTTATAAAGGAATTTAAGTTATCGAGGTTCGACTTATCGAGAGTCAACTGTACTGTCAATGTCAAACTAATCAAATTGTCATACATATCATCTCTGGAGTACAGATATTTAACATTTTATTTTTAATACCAACACAGAGGATAAAAATGTGAATGTTGTTGCGATTTTACGGAGAGGTGTTTGATACATTACCCATTTTGTAAAATTGTTTTAAAATGCTGTTTCTTACCATTTAATTTTTTTATTTTTCAAAACTTATTTTAGTTTTTAATGGATTATAATCGCAGAAAAAATACACTATAGGTACAACTCAAGCGGGTTGTTCGTGTCGCACTCGAACTATTGAGCATGACTCCGCGATGTAAACATCATTTAGTACATTATAGATAATTATGCATAAGAGTAGGCTGTGAGGTATTAAATCAACGTTTAGATAAGTTGCTAAAAAAATCACCAGAACTAAAGCTATCTTCACGCGTAAATTATTTTGATGTATAATGTGTTGCCAATATTTCAGGGGGGTTGTTTAGCATAAATAATGGGACTAAATGTTTTCCACATTATTTTCATTACCGTTATTAACAATTTAATCATTTTCAGCAGAAATTGACATAAAATATAAAAGAATCATCCTTAAACCAACCGACACCAATTAACATATCAAATGACATTTAGGTTCTGATTTTAGGAACACATTTGAATTTTTTCTCGAAATTTCGAGATTAAAATCGAATATTCGAGTTTAAAATCGAATTTTCGAGTTTAAAGTCGAATTTTCTAGTTTAAAGTTAAAATTTCGAGAAAAAATTGAAATGTGTTCCTAAAATCAGAACCTAAATGTCATTTGATATGTTAATTGGTTGTCGGTTGGTTTAAGGATGATTCTCGAAATTTCTAAACTCTATGGTGGTTAACTTAAGCAGATAACAGTTGAGTCACACCACTTTCTTTTCCCAACAACATCGACAGTTGGCAACAGGGTGCGTTCAGTAATTTCCACTTTTAATTAACAAAATTTCGGCTTTTTTCTGAAAATGTAAAGTCGAAAAATAGTGTAAATTTCGAGTTTGAGTCAAAATTTTGAGATCAAAATTGAAATTTCGATTTTAATCTCGGAATTTTGGGAAAAAAGTTGAGTTTAAAGTTGAAATTTTGAGAAAAAAGACTAAATTTGGAGTTTAAAATTGAAATTTCGAGATTGAAATTGAAATTCCGAGATTAAAGTCGAATTTTTGAGTTTAAAGTATAAATTTCGACTTTAATCTCGAAATTTCTATACTCTATGGATAAGTTAAGCAGATAAAAACTGCGTCCCACCACTCCTTTTTCCCAACAATATTGACAGTTGGCAGCAGGGTGCGTTCAGTAATTTTCACTTTTTTTTAATTAAAATTCGAAATATTAAGAAATAAGTCTAATTTTAAGAAAAAAGTCGAAATTTTGAGAAAAAACTCGAAATTTCGAGTTTAAAGTCAACATTTTGAGATTAACATTGAAATTTCGATTTTAATCTCGGAATTTTGGGAAAATAGTCGAAATTTCGAGTTTAAAGTCAAAATTCCCAGATTAAAGTCGAAATCTCGAGAAAAAAGCTCAAATTTGGAGTTTAAAGTTGAAATTTCGAGATTGAAATCGAAATTCGGAAAAAAGTCATAATTCGAAATTAAGGTGGACATTTTGACTTTAATCTCGAAATTGTTATACTTTATGGTTAATTACGCAGATGACAGTTGCGTCCCACCACTCCCTTTTCCCAACAGTATAGACAGCAGGATGCGTTCAGTAATTTCCACTTTTAATTACCAGAATTTCGGATTTTTTCACTAAATTTCGAGACTAAAGACGAAATTTTAAAGTAAAAGTCGAAATTTTGAGAAAAAGGCAAAATTTTAAGCAAAAAGTCGAGACTTTAAGAAAAAACTTCGAATTTAAAGTCGAAATTCCCACATTAAAGTCGACAATTCGAAAAATAGTCGAAATTTTCAGTTTAAAGTCCAGATTTTGACGCTAATATCGAAATTTCAAATTAAGACCGAAATTTCGACTATTCTATGGTTAAGTTGGGCAGATGACAGTTGCGTCCCACCACTGCCTTTTCCCAACAATATTGACAGTTGACAGCAGAATGCGTTCAGTAATTTCTATTTTTAATTATCAAAATTTCGACTTTTTTCTCATAATTTCCATATTTAAGTCGAAATTTTGAGAAAAAAGTCGAAATTTCGATTTTAAAGTCAAAATGTTGAGATCAAAGTTGAAATTTTGACTTTAATTTCGTAATTTCGGTAAAAACGATTTTGAGATTAAAGTCTAAATTTCAAAAAAAAAGTCTTAATTTTGAGTTTGAAATCGAAATTTTGAGATTAAAGTCGAAAATTCCGGAAAAAATTCGAAATTAAGGTTGAAATATCGAAATTATAGTTGAAATTTCAAGGTAAAAGTCGAAATTTCGAGATTAAAATGGAAATTTTCAGAAAAAAAGCCGAAATTTTGAAACTAAGGTCGAAATTTTGACTTTATTCACGAAATTTCGAGAAAAAAGTCGGAATTTCGAGAGAAACGATTTCTAAAAAATACTTTTTTTTAGTCAATGTTCATTCTACGCCTTCATAAAGCAACCCAGAAAGTACAAAAAAAAAATTCATTAAAATCCAATATTTCGAAGTTTATTGAGAAAAAACAGAACTTTTTGCGTTTGGATAAAAATTTTTGGAAAAAAAGTAGCTTTTTAAATTTAAAAGTTTCTAAAAAGTCTAAATTTGAAGTTAAAGTTTTCGAAAACAATCAGAAAAAATACACTTTTTGCGTTTAAAATCAAAAGGTAACAGGAAATAAAAAACTGAAATTGTAGACTCAGAATTTTGAGACTAAATTCAAAATATCAAACGAAAAACTCGATAACGAATTCAAACTAAATGTTTAAATTTCAGAAAAATGTAGGTTGAACTCAAAATTTTGAGAAAAGAGGCGAGATTTAGAGAATAAACTTGAAACTAATGGAATTTTATGAAAAAATGTGTCAAAATTTAACTTTGGATTATTGGATTATTGAAAATAAAAGTGGCAAATATTTTAAAAAATGGAGCAAAACTTCCCCCGAAGACGTCAATGTTAAAATACGAGAATCAACACTTTTTCAGTCCTGAATTCGGACGGTTTACAGTTTAATTCAGATAAGTGCAGGTGCCGACGTATTTATCCAGTTATTTTAATAAGAATTTAAGCGCCTTCTGGGAATATCTCCTATTATGTTTAAATTATTTATTGATCCTTGTATTTAGTTTAGTGGAACACTATCATCGAAATTGAGAAGCAGATGTTTAGAAAACGCAGTTCCCACATACATCACTCTAATACGCGACCAAAGAATGAATAAAAAGCTTTTGTTCGAAGTAAAGTGGGAAAGTGTATTAATCATTCTTCAATTTCCAGAAAATGCACTCCTCGAGTTATGGATTGACAATGGGGCGAATTTTTACAGTCCATAGAATTTTTCCACTAATTGTAATTAGAACTAATTATAATTAGAACTCAGAAATTGAAATACTTTCCCTGAAACCAAGAAAGATTAAAAAACACAACAAAGGTTGCTCTAACGCGTTTCGATAGTCAAGCTATCATCTTCAGAGAGATACTGTTTCGATAGCTTGGCTATCGAAAAGCGTTAGAGTAACCTTTGTTGTCTTTTTTAATCTTTCAGGGGGCAAGATTTGTATTTCAATTTCTGAAGATAACCAAGGACCAGTCCGTTTCACCATAATTAGAACTACTTATAATTAGTGAAGATCTTCGCCAATTTAGGTGTGTAGGGTTCAAAAACCCTCTCTAACATTTCGATTCGTTCATGAGGGGCCAATCCTTTTCGCGTGGCTTATTTATCGGGTATTTATCCTTCTGATATATCAGCACGTGCGTATGCTCGTGGAATGAATTAATTACGGAAATGGGAGCGGGTTAGGTCGCGCCACTCACCTCGTAATTTGCAAATATTCCGATTATAAGAGAGGCGGCAATGAGACACCGCCCGCACGTTTCTCGCATGACCATTAGCGAACCACCGGTCCCCCATTTATTCATCAAACATCACCGCTACACTCCCCGAAGTTAATTATCGACTTCATCGCGAAGATTGACTAGTGGATTCGTGGTGGAATACCATCGTGTGCCTGAAACGAAAGATAACTGATTAAAAATTCGAAAAAAAAATACAACTAATACGTAATAAAATTGGGGCATTTCAGCATTACAGGGTTTTTCATTAATTTCAAGTGGATACTTTACTGGCAGCTATTGTCTTACGTTCAGTAACACACGTGGAGTAGGAATTTTGTCGTTACCTCCAATGTGCCCCACCTATGAAATATTTAGATATTTTTTTAATCGAAACTTTGGGTAAGACCAAATAACTTGATTTTATATTGGGAGTAATGTTGAAACATTCATTTTACGGATTATCCGTGGTTCAGTTAAATGCTGCACCTAAAGACATCAAGGTGGAAGCTGCCTTGACATTTCAAATAATGCCACTTGGCTTTATAAAATCGGCATCGAAAGAATCAATCAGATGTCGTATGAAGAAAACCTTATTTTGTATTTCATTCTGTATATTTGGTCTAAGTGCAAAAGATACGTGTAATATATCAATTCAGAAGAAATTAACAGAGAGTATAAGCTTGGTCATTAATCATCATTAGTACACGTAACTTTCATTGAAGTGTGCTTCACAGCAAATGTAACGGTTTGCACTATTATTAACGGCTACATGAAAACCACTGCTCATGATGGTTATTGTTTCGTGTTATGTTATGTAACAACACGGCAGTCAATGCTCCTACTTTTTGATTATGACTAGAAAAGTTCACGAATTGTACTCCCCAACATCCAACATGACAGCGTTCAAACACTATTTAATTTGTCGAATTGGTAACTTTTCCCAAGTACGGGTAAACGATCATTAATCATGTTATTTCTTTAAAAATCGAAGCTTCTTGGGTTACCTCTCTTAATGTAATAGTTGGATAGCGCCATCTAAAGCGATAGGGCGCAGCTTTGCCACCCAATGTTGGAAACTCGCTTCGAGGCAGCTAAATATACATATGATCGTATCAACGAATTTGAACAAAAGGGAAATGAGTTTTTAAGCCAGCCAGCAACGTCAAATTCTTTAAAAAAAATCAGAAATTTTCTGCAAAAGGTAAGTTGTTCAAAAAATCAAATTAAAAAAAATCGTAAATTGAAAATAATCAAAAGGTTCGTAGTTTTTAAAAGAAATCGAAATATTAAAAAATGGTCGAAATTTTGAAGTCAAAACTTTAAGGAAAAAACAGTCAACACAAAAGTCAAAAATGATCAAAATTTTGGAAGTCAAAACTTGGAGGAAAAGTTGTTATTTTGATGACAAAGGAGTGAAATTTCCAAAAAAGAGAAATTCTAAAAGAAATTCCTAATTTTGAAAACAGTTTAAACTTGAAGTCGAAATTTTTTGACCTAACTTTTAAGAAAAGTGGAAATTCTGAAAAAAGATCGAACAAAAAAAAACTCGAAATTTTGAAAAAATCAGCTTTTCAAAGTAAAAATTGAAATACAAATCTTGTCCCTTCTTAAGAGCAACCTTTGTTGTGTTTTTTAATCTTTCTTGGTTTCAGGGGTCAAGATTTGTATTTCAATTTTTGAAGATAACCAAGGACTAGTCCGTTCCACCAAAATTTTTAAAGTAAAATCGAATTTTTTTTAAAAAAGTAGAATTTTTCAAATAAGAGTCAAATTTACATACCCTGAGTCTTTAAAAAATTGGAAATTTTCTGGAAAAGGCGAATTTTTCTAAAACTTGAATTCACAAAAATTCGGAGATTCGAGAAAAAGTCAATATTAAAAAAAAAACGCGAACTGTAAGAAAAAGTCGAAATTTTGATGATAAAAAGGCGAAATTTTCCAAAAAAAAATGACATTCTACAAAAAAATTTGAAATTTTAAAAAAGTCCGAATTGAAGGAAAGTAATAATAATAAAATTCGAAATTTTGATAATGAAATGTCGAAATTTTGATAAGGACATGTCGAAATTTTCAAGAAAGTGAAACTTCTTAAAAAAGATCGAAAATGTCAAAAAAGTCGAAATATCGAAAAATGCATCTTTTAAAAAAATCATTTTTTTTTAAGTAGAATCTTTCAAATAAAATTCAAATTTGCGTGACAGATTCCTGGAAAAAATTAGAAATGTTTTGAAAAACGCGAATTTTTTAAAAATTCGAATTTACAAAAATTCGAAGATTCGAGAAAAATTCGAAATTTTGATGATAAAAAGGCGAAATTTTGAAGAAAATGGAACTTCTTAAAAAAAAATCGAAAATGTTAAAAATGTCGAAATATTGAAAAATGCAACCTTTTAAATTTTTTTTCAAGTAGAATTTTTCAATTAAGAATTCGACAGATTCCTGGAAAAAATTAGACATTTTTTTAAAAAGGCGAATGTTTTAAAAACTCGAATTTACAAAAATTCGAAGATCCTAGGAAAATTCAAGAAAAAGTCGAAATTTTGATAATAAAATGTCGAAATTTTCAAGAAAGTGAGACTTTTTAAAAAAAGATCGAAAATGTCAAAAAAAATCGAAATATCGAAAAATGCACGTTTTAAAAAAATCGATTTTTTTAGGTAGAATTTAAATAAGAATCACATTTACGTAACAGATTCCTGGAAAAAATTAGAAATTCTTTGAAAAAGGCGATTTTTTTAAAAACGCAAATTTACAAAAATTCGAAGATTTGAGAGAAATTCAAGAAAAACTCGAAATTTTGATAAAATGTGGAAATTTTCAATAAAAACTTCTTGAAGAAAGATATAAAATGTCAAAAAAGTCGAAATATCGAAAAATGCAACCTTTAAAAAAAATTATTTATTTTAAGTAGAATCTTTCAAATAAAATTCAAATTTACGTGACAGATTCCTGGAAAAAATTAGAAAGAAAAAGGGGAATTTTTTAAAAACTCGAATTTACAAAAATTCGAAGATTCGAGGAAAATTCAAGAAAAAGTGGAACTTCTTAAAAAAGATCTAAAATGTCAAAAAAGTCGAAATATTGAAAAATGCAACCTTTTAAAATAATCGATTTTTTTTAAGTAGAAGTTCTCAAATAAGAATCACATTTACGTGACAGATTCCTGGAAAAAATTAGAAATTTCTTGAAAAAGGCGAATTTTTTAAAAACTCGAATTACAAAAATTCGAAAATTTTGGAAAAATTCAAGAAAAACTCGAAATTTTGATAAAATGTCGAAATTTTCAATAAAGTGGAACTTCTTAAAAAAAGATCGAAAATGTCAAATAAGTCAAAATATCGAAAAATGCACCTTTTAAAAAAATCGATTTATTTAAGTAGAATTTTTCAAATAAAATTCAAATTTACTTGACAGATTCCTGGAAAAAATTAGAAATTTTTTGAAAAAGGCGAATTTTTTAAAAACTCGAATTACAAAAATTCGAAGATTCGAGAAAAATTCAAGGAAAAGTCGAAATTTTAACAATAAAATGACGAAATTTCCAAAAAATGTTGAAATTCCAGAAAAACTTTGAAACATTAAAAACAAATCAAAATTCTAGGAAAATAATAACAACAAAAATCGAAATTTTGATAGTAAAATATCGAAATTGTTAAAAAGGTGGACATTCTCAAAAAAAGCTTGAAAATTTCAAGAAAGTCCAAAGTATTGAAAAAAAATATAACTTTTCCACAAAATCGAACTTCGAGAAAAAAAATCGAAATTTTGATGACAAGATGGCAAAATTTCCAAAAAAAAAATGGTAATTTTCCCAGAAAGATCGAAAATTTCAAACAAAGTCGAAATATTCAAAGAGAAAATCGAATCTTTTTAAAAAAATAGAACATTTTCAAATAACGGTCAAGATTACCTACGTCGGATTAAATTCTAGGAAATTTCTGAAAAAAAAGAACCCCAAAAAGTCGATATTTTGAAAAATCGAACTTTTCAAAAAAAAAAATCAAAACTTTTTATAAAAAGCAGAATTTTTCAAATAAGAGTCAAATTTACATAAGCCAGATTCTTTAAAAAAATTAGAAATTTTCTGCAAAAAGTCAATTTTTCCAAAAATCGAATTTACATAAATTCGAGGATTCGAAGAAAAGTCTTTTGAAGAAAATGAAGCTTGCAGAAAAATCGAAATTTTGATGATAAAATGGCGAAATTTCCTAATAAAAGTGGGGATTTAAAAAAAGTTCGAAATTCTGAAAGAAGCCGAAATTGTAGGAAAAGTCAACATTTTGAATAAAAAATGTCGAAATTTTCAAAAAAAAAAGATTGAAAAGGGGAACATTGTAAGAAACACAGGACCATGTCCTAACGTAGGAAGAAGAAGAAGAGGATAACTTCAAAAAAGTCGAAATATTGAAAAATCCAATTTTTCAAAAAAATCAATCTTCGAGAAAAAAAATCGAAATTTTGATGATAAAATGACAAAATTTCCAAAAAAAAGTGGTAATTTCAAAAAAGTCAAAATATTCAAAAGGAAAATCGAAATTTTTTAAAAGAGTAGAACATTTTTAAATAAGGGTCAAGCTTGCCTACGTCGGATTTTTTTTTAAATTCCAAATTTTGAAAAATTTAAATTCTAGGAAATGTTGAAATTTTGATATTAAAATGTTGAAATTTTCAAAACAAGTGGAAATTTCTGAAAAAAAAAAGAATCTCAAAAAGTCGATATTTTGAAAAATCGAACTTTTCAAAAAAAAATCGAAACTTTTTATAAAAAGAATTTTTCAAATAAGAGTCAAATTTACATAACCCAGATTCTTTAAAAAAATTAGAAATTCTCTGGAAAAAATGAATTTTTCCAAAAATCGAAGAAAAGCCTTTTGAAGAAAATGAAACTTGCAGAAGAATCGAAATTTTGATGATAAAATGGCGAAATTTCCAAATAAAAGTGGAGATTTAAAAAAAAGTTCGAAATTCTGACAAAAGCCCAAATTGTAGGAAAAGTCAACATTTTGAATAAAAAATGTCGAAATTTAAAAAAAAAAGATGAAAAAGAGGGACTCTGTAAGAAACACATGACTATGTGTAAACGTAGAAAGAAGAAGAAAAAAAAGAAGAAAAAGGAGAGGAAAAAGAAGAAGAAGAAGCAGCAGCAGCAGCATCAGCAGAAAAGAAGAAGAAGAATCAGCAGCAGCATCAGCAGAAGAAGTAGATGAATAGAAAGAACAACAAGAAGAAGAAGAAGATAACTTTAAAAATGTCGAAATATTGAAAAATCTAATTTTTAAAAAAATCGAACTTCGAGAAAAAAATCCAAATTTTGATGATAAAATGGCGAAATTTCCAAAAAAAGTGGTAATTTTTAAAGAAAGAAAATTTCAAAAAAGTCGTAATATTCAAAATGAAAATTAAAATTTTTAAAAAAGTAGAACATTTTTAAATAAGGGTCAAGATTACCTACGTCGGATTTTTTAAAAAAGTTCCAAATTTTAAAAAATTTAAAATCTAGGAAATGTTGAAATTTTGATATTAAAATTTCAAAAAAAGTGGAAGTTTCTGAGAAAAAAAGAGAAAAAGAGAATCTCAAAAAGTCGATATTTTGAAAAATGGAACTTTTCAAAAAAAAATCGAAACTTTTTGTAAAAAGAAGAAATAAGAGTCAATTTGCATAAGCCAGATTCTTTAAAAAAATTAGAAATTCTCTGCAAAAAGTGAATTTTTCCAAAAATCGAATTTACATAAATTCGAGGATTCAAAGAAAAGTCTTTTGAAGAAAATGAAACTTACAGAAAAATCGAAATTTTGATGATAAAATGGCGAAATTTCCTAATAAAAGTGTGGATTTAAAAAAAGTTCGAAATTCTGAAAAAAGCCAAAATTGCAGGAAAAGTCAACATTTTGAATAAAAAATGTCGAAATTTTCAAAAGAAAAAAAGATTGAAAAAAGGAACATTGTAAGAAACACAGACCATGTCCTAGCGTAGGAAGAAGAAGAAGAAGAAGATAACTTCAAAAAAAGTCGAAATATTGAAAAATCCGATTTTTCATAAAAACTGAACTTCGAGAAAAAAATCAAACTTCGAGAAAAAAAATCGAAATTTTGATGATAAAATGACAAAATTTCCAAAAAAAAAAAGTGGTAATTCTTAAAGAAAGATCGAAAATTTCAAAAATGTCAAAATATTCAAAAAGAAAATCGAAATTTTTTAAAAGAATAGAACATTTTTAAATAAGGTTCAAGATTACCGTACGTCGGATTTTTTAAAAAGTTTCAAATTTTGAAAAAATTGAAATTCTAGGAAATATTGCAATTTTGTTATTAAACTATTGAAAAAAGTGGAAATTTCTGAAAAGAAAAGAGAATGTCAAAAAGTCAATATTTTGAAAAATCGAACTTTACATAAGCCAGATTCTTTAAAAAAATTAGAAATTTTCTGGAAAAAGTGAATTTTCCAAAAAATCGAATTTACATAAATTCGAGGATTCGAAGAAAAGTCTTTTGAAGAAAATGAAACTTGCAGAAAAATCGAAATTTTGATGATAAAATGACGAAATTTCCAAATAAAAAGTGAAGATTTTAAAAAAAAGTTGAATAAAAAATGTCGAAATTTTCAAAAACAAAAAAGGTTGAAAAAAGGAACATTGTGAGAAACACAGGACTAAGTGCTTAACGTAGGAAGAAGAAGAAGAGGATAACTTCAAAAAAGTCGAAATATTGAAAAATCCAATTTTTCAAAAAAATCAATCTTCGAGAAAAAAAATCGAAATTTTGATGATAAAATGACAAAATTTCCAAAAAAAAGTGGTAATTTCAAAAAAGTCAAAATATTCAAAAGGAAAATCGAAATTTTTTAAAAGAGTAGAACATTTTTAAATAAGGGTCAAGCTTGCCTACGTCGGATTTTTTTTTAAATTCCAAATTTTGAAAAATTTAAATTCTAGGAAATGTTGAAATTTTGATATTAAAATGTTGAAATTTTCAAAACAAGTGGAAATTTCTGAAAAAAAAAGAATCTCAAAAAGTCGATATTTTGAAAAATCGAACTTTTCAAAAAAAATCGAAACTTTTTATAAAAAGAATTTTTCAAATAAGAGTCAAATTTACATAACCCAGATTCTTTAAAAAAATTAGAAATTCTCTGGAAAAAATGAATTTTTCCAAAAATCGAAGAAAAGCCTTTTGAAGAAAATGAAACTTGCAGAAGAATCGAAATTTTGATGATAAAATGGCGAAATTTCCAAATAAAAGTGGAGATTTAAAAAAAAGTTCGAAATTCTGACAAAAGCCCAAATTGTAGGAAAAGTCAACATTTTGAATAAAAAATGTCGAAATTTAAAAAAAAAAGATGAAAAAGAGGGACTCTGTAAGAAACACATGACTATGTGTAAACGTAGAAAGAAGAAGAAAAAAAAGAAGAAAAAGGAGAGGAAAAAGAAGAAGAAGAAGCAGCAGCAGCAGCATCAGCAGAAAAGAAGAAGAAGAATCAGCAGCAGCATCAGCAGAAGAAGTAGATGAATAGAAAGAACAACAAGAAGAAGAAGAAGATAACTTTAAAAATGTCGAAATATTGAAAAATCTAATTTTTAAAAAAATCGAACTTCGAGAAAAAAATCCAAATTTTGATGATAAAATGGCGAAATTTCCAAAAAAAGTGGTAATTTTTAAAGAAAGAAAATTTCAAAAAAGTCGTAATATTCAAAATGAAAATTAAAATTTTTAAAAAAGTAGAACATTTTTAAATAAGGGTCAAGATTACCTACGTCGGATTTTTTAAAAAAGTTCCAAATTTTAAAAAATTTAAAATCTAGGAAATGTTGAAATTTTGATATTAAAATTTCAAAAAAAGTGGAAGTTTCTGAGAAAAAAAGAGAAAAAGAGAATCTCAAAAAGTCGATATTTTGAAAAATGGAACTTTTCAAAAAAAAATCGAAACTTTTTGTAAAAGAAGAAATAAGAGTCAATTTGCATAAGCCAGATTCTTTAAAAAAATTAGAAATTCTCTGCAAAAAGTGAATTTTTCCAAAAATCGAATTTACATAAATTCGAGGATTCAAAGAAAAGTCTTTTGAAGAAAATGAAACTTACAGAAAAATCGAAATTTTGATGATAAAATGGCGAAATTTCCTAATAAAAGTGTGGATTTAAAAAAAGTTCGAAATTCTGAAAAAAGCCAAAATTGCAGGAAAAGTCAACATTTTGAATAAAAAATGTCGAAATTTTCAAAAGAAAAAAAGATTGAAAAAAGGAACATTGTAAGAAACACAGACCATGTCCTAGCGTAGGAAGAAGAAGAAGAAGAAGATAACTTCAAAAAAAGTCGAAATATTGAAAAATCCGATTTTTCATAAAAACTGAACTTCGAGAAAAAATCAAACTTCGAGAAAAAAATCGAAATTTTGATGATAAAATGACAAAATTTCCAAAAAAAAAAGTGGTAATTCTTAAAGAAAGATCGAAAATTTCAAAAATGTCAAAATATTCAAAAAGAAAATCGAAATTTTTTAAAAGAATAGAACATTTTTAAATAAGGTTCAAGATTACCTACGTCGGATTTTTTTAAAAAGTTTCAAATTTTGAAAAAATTGAAATTCTAGGAAATATTGCAATTTTGTTATTAAACTATTGAAAAAAGTGGAAATTTCTGAAAAGAAAAGAGAATGTCAAAAAGTCAATATTTTGAAAAATCGAACTTTACATAAGCCAGATTCTTTAAAAAAATTAGAAATTTTCTGGAAAAAGTGAATTTTTCCAAAAATCGAATTTACATAAATTCGAGGATTCGAAGAAAAGTCTTTTGAAGAAAATGAAACTTGCAGAAAAATCGAAATTTTGATGATAAAATGACGAAATTTCCAAATAAAAGTGAAGATTTTAAAAAAAGTTGAATAAAAAATGTCGAAATTTTCAAAAACAAAAAAGGTTGAAAAAAGGAACATTGTGAGAAACACAGGACTAAGTGCTAACGTAGGAAGAATAAGAGGAAAAAGAAGAAGAAGAATCAGCAGCAGCAGAAAAAGAAGAAGAAGAAGCAGGAGAAAAAGAATCAGCAGCAGAAGAAGAAGAAGACGAATGGCGCAATGCCCAAAAAAAGTGGAAATCCCAAAACAGTTTGATATTTTGAAAAAATTCAAAATTCTAGGAAGTCGAAATTTTGATAATATGTCGAAATTTGCAAAAAGAAGGGAAAGTCTTGAAAGAAGATCGAAAGCTTAAAAAAAGTGTAAATTTTTGAAAAAGTATTGCAAATTTCAAATAAATCTAAATATTGACAAAATCCAGCTGCAAAAAATCGAATTTTTTTTAAAAAAGTAGAATTCTTTAAAAATCAAATTTGCATACGTCAGGTTCTTTAAAAAAAATTTTTGAGAAAAGCGAATTTTTCAAACTGTCGAATTTTCAAAAATTTGTAGATTAGACAAGTCAAAATTTGGAAAAAGTCAAAGTTTTCAAATAAACAAATTTTGAAAAAAACTTTCAGTTTCGAAAAGCCAAAACTTCGATAAAAAGTCGAATTTACAAAAAAGGAAATTTTGAAAAAGTCAAAATATTTAACAATAAAATTAAAAACTAAAATTTTCCAAAAAAAAGTACAGATAATTGACATTTCTCACCCTTACTTTGTGAAATTCTTCAATATACATAGCTAGTAAACGTTATTAACAATTAAAACAACAACTTTTAATATCTGTTGTTGTTTTAATTGTTAATAAAGTTTAATAGTTATGAAAAAAAGTACAAATTAATTAGTCAAAGTTTTGGAAAAAAAGATAAAATTTAGCATTTATAGATTTTGAGAAAAAAACTGCGAAATATTCAAATTTTGAAAATAAATAAAACTTTGGAAATATGTATGAATATTTTGAAAAAAAATGGAAAATTTGAAATTGGACACTCCAAATTTTCAAAATAACTTGAAATACATCCTTATATTAAAGAAAGTCGAAATTTTTGATAAAAATCGAAAAGATTAATTCTTTTTCATTTTGAGACCTTTTTTGCCTCGCCTAAATAAAAAATTTTTATAAAAATCGAAGTCAGATATTTTAAAAATGTCGCCATAATCAAAATAGCACATTAAAACGTTTCTTACTTTTTCTTTGTAATCCTCCTAATAGCGATTCTGTGTTAAAAAACGCCGCACCAAAAACCCAAACCGATAAGCCGAGCCGAACCCGGTACCTCTTCAGCGCAACACCAGCGATTCAATACTGAAAGCCTGAAGCCCGACCTCTTGCGAAAAGCAAGAGGTACCGGTGATACCGCAGTACCATTTCCACCGTTCGCGGCCAACGAACCGCGTGCGGCTCTGATCGCGAACTTGGACGCCGTATTTGCCCAGTATCGCCAGTAGTATACCAGTAATTAGTAATTGGCATCATCCTCTGCCGCTGCATTATCACGCCGATTTCGACATAATCACATATTTCATAAACTGTCGCATTGCCGTAGCATTTCATTACGGCAACACCTCTCTCGTTTTTAAACTCATTCGGCATGACATTACGCCAAGGTCGGGCGTAATCGTATGCATGAATTTTTGGTTGCGCTAATCGAGGGCCCCCTGAAAATTAAGCAATTTTGGTTAAGATGCCGAGGTTGATCTCGATCGTTTGTCGCAACTGGAAAACGTTATCCCCAAAGTTCGACTTTTCTGAGAATTTCGACTTGTTTTGTAATGGTTTCGATTTTCTTTTTTTCGACTTTTTTTCTAAATTTATACTTCTCGGAATTTCGAAATTTTTCGGCTTTAAATTCGCCGTTTATTTGTTCAGGATTTCGTTGTTCCCAAAGTTTGATTTTTCTCAGGAATTCGACTTTTTTTGTAATGATGTCAATTTTCTTTTACGACTTTTTTCTAAACTGCAGCTTCTCGGAATTTCGACATTTCTCTCAAAGTTTCAACTTTAAAGTCGTAATTTTCTTCAGAATTTCGTTATTCCCAAAGATCGATTTTTTCTGAAGATTTCGACTTTTTTGTAGAAGTTTCAATTTTCTTTTTCTCGACTTTTTTCTAAATTGCAGTTTCTCGGAATTTCGATATTTCTCTCAAAGTTTCGACTTTAAATTCGTCGTAATTTTGTTCAGAATTTTGTTGTTGCCAATGTTCAGTTTTTCTGAGAATTTTGACTTTCTTGTAATGGTTTCAGTTTTCTTTTTTTAGACTTTTTACTACATTTTAACTTCTCGAAACTTCGAGATTTTTTTCGAAGTTTCGACTTTAAATTCGCCGTTTATTTGTTCAGAATTTCGTTGTTCCCAAAGTTTGATTTTTCTCAGGAATTTGACTTTTTTTGTAATAATGTCAATTTTGTTTTCCTCGACTTTTTTCTAAATTGTAGCTTCTCGGAATGTCGACATTTCTCTCAAAGTTTCAGCTTTAAAGTCGTCGTAACTTTGTTCAGAATTTCGTTATTGCCAAAGTTCGATTTTTCTAAAGATTTCAACTTTTTTGTAGAGGTTTCAGTTTTCTTTTTTTCGACTTTTTACTACATTTTAACTTCTCGAAACTTCGAAATTTTTTTCGAAGTTTCGACTTTAAATTCGCCGGTTAATTGTTCAGAATTTCGTTGTTTACAAAGTTCCATTTTTCTCAGGAATTCGGCTTTTTTTGTAATGATGTCAATTTTCTTTCCCTCGACTTTTTTCTAAATTGCAACTTCTCGGAATTTCGACATTTCTCTCAAAGTCTCAACTTTTAAATCGTCGTAATTTTGTTCAGAATTTCGTTATCCCCAACGTTCGATTTTTCTGAGGATTTCGACTTTTTTGTTGACGTTTGAGTTTTCTTTTTTTCGACTTTTTTCTAAATTGCATCTTCTCGGAATTGCGACATTTCTCTCGAAGTTTCGACTTACAATTCGTCGTAATTTTGTTCAGAATTTTGTTGTTCCCAAAGTTCAATTTTTCTGAGGATTTCGACTTTTTTGTAATGGTTTCAGTTTTCTTTTTTTCGATTTTTTACTACATTTTAACTTCTCGAAACTTCGACATTTTTTTTGAAGTTTCGACTTTAAATTCGCCGTTTATTTGTTCAGAATTTCGTTGTTGCCAAAGTCTGATTTTTCTCAGACATTCCACTTTTTTGTAATGATGTCAATTTTGTTATCCCCAACGTTCGATTTTTCTGAGGATTTCGACTTTTTTGTTGACGTTTGAGTTTTCTTTTTCTCGACTTTTTCTAAATTGCATCTTCTCGGAATTGCGACATTTCTCTCGAAGTTTCGACTTACAATTCATCGTAATTTTGTTCAGAATTTTGTTGTTCCCAAAGTTCAATTTTTCTGAGGATTTCAACTTTTTTGTAATGGTTTCAGTTTTCTTTTTCTCAACTTTTTTCTAAATTTTAACTTCTCAGAATTTCGATATTTTTCTCCAAGTTTCGGCTTTAAATTTATCGTATTTTTGTTGAGAATTTCGTTATTACCAAAGTTCGATTTTTCTGAGGATTTCGATTTTTTTTTCTTCAAAATTTCGTCATTCCCAAGGTTCCATTTTTCTGGAAATTTCGACTTGTTAGCAAAATATGCTTTTTTATCAAAATTTCGACTTTTCCTTAAAATCCAACCTTGCATATTTCCACACATTTTGACCCTTTCTGGAAAATACTTTTTATCGAGATTTCGTCTTATTTTTTTCAAAATTGGTTCTTGTCTTGAAAAATGGACATTACTCTCAAAATCTAGCCTTATTTTGTTAAAATTTGACATTCTCTGGTAAAAATCTTGAGATTGTCTTTTTTTCTAAATTTCGAGTTGTTCTTAAAAGTCTATTCGAAATTTTGGCACTAGTACAATATTTACAAAATTCGACTTACTTTCTCAAAATATGAACTTTCCTGGCAAATTTCGCGTTTTTTTTTAAACTTTTTTTGTCAAAAATTTCGACCTTTTGTCAGATTCGTTTCATAATTTTGTTATTTTTCTCAAATTTCTACTTTTTAAAACTCGTCTTTTTATCGAATTGTCTTCGAAATTTTTGATTTTATTGCCAAATTTCCAAATTTGTCAAACATTTGACTTTTTCCGGAAAATTTCGCGAAATCGCAGATTTTTTCCAAATTCTTTTTTTTTACCGAAATTTGCTTAAATTCGATTTTTTTCTTCAAAAACTTGACTTGTAGAAATCTCGAATTTTATCTTAAAATTCAATTTATGTGTCTTGAAATTTGGGATTTTTTTCCTCGAAATTCGTCTTTTTTTAGAAATTTCGATTTTATTCCTAAAATGTATCTATTTTCCTAAATTTGACCCAAGATTGGACTTTATTCCCAGCATCCTTTCTTTTATTTTTCTAGATTTGAATCAAGATTAGAATTGATTTTAAAAATTTGATTTTTTTCTTAAAATATCAACTTTTTTCTTTATCTGGAAATCTCCTATGATTAAAATTCATCTATTTTTCGAGATGTCGGCATTATTTCCAAAATTCGACATTTCTCTCAAAATTTGACGTTTTCTGGAAATTTTTTTAATGGAATTCAGCCTTTTTCGCAAAATTTCTGCTTGTTCAACAAAAAAAAGACCGAACTTTATGAGAAAAACGCGAAATTTCCCAGAATATGTCCAATTTTCAGAAAAATGTCGAAATTTGGAAATAATGTCGACATTTCGAAAATTAAATGAATTTTAATAACACGAAATTTCCAGATAAAAAAAAAAGTCTATATTTTAAGAAAAAAAATCAAATTTTTAAAATCAATTCTAATCTTGATTAAAATCTAGAAAAATAAAAAATTGGAGAAAAAAATCGTAACTTCGAGAAAAAGCCGAATTATGAGAAAAGACGAATTTCCAGGAAAAGGTTAATTTCGAGGAAAAAATCCCAAATTTCCAGAAACATAGAAGATCGAATTTTGAGATAAAAGTCGAAATTTCTGAGGGCAAGTCAAGGTTTTGAAGAAAAACAATCGAATTTTAACAAATTTCGGAGAAAAAAAGGGAATCTGGCAAAAACCTATAATTTCGCTAAATTTCAGTCAATTTTTGAGAAATGTCGAAATTTGGCAATAAAGTCAAAATTTCGAGCAATATTCGAAAAAAGGAGAACTTTTAAAAAGTCGAAATTTAAGAAAAGTAACAAAATTTCAAAAAAAACAAAACTTTCAGAAGAAAAAAGCCAAATTTTGAGAATAAAGTCTTATCTTGACTTAAATCTAGGGAAATAGGGAGAGAAAAGTCGAAATTTCGAGTAAAAGACGAATTTCGAGGAAAAACATCAAATTTCCAGAACCATAAAAGATCGAATTTTGAGATAAAAGTCGAGATTTCCGCCGTAGTCAACTTTTTGAAAAAGAGAGGCGAATTTTGGCAAATTTCGGAAAAAACGAGGAATTTAGAAAAAACTCGAAACTTCGCGAATTCGATATTTTTCAGTATTTTTATCCAAAATCTAGTCACCACCATAAAACATCGTATTTTGACATACAAGTCGAGTTTGCCGCAGCGTTTTAGTTTTTAAAGAAAAAAATCGAACGTTTGCAAAAACATAGAAATTTGGAAAAAACACAACAGTTCGCGAAATTTTCTAGAAAAAGTAAATTTTTGAGATACGTCGAAATTTGGCAGTAAAGTCAAAATTTCCTAGAAAATTCGAAAAAAAGACAAATTTCAAAAAGTCGAAATTTAAATAAATAATAAATATAATAAAACAACAAATTGAGAAGAAAAAATGTCAAATTTTGAGAAATTTCGAGAAAAAAACGAATTTCGAGGAATCGCAAATTTCCAAAAAGATGAAAGATCAAATTTTGAGATAAAAGTCGATATTTGTCAAGGCGAGTCAAGAAGAAGAAGAAGAAGAAGAAGAAAAATCGAATGTTTATAAATTTCGGAAAAAACTAATAATTTCTCAAAATTTTCCAGAAAAATTTAATTTTTGAGAAATGTCTGGAGTTGGTAGTAAAATTTCGAAGAAAATTTGAGAAAAAGCAACTTTTAAAAAATCGAAATTAGAAAAAGAGAGAATTTTGGGAAGAAAAAAGGTCAAATTTTTAAAGTAGTCGTATCTTCACTCAAATTTGGGGAAATAAATAGGTCCAGAAAAAAGTTGAAATTTCGAAAAAAAAGGACGAATTTCGATGAAAAATATCCCAAATTTCCAGACACATAAAAGATCGAATTTTGAGATAAATGTCACGATTCTCCATGGAGAGTCAACTTTGGAATAAAAAATCCAGTTTTGGTAAATTTCGGTTAAAAAAGAAATTGAAAAAAACACACAATTTAGTGAAATTTTCTAGAATAAGGTAAATTTTTGAGATATGTCGAAATTCGGCTATAACCGCAAAGTTTTGAGGAAAATTCGAAAAAAAGATCACTTTTAAAAAGTCGAAATTCGAGAAAAATAAAATTTTGAGAAGAACAAAGTCAAATTTTGAGAAAAAAGTCTAAGTTAAATCTTTCAAATCTGACTTAAATCTAGGGAAATAAAAACTCTATAAAAAAAGGCGAAATTTGGAGAAAATGGCGCATTTGGAGGAAAAAACTCCCATATTCCCAGGAACACAAAAGATCGAATTTTGAGACAAAAGTCGAGATTTCCGCCGTAGTCAAGTTTTTGAAAAAGAGAGGCGAATTTTAGCAAATTTTTGGAAAAAACGGGGAATTTGGAAAAACTTGCAATTTCGCGAAATTCGACGTTTTTCAGCATTTTTATCTAAAATCTAGTCACCTAATATTTCAGATGATAACACTGACTTCAAAGCTACGTATTTAGAGTTGCCTATATGCTGAATTATGGCTACACTGTATTCTCTGGGTGAATTATTAAACTGTAGCACAACAGAACATCTACAAGTAATAATTTCGTACAAAATCGAATCCCATTGTGGGGTTCAATTACACGATAAAAAAAAGAAGGCCAATCGATGGATGCACGTGTACTGTTTGTAAAAAGTCCAATAAATCAGCAATTTTGTGGTCAATACTGACACGTGCATCAGAACTAACTGCTAGCTGTTGGTTTTACAAGTCGATACTCGATACATTTTTAAAATCGATGATTAATTTAATCATGTCTATTTTTACTGATTCAAAATGGTATTGCAAAAACGGAAAAACCTGTTGCAAAGTCGAACGTAATGTTTACAGTTTTAATTCTGTCGTCGCTTTACCATCAAAGTGTAACATTACCATAACCCGCGCGTCTGTCAGTGTGAGTTGCAAAAAGAAAACTCGTCGATTACAGATTGCAAACAGCCGCGTACGCCGATATATCATGCCATGACCTCAAAAATGTCTATCCCGACTTATTTTAGGTTTCTCTAGAGATAGATGTTTACCATAATTTCCAATTCAGGGTTGAGTAACAATTGGCTTTAGGATATATTCCAGACGATTTGAACAGTGTCAGTTTTCCAATTAAAAATTATTGCGCAGATCGAACTTGTTGGATGAATTCAATCGACAAGATTGGGAAAAGCTTGCAAATGGCACTCACGTGCAGCGGCACTCACGTGCAGCAAAGATATTCGTTTTATTGAACTTAACTTTTCACTTCTGCCGGCAGTCTCCACAACTGCCTATTTATTCTTGTATTTCAGCTGAAAATTTTACTAAAAATTTCCACTCTTTTGTTAGAACTTGGATTTTCTTTTCTTAACATTCTAATTTTGGTCTTTAAATAAGGACGTCATGTCAACAATTCGTTTTTCGAGTCAAAAAAATATTAGAAATACCCACTTGAAATTAAAAATTGGGAAAACATTAAAATTTAAAAAAAAACGAAACATTTCTAAAAATAATCTTTCTTTTTTTTGGAATTTTGACTTTTCTGTTGGAAGCTTAAAATTTAATGAAACAAATAATAATAAATTTAATTTTAAAGTCGAAATTTCCATCTGCTTCTCAAAAATTTTCAGTAAATATTTCGCGTTTGGACAAAATGTTCTATAAATTAGAAATTTCCTAATTTAAACCGAAATTTTTGGAAAAACTTCGAAAAAAATTCTATTGTGTGCAGAAAATGTTGATTAAACTCGAAATTTCGAGAAGAAACTTCTAAATATCTAAAAATAAACCGTTTGTCCATATTTCAATTTAAACATCGGAGGTGCCAAATTAAAGCCAAAATTTCGAGTTTGAAATTTAAATTTTGAGAAGTTAAAAGGAAAAAAATTCATAAAAGGACCAAATATGCATTATGGCTGGAAAAAATTTGGATAGATTAGTGCGGAGTGTGCAGTGTGGAGCATAGAGAAAGGAAGTCTGGAGATATCGTTTATGAATATAATCAAAGATATGACTTCAACTGGTCTTGTCGTTGATTACCTTTCAACTAGTATAGGCAACTTTAAGTACAATCTAGTGTATTATTCGTTACATAAAAATCGCCTATCCGTTGTTGGCCATTTTTGCCATCTTGGAGGATGAATTTTGAAAAATCCTTTCTTACTGCTCACTTACGTATTATGGGGGAATACTTGTATGAAATTTCATGCTCCTCGATCTACTCGTTTAGGCTGTACGTTGTCTGTCAGTCAATGCTTAGAGGTTTATTAAATTGATTTATGATTTAGGGCGATGCTGCAATTTACGAATGAGGACAACTTTCCCTGATTACCAAACCACGAAATTCTTCTCTTTTCTTTTCTCCCTTTTTCTTCTTATCTATTTCTTCTTTCTCATATTTGATCTTTTCTCATGAATTTTCTTCTCTTCTTTTTACCTTTTTTTTCTTCCCCTCTCTTTTCTTATCCTCCCATTCTCTTCTTTTCTTATCTCTTTTTCTTTCTTCTCTATTTCTCTCTTCTTTCTCTCCCTTCTCTTTCTGCTCTTCCTTCTCTCCCTTCTCTTCTTTCTTTTTAATCTCTTCCTTCTCTCTCTACTCTTCCTTCTCTTCCATCTTTTCCTCCTCTTCTTTCTCTTTCATCTCTTCCTTTTCTTTTATCTCTTTCTTCTCTTCCTTCTATTCCATCTTCTCCCGTTCTTCCTTCTCTTTCTTCTCTCCCTTCTTTTCCTTCTCTTCTTTTTCTTCTTTCTCTTGTTTTTTTTCCTCCTCTCTTATCTTCCTGTCTCTTCCCTTTCTTCGGTTCCCTTTTCTTCAATTTCCTTTTCTTCTCGTCTTTTCTCTTCTCTTCTTTTCTCTTCTTTTCTCTTCTCTTTTCTTCTCTTCTCTTCTCTTCTCTTCTCCTCTTCTCTCCTCTCCTCTCCTCTCCTCTCGTCTTCTCTTCTCTTGTCTTCTCTTCTTTTCTCTTCTATGCTTCTCTTCCTTTTCTCCCTTCTCTTCCTTCTCTTCCTTCTCTTCCTTCTTTTCCTTCTCTTTCTCCTCTTCCTTCTCTCCCTTCCCTTCTTTCTCTTTATTCTCTTCCTTCTCTTCCTTCTCTTCCTTCTCTTCCTTCTCTTCCTTCTCTTCCTTCTCTTCCTTCTTTTCCTTCTTTTCCTTCTCTTCCTTCTCTTCCTTTTCTTCCTTCTCTTCTTTCTCTTCCTTCTCTTCCTCTTCTTCCATCTCTTCCTTCTCTCCATTCTCTTCATTTCCTTCCATATCCTCCTTCTCTTCGTTCTCTTCCTTCCTTTT
Source organism: Dastarcus helophoroides (assembly GCA_028583605.1). NCBI lineage: Eukaryota > Metazoa > Arthropoda > Insecta > Coleoptera > Bothrideridae > Dastarcus > Dastarcus helophoroides. The sequence continues at coordinate 11,410,877 of CM053337.1, read as the reverse complement.
TTCTTTTTTTTTCTTCCTTCTCTTACTTTTTCCTCTCCTCTCTTCTCTTCTCTTCTCTTCTCTTCTCTTCTCCTCTTCTCTCCTCCCCTCTCCTCTCGTCTTCTCTTGTCTTCTCTTCTTTTCTCTTCTATGCTTCTCTTCCTTCTCTTCCTTCTCTTTCTTCTCTTCCTTCTCTTCCTTCTTTTCCTTCTTTTCCTTCTCTTCCTTTTCTTCCTTCTCTTCTTTCTCTTCCTTCTCTTCCTCTTCTTCCATCTCTTCCTTCTCTCCATTCTCTTTATTTCCTTCCATATCCTCCTTCTCTTCGTTCTCTTCCTTCCTTTTTTCTTTTTTTTTCTTCCTTCTCTTACTTTTTCCTCTCCTCTCTTCTCTTCTCTTCTCTTCTCTTCTCTTCTCTTCTCCTCTTCTCTCCTCCCCTCTCCTCTCGTCTTCTCTTGTCTTCTCTTCTTTTCTCTTCTATGCTTCTCTTCCTTCTCTTCCTACTCTTCCTTCTCTTTCTCTTCTTCCTTCTCTCCCTTCCCTTCTTTCTCTTCATTCTCTTCCTTCTCTTCCTTCTTTTCCTTCTCTCCCTTCTCTTCCTTTTCTTCCTTCTCTTCTTTCTCTTCCTTCTCTTCCTTCTCTCCCTTCTCTTCCAACCCTCCTTTCTCTTTCTTCTCTTCCATCTCTTTCTTCTCTTCCTTCTCTTCCTCTTCTTCCACCTCTTCCTTCTCTCCATTCTCTTCATTCCCTTCCATATTCTCCTTCTCTTTGTTCTCTTCCTTCCTTTTTTCTTTTTTTTCTTCCTTCTCTTACTTTTTCCTCTCCTCTCTTCTCTTCCTTTCTGTTCCTTCCCTTTCTTTTCTTCTCTTCCCTTTTCGTTTCATCTCTTGTTTTCTCTTCTCTTCTCTTCCTTTCTGTTCCTTCCCTTTCTTTTCGTCTCTTCCCTTTTCGTCTCATCTCTTGCATTGTATTGTCTTCTCTTCTCTTCTCTTCTCTTCTCTTCTCTTCTCTTCTCTTCTCTTCTCTTCTCTTCTCTTCTCTTCTCTGCTCTTCTCTTCTCTTCTCTTCTCTTCTCTTCTCTTCTCTTCTCTTCTCTTCTTCTCTCCTCTCCTCTCCTTTACTCTCCTCTCCTCTGTCTCCCCCCCTCCACTCCCCTTCCCTCCTCTCCTCACCTCTTCTCTCCTCTCCTCTTCTCTCCTCTCCTCCTCTCTTCTCATCTCTTCTCCTCTCTTCTCTTCCTTTTCTTTCTTCTCTTCCTACTCTTCCATCTCTCCCTTCTCCTCCTTCTCTTCTTTTTCTTTCATCTCTTACTTCTCTTCCTCCTTTTTCTTCTCTTTCTTCTCTTCCCTTTCTTTCTTCTCTTCCTTCTCTTCCATCTCTCCCTTTTCCCCCTTCTTTTCCTTTTCTTTCATCTCTTCCTTCTCTTCCTTCTCTTTCCTCTCTTCCTTCTCTTCTTTCTCTTTCGTCTCTTACTATTCTTCCTTGTGTATTATTCGTTGCATAAAAATCGCCTATCTGTTGTTGACCATTTCTTGGAGGATGCATTTTAAAACATTCTTTCTTAGTGCTTTCTTACGTAATAATGGGGAACACCTGTATGAAATTTCATGCTCTTCGATCTATCCGTTTAGGGTGCACGTTGTCTGTCAGTCAATGCTTAAAGTTTTATTAAACAGATTTATGATTTAGGGCGATGCTGGAATTTACGAATGGGAACAACTTCCACTGACCACCAAACTGCGAAATTTAAGGGTGATTTTACCGCAGACGCTTGTCTATCCTCTAGTCATACTTGTTTCTAAACAATTAGGCAAAAGTGGTAAATTTGTTTAAACAATTGAGCATGTTTTTACTAATAAGTATAAAAATAGAACACTAGATTTCGTGTTTATCATAAATTGGGAAATCATTATTAAACGAACGCTAACCAAACATTTGTTCTTTTCTAGAATGTTTATTTTATCTGCAATCATTTAAGTGTAAAGTGGGATATATTTTTAGTTCCGTTGCTAGAGGTAAACTATTGATCTTTCCGTAAATTGATACATTTTCGTGTCATATTAAATCTTCCAGTCTTTATAACGGTGGAAGAAAAATGTTGTTTTTAAATTTATCTTTTTTTAGCTCGTTGATCTAATTGTTAGTTGGTACTGCAACTTGACTTAAAGGATATGCAACTACCCTTAAAAGGCTATGTGCCAGAAGTCCAATGAAAAGAATTTCTTCTTTTGCATTTTTCTCGAAAGCTAACCCAATGAATGAATACCTTATTAGATTACTTTCTAATGAAAAATTTATTTGATTTAGATTTGTATTTTTACTGAACATCCCTACCGCTCTAACGCGTTTCAATAGCTAGAGAGAGTATCTCTCTGAAGATCATGGCTATTGAAACGCGTTAAAGCGACTCTTGTTATGTTCTTTTAATCTTTCTTGGTTTCTAAGGACAAGATTTGTATATAAATTTTTGAAGACAACCAAGGACCGGTCCGTTCCACCAAAAATAGTTTTTTTTACAGGCACCAACGTACAAAACTTCGAAATTGGTCCACATAAAAATAATGACGTAAAAATAAATCACGATGATCATGAGTGAAAGTGAAATCTGACCACCCACAAGTGGCGACCCTGTCTGTCGGTTACGTCATTGTGCACTAACAAACCACCTAAATGCGATAATGAAAACCCACATGACCGTCGACCGTTGGGCAATTAGCGCATTCAAAACTTGTTATTCATGCAAAAGAGAAAACCCGTGAGTTAGAAGGCGTTTCCCTTTCGTTGTTCGCCATCACGAATAGGGTGAATCATTGTGCATTTATATGGAAACTTTCCAAACGGCTGAATGAGTCTGCAGCATGAAACAAACAAAAAAAGTTTCTAAAAGTTTTAGAGAGATGCGCTGGCGAATTTCATAAAGGAATTCACCGCTACACGATGAATTACTTATGAGCTCCTGGTATGCCGCGTCGTAAAACATGAAATATGCAGCACCAAGGTAATTTTTTGTTATCAATAACAATGATAACAACTTGAATAACCTTTCTCTATGACTAGAATAAGACCTAGATGGCAATAATGTAACCATCTAAGCGTGTAGTAGAGGATCATCGTGAACGACTTAGTTGACCCACTGACGCTTAACTAGTCACCCTATCCAGCCAGAGACTGAATTCTAATGCGCATACGAGTGGTGTTGAAGAGAAAGAGTTTGGGAACTGGTTATGATTTTATTAGATTGGTCATTGGGTGTGAGATATCGATGCGTCGGTTCCGTTCACACAGCACGAATGCTGAGAAATTGGCCGGCAAATGTACACTTCTAAATTAATGAACTTTGTCCACGTGCTTCCTATTTTTTTGTTAAGACACCGCAAGACTTGTCCTAGGTTAGTTCGCTCTTCATTCATAAGCCTTTCAAAGTATCACTATCAGAGTATCAATGTGTTGGGAATAGTTTGGTTTGTTGGTCGGAAGTTTAAATATCTAATTAGCTACTCTAATACGAATTTCTATCGCCTGTAATGGCATTCGTTATCTACTATGTCCACAAATGAATCGAGAACTAGCTTTCTAATTGCATTTATAATTACAATAGGAAATATACGACCGACCGGTTAGATATCGCACTAATGGTGGTTTAGTTTGTGAAATAAATACCTAAAGAGTAAACAGCTGCAGGAGCGCATCTCGTTGGGATGCTTCGCTTCATTATTTGAACGATGATTAGAGAGTTTACCAAAGATTACCCACTTAAACTTAATTCATATAGAAATATCATAAAATCACAGAAGTTGCGTCTAGTTGGTTATTAAGCAATAACATGGGCATCATGTTTCCATGATTCGAAAACGAATAAATTGAAATTCAAATCTTATCCTCTGAAACTAAGAAAGATTAAAAAACACAACAATGGTTGCTCTCAAGATTTGTATTTCAATTTCTGAAGATAATCAAAGTCCGTTCCACCAAAATTTCAAGAGAAACATGGAATCTCGAAAATTGCCAATTTCTCGAGCTTCGATACTCGATACTTTAAAGTTGAAATTGGAAGAAAAAACTTAAAATGTCAAAACTGAAAATACCTCAGTTATATTAAATGAGTTGAATTTAAAATCGATTTCAAGATCGAAATTGCAGAGAATTTAAACGCGAAACGTTGACATATTTCTTCGAACATTAAGTGGGTTATAATCAGATGAGGTTGAAGGGATAAAGAAATGCGAAAGTACTGACTTGATGGTGATAAGAGATAGCAAAAAACCCAAATAATGACAGGCGAAGGTGAATTGAGTTTAATTAAACGAGGGTTCGAAAAGAAACTTTACGGATAAATGCATTAATTTCAAATTCCTCGAATTGCAGGAAACAAGCTGCGTAATCGAAGTTTACGAGTATGGAAATTTTATTGCTTGTGTATTACCATGGCCTCAATAACTATGAAACAATATGTCTTGATCTTACGTTTGTTGAAATAGTACTCATTTAAAAATTATTACAAATAAAAGGAGCGAGTCAGAATTTGGGTATCAACAACGAAATTACATTAAATGTTGAATTAGGTACTTGGTTCTTTGCTTCAAAGAATAGTTCGCTAACGATGCTGCTTTCGTTAGCAGAACTAATCTAAATATCTTATAAGAATTTGCAATAGTTCCAACAATATCGAGCTTTGGTTTACAACTCTGGGTCTTATAAATGTTCAAACCTATTAGAATAAAGTTTAAGTTGTTTGGCACATTTAAATAATTAATTTAAAAAATGCCTTCGTTCTGTCAATATACGTTATTTTATATCTCTTGTTGTATTTATCGTGAGTTTATTAGTTATAAATATATGTTATTGTTTTGTTTAAAAACACTATTAAACATATTTTATGCATTGTGGACGATTGCTAGTTGGAATCGCAAATAAGCTTGACCAAATTGTCTTATATGATGAGTCATTCGTGAGCCATATGTTTCTGAAATCGTGTTGTAATGCCGCATTCAGTTCATCCATTATACGTCAAATCTCACCAAAATTACTTTACAAGGCGTTAATCTGAGTCAGTTCGAATTCTACCTTTTGAAAATGATTAAAACAGTTGGAATTCCCTCAAGTATCAAATTCTGACACCTGACACGCGACTAATGATTCAGATTTCCTGAAATTATAAAGTACTATTGTGTAAAGTCCAGATATTACTTCGTGATAACAGGGCTCACGTATGCCATTTGAATGAAAATTTAAAAAGAAACCGCTGTGTGGGGTTACCAGATTTAGGAAATCTGAATAAGCTGATTATTCAGATTTCCTGAAATTTTAAAATACTGATAGCGTAGACACTAGATGTCGCTTCGTGACAAGGTTCCAGTTTGCCATTCGACTGCGAATGAAGAAGTTGAAATTTGAACTAGACATTTTTGTCTAGGATTACCAGTTTATATGTCAAAGAGTTTATGGCGCCCATATACGACTTGGATACAGATGAGAATGCCAGTAAAATGCAAAGTTAATGGCTGTTGTTGTTAGAAGTTGGCCATTATACGGCTTCTTTCAATAACGTCCGAGCGAATGTATGCAAATGCTTTTTGGCGGTAACTCGGTGAAAAAAAAAAGGTCAGTTTTTATCAGATCGCCCACAATTTAGGAGTCACGAGCAGCAAGATTTTATTTCTACTTCGCTCCAGTTAAATGTATTAAGTGATTTACGGTGAACGTTTTAGAGAAATGGTCAATAAAGAGAAGTTTGAATTAAAAACAATTTGATACTTTCATGGGTACTAAAAAGAGAGACTGTTGGCGCGAGGAAAACTGTAATTTATCATAAATTTATTCAATTTTTTCTTGTTTTTAATTCTTTAAATTTTTTATTCAGTTTAATAAATTCTGTCGTTCCGTCTCTCTATTTTTCTTCTTTACTTCACCTTGGTCTTTTTCATGTTTCTCTTCTTCTCTCATATATTTCGTCTCTTCTAATTTATTTTCTTCTTTTTACTTTTTTCTCTTCCTTTCTCTTTTCTTATACTCTCATTCCCTTCTTTTCTTATCTCTTTTCCTTTCTTTTCTTTTCCTCTTTTCTTTTCTCTTCCCGTATTCTCATCTTCTCGTCTCTTCCTTCTTTTTCTTCTCTTCCTTCTTTTCCTTCTTTTCCTTCTCTTCCTTCTTTTCCTTCCCTTCCTTCTCTTTCTTCTCTTCCTGCTCTTTCTTCTCTTCTTCCTCTTCCTTTTCTTCCTTCTCTTCCTTTTCTTTTTCTCTTCCTTCTCTTCCTTCTTTCCCTTCTCTTTCTTCTCTTACTTCTCTTTCTTATCTTCTTTCTCTCCCTACTCTTCCTTTTCTTTCATCTCTTCCTTCTCTTCCTTTTGTTCCATCTCTCCCTTCTCTTCTATCTCTTCCTCCTCTTTATTCTCTTCCTCCTCTTTATTCTCTTTTTCCTCTTCCTTTTCTTTCATCTCTCCCTTCTCTTCCTTCTTTCCCTTCTCTTCTTTCTTTTCCATCTCTTCCTTCTCTTCCTTTTCTTCTCTTCCCTTTTGTTTTCTTCTCTTCCCATCCCTTCCCTTCTCTTCTCTTTTCCTTTATTCCCTTCTCTTCCCTTCTCTTCTCTTACCTTCTCTTCCTTCTATTCCCTCCTCTTCCTTCTCTTTTTTCTCTTCCTGCTCTTCCTTCTCTCCCTTATCTTTCTTCTCTTCCTTTTATTTCTTTTCTTTCTTCTCCTTCTTCTCTTTCATCTCTTTCTTCTCATTATTCTCTTCCTTTTCTTCCTTTCCTTCCTCCTCTTCCATCTCTCCCTTCTCTTCTTTCTTTTCCATTTTCTCATTCTCTTCCTTTTCTTCCTTCTCTTCTTCCTCTTCCATCTCTCCCTTCTCTTCTTTCTCATCTCATCTTTCTCATCTCCTTCTTCTCTTCCTTCCCTTCCGTTTCTTATCTTCCCTTTTCTTATTTTCCCTTCCCTTTGCTTCTCTTCTCTTCTCTTTTCTTCTCTTCTCTTCGCGTCTCTTCTTTTCTCTTCTCTTCTTCTCGCTTCTCTTCTCTTCTAATCTCTTCTCTTCTCTTCTAATCTCTTCTCTTCTCTTCTCTTCTCTTCTCTTCTCTTCTCTTCTCTTCTCTTCTCTTCTCTTCTCTTCTCTTCTCTTCTCTTCTCTTCTCTTCTCTTCTCTTCTCTTCTCTTCTCTTCTCTTCTCTTCTCTTCTCTTCTCTTCCTTCCTTCCCTTCCCTTCCCTTCCCTTCCCTTCCCTTCCCTTCCCTTCCCTTCCCTTCCCTTCCCTTCCCTTCCCTTCCCTTCCCTTCCCTTCCCTTCCCTTCCCTTCCCTTCCCTTCCCTTCCCTTCCCTTCCCTTCCCTTCCCTTCCCTTCCCTTTCCTTCCCTTCCCTTCCCTTCCCTTCCCTTCCCTTCCCTTCCCTTTCCTTCTCTTCCCTTCTCTTCCCTTCCCTTCTCTTCTCTTCTCCTTTCTTCTCTTCTCTTCTCTTCTCTTCTTTTTTCTCTTTTCCTCTTTCCCCTTTGCTCTTTTTCTCTTAATTCTCTTCCTTCTTTTCTCTCCCATTCTCTTCCCTTCTCTTTCCTCTCCTCTTGTCTGTTTTAGTCTCCTCTTCTCGTTTCCTTTCTTCCCTGCTCTCCCCCTTCTTGGCTCATATCTTATCCTCTCCTCTCTCCTCCTATCTTTGTCTTCTCTTCCCGTTTCTTCTCCTTTTCTTACCTTTCTTCTCTTTTATTTTTTCTCTTCTTGTCTTTTCTCTTCTCTTTATCTTCTTTTCTTCTTCTCTTCAGGTTCATTAGATCTTCTGTTCGTCTTCTCTTTATCTTCTCCCCCCTTCTCTTCCTTTTTTTCTCTGCTTCCGTTCTCTTCTTTCTTTCTCTATTTCTCTCTCTCTCTATTTCCCTCTTTGCTATTGATTCGAAAATTATGAAAAAAAGTCGAAATTTTCAAAATAAAACTCAAAACTTTGAGATAAAGTTAACTATACAAGGATAGAGATTTTCAAAAAGAGTTTAAATTTTGAAGAGTCGAAGCTTTTAAAGGAAAAATCGAGTTTTCAAAAAGAGTCAGAATTTTGGGAAAAAGTCCAAATGCCCAAGATCTAAAATTAAAACTTCCAGAAAAAGTCTGAGTTTTGATATAAAAGATCGGAATGTTCAAGAATGTGGAAATTCTGAAAAAATGATCCGAACATTTAAAAATATTCGAAATTTAAAAACACCCAATTTTTTAAAATGGTCCAAATTTCCAAAAAAAGTCGAATATTTCAAATAAAAATCAAATAGTCACAATTTTAGAGATTGTACAGAAATTTTGAGATAAAACGAAATTTTCGAAAAAATGAATTTTCAAAAAAATGAATTTTCAAAAAAAGTAAAAATTTCAATAGAAAATCAAAGTTTGAACAAAGCAAAATTTTCAAAACAAGTGGAAATTCAAAAAAGAAAGCGAGATTTAAAAAATCAAAATAATCGAATTTACAAAGACAGCAAAACTTTGAATAAAGATCGCAATTTGGTTTCAAACTTTCAAAGAGATTGTAACTTTCAAAAAGAAATTTTCAATAAAATACAAAATAGAAATATTCAAAAAAAAAAACAAATCAACACAAAATTTCCAATAAAGTGAATTTTGAAAAAATATAGGAATTTTCTAAAATGTTAAAATTAAAAAGATTCAAGTTAAAAAAAATTGATAATAAAAAAACTATAATTTTTAAAAGAAGTGAAAATTATGAAAAGGGTAGAAAACTTCAAAAAAATATAAAAAAATAAAACCGAAATTTGAAATTTAAAAAAATCAAATTTTTCAAATACTATAAGTAAAATGTTCATGGAAGTTGAAACTTCGACAACTTCTGAATTTTTAACAAAGTTAGAAATTTGGTAAAAGTGGAAATTCTAAAATAAGTCGATGTTTTCCAAAAATAAATTATTAAAAAGACGTTTACACAAAAAGTCAGAATTTTTAAAAAGTACAAAGTTTAGTGTTAAACGGTTCGAATTTTCAATAAAGGAGAAATTAAAAAAAATATAGATTTTTTAAAAAAAGTCCAAATTAACACAAAAGTCAAAATTTCCAAAAAAGTCGAAAAATTTCCAAAAATGTCGAAATTTCGAAAAAATTCGAAATTTAGTATACATAACCCAATATTATTTAAATAAGCAAAAAGGTGAAATTCTCAAAATAAGTAAAAATTGTAAAAAGAGAAAATTTTGAAAAAAATTTGAAAGCAAATTAAAAATGTTCATTTTCGAAATATTAAAAAGAGTTAAAATGTTAAATAGAAAACAAAATTTTCAATAAGACAGATGTTTTCAAAAAGTAAGTAATTTGAGAAAGTCAGAATTTTGAGAAAATACTGACATTTTGAAAAAAAATCGATGTTTAAAAAAGAAGTTCAACAAAGAGGAATTTAAAAAATAAATGAAATATTCAAAAATAAATGGAAAATTTAAGAAAAGAATTAAAATTTTCTAAAAAATATAAAGCTTCGAGATAAAATTAAAGTATTTAAAATCGAAATTTTAAAGAGGAGTCGAAATTTTCAAGAAAACTGACATTTCTAACAAAAATTTAAACATGTATGTAAATTTAATAAAATCTAATCTAATAAATGAATCTAATAAAAAAAGCAAAAATTTACAAAATAATCAGGAATTAAAAAAAACAAAATTTCAAAGAAAAAATAGAAAATTTCTAAATTAGGTCAACATTTCAAAAAAAAGTTGAAATTCCCAAAATGAAAATTCATCTTTTCGGAAATGGTTCATAAAAATTTATGATGGCGTGTCTGTTTAGATGCTTAGAATATGTAACATAAATGTCATCGAGTCATTTTCGCAAACAAATCGTTAGTTTATTCATGGTTAAAATTATTTAAATCGCCGAATTTGTCACTGGTATATGTTTCACATAAAAAATGCCATTAAACTTTTATACTTTTATTTATGTTTAGGTCGTTCATTAAATCGAAAGTGGTCATTAGATGATTCATCAATGAACCTGAACTGCAAGCGAATTTCCAAAGCATCGCACGCCAATGCTTCAGGTATTTGCCATTGAACCATTTGGGTGTATGTTGTCTTTGTATGGTTAGCAAAACACTCGTTATATGATAAACGGTTGAACGGGTGTCGCAGAGCGACCACTAACACAATCGTCTCTGCAGCAGTCGTCATCCCGGGATTCCACATGACAAATTCTTTTACGAGATTACGGAAGCTGCCATAACGTAAATTCATTTCTAATGCCCTAGTGATTAATTCATTTAATGGGAGGAAGCAAAAAATATTTTTTTATATCAGATGTACAAAACGTTTTGACTTTACCTCGATTTTACCTTTGTCTGGAAAATTTCATTTTTTTTCAAAAATTTCGACTTTTTCCAAAGTTTCGAGTTTTACATTTTGACTTTAATTCCAAAAATTCAAATTTTTTTCTGACTTTTAAAAAGCTTGACTTACCAAAACTTTTTGAAATTTTCGATCTCTTTTTAGAAATTCTATATTTTGGAAAATCTTTTATTATCAAAATTTCGACCTTTTTTGAAGTTTTGAATTTTCAGAATTTGATCTTTCTACAAGTTTTGACTTTTTTTTAAGGTTTCGACTTTTTTCAATATTTTGACTTGTTTCAAAATTTCAACAACAAATTTGACTTTTTTAAAACAAATTTCGAACTTTTTCCACAATTTTGACTTTTTCTTTAGAATCTACCCTCCTTTTTCGAAATTTCCCCTGTTATTAAAATTTTGACCTTCTCGAAGTTTTGATTTTAGACTGACATTTTTTCCAAATTTCGACTCTTGATAACTTCGACTTTTTTTTCCAAATTTCGACCTTTTTCCACAATTTTGACTTTTTCTTTAGAATCTACACTCTTTTTCCGAAATGTTCGCCTGTTATCATCAAAATGTTGACTTTGTCGGAGTCTGGATTGTAGAATTTGACATTTTTTCAAAATTTCGACTTTTGAAAACTTCGACTTTTTTTCAAAATTACGACCTTTTTCCAAAATTTTTACTTTTTCTTAAGAATCTACACCCTTTTTTCGAAATTTTCGCCTGTTATCATCAAAATTTTGACTTTCTCGGAGTTTTGATTTTAGAATTTGACATTTTTTCAAAATTTCGATTCTTGAAAACTTCGACTTTTTATCAAAGTTTCGACTTTTTTTCCACAATTTTGACTTTTTTTTAGAATCTACACTCTTTTTCCGAAATTTTCGCCTGTTATCATCAATATTTTGACTTTCTCGGAATTGTGATTGTAGAATTGTTTCAAAATTTCGACTCTTGAAAACCTCGACTTTTTTTTTAAATTTCGACCTTTTTCCACAATTTTGACTTTTTCTTTAGAATCTACCCTCTTTTTTTCGAAATGTTCGCCTGTTATCTTCAAAATTTTGACTTTCTAGGAGTTTTGATTTTAGAATTTGACATTTTTTCAAAATTTCAATTCTTGAAAACTTCAACTTTTTATCAAAATTTTGATTTTTTTCCACAATTTTAACTTTTTTTAGAATCTACACTCTTTTTTCGAAACGTTCGCCTGTTATCATCAAAATTTTGACTTTCTCGGAGTTTTGATTGTAGAATTTGACATTTTTTCCAAATTTCGACATACGAAAATTTCAACTTTTTTTCAAAATTTCGACCTTTTTCCACTATTTTGACTTTTTCTTTAAAATCTACACTCTTTTTTCGAAATGTTCGCCTGTTTTCTTCAAAATGTTGACTTTCTCGGGGTTTTGATTTTAGAATTTGACATTTTTTCAAAATTTCGGCTCTTGAAAACTTCGACTTTTTATCAAAATTTCGACTTTTTTCCACAATTTTAACTTTTATTTAGAATCTAAACTCTTTTTTCGAAATTTTCGCCTGTTACCATCAAAATTTTGACTTTCTCGGAGTTTTGATTGTAGAATTTGACATTTTTTCCAAATTTTGACTCTTTTGAAAACTTCGACTTTTTTTCAAAATTTCGACTTTTTTCCACAATTTTGACTTTTTCTTTAGAATCTACACTCGTTTTTCGAAATGTTCGCCTGTTATCTTCAAAATGTTGAGTTTCTCGGAGTTTTTATTGTAGAATTTGACATTTTTTCAAAATTTCAACCCTTTTGAAAACTTCGGCTTTTTTTTAAAATTTCGACCTTTTTCCACAATTTTGACTTTTTCTTTAGAATCTACACTCTTTTTTCGAAATTTTCGCCTGTTATCAGCAAAATTTTGACTTTCTCGCAGTTTTGATTTTAATATTTGACATTTTTTAAAATTTCGACTCTTGAGAACTTTGACCTTTTTTCAAAATTTCGAACTTTTTCCAAAATTTTGACTTTTTTCGAAGTTTCAAATTTTTGTAAAATCGACTATTTGACAAATTCGGCTTGCACTGAAATTTTTAAAATTTGGAATGAAATTTATTAAACGAATTTGAAATCTGACACGAAATTCGATTAGAAAAATCGTTGCATATTTTTGTACTGAACGAACCAGTAACATGACAGCTCACCGGGCTTCCCTCGTTTTAACGAGCTGTTCTAAAACGTGCCCCTAAACAGCGAAAGCCGTCCGACAATGGGAATTACCTGATGCCGCGGCTAGTATCCGTCGCCTGCGAAACAGCCCACGGGTCTGCAATTTTATTGCCGGCAACCGGCAAGCGGCAAGAAAGCAAGACCAGTACGCATATCGCATACCAGTTGTTAGCGCGGTGGTCTAGTCTTTCCCGCAGTCGTGAGCCACAAGTGGAACTCAGTTGGCCAGGTGTTCCGTCTCGTCTCGTCTCACAGTCTCGAACCCGGCAACATACCGACAACAAAATGGCAAGATACGCGCCTTATATGTTCTTAGTGCTAGTGTGCGGTTTGTTCGTCTTTAGTGCAGCTCAAGAGTCCACACCGCCGCCACCGAGCGCCCCTGAAAGCCCAGTGACCCAAGAAACTGAAGAAACGGCAACTAGGAGACCAACGCCGACGGAAAAGCCATCCAGTCCGCCTTTGGTGCATGGAGAAACTGGGACTACGGAGGCCAGAACCGATACGGTGAAGAACGACACCAAAGCGGGAAATAACACCAGCTCCAGGGATTTAGTGGCTTTTTCGGCGATTTGCGCGCCTTTGTCGCTACTAATGTACAGCATTGTATATTAAGGTGTACAGCATCTAAGTTTTTCGACCCTACGATTTATTCCAAAAAAAATTGTTCCTCGATTGCAACATCACTGTGTTAATTTTATCGAGAAAGGAGGACTTTCGTGATGTTACCACCAAAGAAACCCTGGAGGGCATTCCTACTTAAAATAACTTCTTAATTAATGTCTTAAAATTAAATTTACATTTCCTGTACTTAGCATTTACTTTTATCAAATTTAAAAAAATTTAAAATATCAACTTACTGATAATTTATTAAGAAAAAAAACATTGTTCTTCGATGTTGTATTTTCAATAGTTTCGTGCATAGATTTTGAATGTTAAATAGGTACGTGTGTGCCTTACTTTTTTAATTGATGCCAAAAACTGTTGTCATAGAAAAATAAATAATTCTAATGAATACACAGTTTTTAATTGAAATAAAAATTAGCCCCCACTTGAATATGCAGAAGCACTGTCGCAAAAAAATAAGGGGTAAATATTTCCAACTATTAACATGTCTGGCATTGATTTTGATTGTTAAGGGTGGTTTTTTTGATTAACATTCTGTAGTAGAAACAATTTGTAATTTTTGAGCTTTCAGCTGAGAATCCTAGGAGCTTCTGACGGCTTTTGGGCTAATCGAAACTTTTCTATGATAAAATTCGATACAGAAAAGTAATTGTCACTCTTAGAGAGTAAAATGTAATTTAATAATGTTACTGGTTCGAAAGTTAACTAGTAAAGTTCTCAAATTACATTTTACACTCAGAGTGACAACTTATCAACACAGTGGCTCAAAATGTATTTTGAAAATTTTCTGGTTTATAATCAACGTCGAGTGCATTTTGCGAGTTCACTCGTGCATGATAATAGGCAATTTTCGAGACTGCTAACCAGTAGCAGCTCGTAGCTGGTGTCTCTCCCCACTAGAGCTGTCAAGATTTAAATTAAATAGTTGCAAACTACGTCTACTTCATTCAATTTTGATGTGAAGATTTCGAATTTGTTATCTGCATTTGCCTTTAATTTATTGTTTTAAAGTTACAAGCCCCCAAACTATCGAAAATTGAATTTTTACATTTTTCTCTGTCTCTCTCTATCACTGCTATCAAGATTCAAATAAAATACAGGCAAAATTTGTCTATTATAGTCAATTTTGAGGTCTAGATTTCGAATTTGTCATCTGAATTCACCTTTGATTTCTTGGGTTAATATCAGAGGTCCCCAAATTGTTCAAATCTGAATTTTCGTGTTCTTCCAAGTCTCTCCCGGTCGTAGCTGTCAAGATTTAAATGAAATAGAAGTAAAATGTGTCTGTTTTAGTCAATTTTTAGGTACACGTACCGAATTTGGCTTTTAAATTGGCCTTCGATTACTCGTTTTAAAGTTAGAAGTCTCCAGAGTGTAAAAAAATTTTCTGTGTCTCTCCCTATTACTGCTGTCAACATTTAAATGAAATACAGGCAAAATTTGTCTATTATAGTCAATTTTGAGGTCTATATTTCGAATTTGTCATCTGGATTGGCCTTTGATTTCTTATTTTAATATCAGAGGTCCCCAAATTATTAAAAACTGAATTTTTGCATTTTTCCATGTCTCTCCCGACCGCATCTGTCAAGATTTAAATAAAATAGATGTAAATTGTGTCTCTTTTAGTCAATTTTGAGGTACAGGTACCGAATTTGGCTTTTTAATTGGCCTTCGATTACTCGTTTTAAAGTTAGACGTCCCCAAAGTGTAAAAATCTGAATTTTCCCATTTTTCTATCTCTCCCTATCACTGCTGTCAAGATAAAAATGAAATGCAGGCAAAATTTGTCTATTATAGTCAATTTTAAGGTCTAGATTTCGAATTTGTCATCTGGATTGACCTTTGATTTCTCATTTTAATATCAGAGGTCCTCAAATCTGTTCAAATCTGAATTTTCGCATTCTTCCATGTCTCTCCCGACCGTAGCTGTCAAGATTTAAGTGAAATAGATGTAAAATGTGCCTGTTTTAGTCAATTTTGAGGTGCAGATACCGAATTTGGCTTTTGAATTGGCCTTCGATTACTCCTGTTAAAATTAGAAGTCCCCAAAGTGTAAAAATCTGAATTTTCCCGTTTTTCTGTGTCTCTCCCTATTACTGCTGTCAAGATTTAAATGAAATACAGGCAAAATTTGTCTATTATAGTCAATTTTGAGATCTAGATTTGGAATTTGTCATCTGGATTGACCTTTAATTTCTTATTTTAATATAAGAGGTCCCCAAATAGTACAAATCTGAATTTTCGCATTCTTCCATATCTCTCCCGACCGCAGCTGCCAAGATTTAAATGAAATAGATGTAAAATTGTTCTGTTTTAGTCAATTTTGAGGTGCAAATACCGAATTTGGCTTTTAAATTAGCCTTCTATTATTCGTTTTAAAGTTAGAAGTTCCCCAAGTGTAAAAATCTGAATTTTCCCGTTTTTCTGTGTCTCTCCCTATTACTGCTGTCAAGATTTAAATGAAATACAGGCAAAATTTGTCTATTATAGTCAATTTTGCGGTCTAGATTTCGAATTTGTCATCTGGATTGGCCTTCGATTTCTTATTTTAATATCAGAGGTCCTCAAATTGTTCAAATCTGAATTTTCATATTTTGCCATGGCTCTCCCGGCCGTAGCTGTTAAGATTTAAATTAAGTACATACAAAGTGTGACTATTGTAGTCAATTTTGAGGTTTAGATTCCGAATTTGCCATCAGCATTCGCCTTGAATTAGTGGTTTCAAAGTTGAAAGTTCGCAAATTGCTTAAATACGGATCTTTGCATTTTTCCATGTCTCTCTCTACCGCAGCTTTCAACATCTAAATTAAATAGATGCAAAATTTGTCTATTTCAAACAATTTTGAGGTATAGATAATGAAATTATCAACTATATTAGGTGGCTTAGTATTTTAGAGTTCAAATTCCCAAAACTGTTCAAAATTTCATGGAAAAAATACGAAATTTTAGCATAAAATTCAATTTTTTCCTATGAGTCAAAATTTCATAACACTTTTTAGGGAATCAAAATTTCATTAAAACATTTTTAAGAGGAGGTCAAACCTTCGCAACAAAAGTAGCTGAAAAGTTCAGTAAAAAGGTAAGCAAAAACGAAAATATTCGATATTTGGATCCTATTTTTGAAACAAAACTCTAAATGTATTTAAACATATTTTAGAGAAATGTCAAATTTAGAAAAAAACAAAAAATTTTTGACCCGTTTTTTCAGAAAATACTCGAAGTTTTTTGAAGTAACTGGAAAAAACCTTGAAATTTCAAAATTTTTTAAAGAATATTTCAAGAAAAAATGTCGACATTTCGTAAAAAATTTCCATAAAACATTCTTAGACAGTCGAAACGTCTTAAAAAAAATGTTTGGGGCAGTTTTTTTAAAATTATTTAGAAAAAATTCAAATTTTGAAAAAAATCGTATTTTCGTCGAACTCTTTTCAAATAAGTTCAAATTAAAAAAAAATGTTGAAATTTCAAACTTTTTACAAAAGAAGTCGAAATTTTACTTAAACATATTTTTTTGAAAAATTGAAATACAGAACTTGTCCCCTGAAACCATGAAAGATTAAAAAACACACAACAAACGTTGCTCTAACGCGTTTCGACAGCCAAGCTGTCATCTTCAGAGAGATACAATGACAGCTTGACTGCCGAAACGCGTTAGAGCAACGTTTGTTGTGTTTTTTAATCTTTCTTGGCTTCAGGGGACAAATTCTGTATTTCCATTTTTGAAGATAACCAAGGTGGAACGGACAGGTTCCACCATACTTTTTTGAGAAAAAAAAACGAAACTATGAAAAGATTTAAAAAATATCGAATTTCCAACAAAATTTATAAAATTTTCTTAAAGTAATGTCAGAATTTCGATTAAAAATCAATTAGATTAAATTGAAATTTGTGGACTGTTTTCTCGAAAGTTCGACTGTTTTCTCGAAATTTCGACTTTTTTCTCGAAATTTCGACTTTTTTCTTGAAATTTCGACTTTTGCCTCGAAATTTCGACATTTTTCTCGAAATTTCGACTTTTTTTCAAAATTTCGACTACGAATATTAACTTTAAACTTGAAATTTCGTCCTTAAATGTGAAATTTCGACGTTCTTCTCGAAATTTTGACTTTCTTTTCGAAATTGCGACTTTAAACTCGAAATTTTGATTTTTTTTCTCTAAATTTGGACAGATGACAGTTGCGTCAGACCACTCCCCTTTTCAAACAATATTAACAGTTGACAGTAAGGTGTGTTCAGTAATTTCTATTTTTAATAACAAAATTTCGTCTTTTCTTCTCGAAATTTCGAGAAAAAAGGCGAAATTTCTAGTTTCAAGTCAAAGTTTCCAAAGTAAAGGCGAAATTTCGAGAAAAAAATCGAAATTCCAAGATTAAAGACGAAATTTCGAGTTTAAAGTAAAAATTTTGAGATTAAAGTCGAAATTTCGAGAAAAAAGTCGAAATTCCAAGATTAAAGTCGAAATTTCGAGTTTAAAGTAAAAATTTTGGGATTAAAGTCGAAATTTCGACGTTTTTCTCGATATTTCCACTTTTTTTTTCAGAATTAGGATTTTTTCTTCAGAATTTCAATATTTTCCTCGGATTTTAGACTTTTTTCTCTGAATTTCGACTTAAATCTCGAAATTTCGACTTAAACTTGAAATTTTGATATTTTTTCTCGAAATTTTAACTTAAATCTCGTAATCTCTATACTCTGTGGCACTCAATGGTTAAGTCAGCTAGATGACAGTTGAGACACACCACACTCTTTTCAAACAATATTGACAGGTGCCAGTAGTGTGCGTTCAGTAACTGCTATTTTTAATTATCAAAATTTAGATTTTTTTCTCGAAATCTCGAGCTGAAGGTCGCAATTTTGAAAAAAGAACTGTATTTTCAATTTAAAGTCAACATTTCGAAATTAAAGTGCGAAATTTCGAGAAAGGAGTCGAAATTTCGAAAAGAAGTCGAAATTTCGAGAAAGAAGTCTAAATTTTGATAAAGAAGTCGTAATTTCGAGAAAAAAGTCGAAAATCTTAAATATATATTTTTTTATTCCATGTCCTTTCTAAGCCTTCGTAAATAAAGAAAACATTGGTAGAAAAAAAATTAGACAGTCATGATACTGCTACGAAGACGTAGAAAGAATATCAATTTAAAATAACTACAAGTTTCGAGTTTAAAGTCGAAATTTCGACTTTAACCTGCACCTTAAAATTGACTAAAACAGACACATTTATTTATATTTCATTTAAATCTTGACAGCTACGGTCGGGAGAGACATGGAAGAATGCGAAAGTTCAGATTTGAACAATTTGGGGACCTCTGATATTAACATAAGAAATCAAAGGCCAATGCAAATGACAAATTCGAAATCTACACCTTAAAATTGACTATAATAGACAAATTTTGCTTGCATTTCATTTTTATCTTGACAGCACTGATAGGGAGAGACACAGAAAAGTGGGAAAATTCAGATTTTTACACTTTGGGGACTTCTAACTTTAAAACGAGTAATCGAAGGCCAATTCAAAAGCCAAATTCGGTGTCTGCACCTCAAAATTGACTAAAACAGACATATTTTACTTCTAGTTCATTTAAATCTTGACCGCTACGGTTGGGAGAGACATGGAAGAATGCGAAAATTCAGATTTGAACAATTTGGGGACCTCTGATATTAAAATAAGAAATCAAAGGCCAATCCAGATGACAAATTCGAAATTTAGACATCAAAATTGACTATAATAGACAAATTTTGCCTGTATTTAATTTAAATTTTGACAGCAGTGATAGGGAGAGCCTCAGAAAAACGTGAAAATTCATATTTTTACACTTTGGGAACTTCTAACTTTAAAACGAGTAATAGAAGGCTAATTTAAGTCGAAAATCCTAAATATATATATTTTTTATTCCATATCCTTTCTAAGCCTTCGTAAATAAAGAACACATTGATAGAAAAAAATTAGGCAGTGATGATACTGCTAAGAAGACGTAGAAAGAATATCAATTTAAAAAAACTAGAAATTTCGAGTTTAAAGTCGAAATTTCGACTTTTTTTAATCGATGTCCTTTCTGCTTCAACGTTATCAACATGCTTCAATGTTATAACTGTTAGCATTGAGCATTTGCTGTCGGAAATTAGCGTGAGGCCGTGAAGGCGTCGCTAAATCATAAGTTTATTCTAAAAGTCGTTCAACGAGCTTAAAGAAGTTTTTGCTTCAAAAATACTAGTAATTTGCGTCTGCAACCGAAATTTTGAAAAAATATCTATAAACTCAAAATTTCGACTCCTCTCGGGAATTCGTGATAAGAATTCTATAAAATACTCAACAGATGTGAATTCCATCGAATGACTTGACGTTCGACCGTATCTTACGAGGATTATTTAGGGAAATTGTTTGACAGATTTAACTGACAGTCCGTTAGATGTGAGATCAGCGGATTTTTCACCGCGAAATCTAACTATTTCGAGAATTAGTATTTTGGGAACTGTTGGGGTAAGTATAAGGTAAATCAATGACGTCATCGTCTGTCTCTTCCTGAAAAACTGAAGATTAGTACAGGTAGGTACGGTGGTCAACAACGCTACCTTGAACCATAAACTCGGTTCGCCAGCTTCAGTAAATTACAGGAGCCAACAAAAAGTATTAAAAATAGAAAGAAGTGTGCTTTACATTTCACTTTATATTGAGAGTTAACGCTGTGAATTTGAGAAGCACGAGTAACGTTTCAACACGTGGCTGTTAGCATTTTTCGCACAAGCCACGTTTCTAAAAATAATGAATGAAAAATGAATGCATTTAAAATTCGCTACATCAAATTAAGCTGCGGTTACGTCCAGTTTGAGTTGAAAGTAAAAATTCACTGACTTGCAACCGATTTTTTGAGATTGTTTCTTCGCTTGTTGTATGCGTTGTATGGATTTAAATTTTCAGTAGACTCAATTTTCAATATCCTTGAAGTGGCCATTCAATATAATACACGTAAATTATTCTGTGTACCGGTAGATTATCGTCATTATCTATGTATGCCACACTAATGATAAAAAACGATTTCACTGTGTTATTCATAATCAGGCTAATTTAATTTATTAGTAGCTTTGAACAATATGTTGCTTTATTTTTATAAAAACAAAACGCCAAATCCATTACGAAATTTCCGTTAATTTCCGCCCGACATAAAACTCATTGGATGTTTAATTGAAGACTTTTGTTAATAAATAAGCAAGCGGCAGAACTTCCATTAGTTAAAAAAAATAGAAATTCTGTCATTAAACTTAAACATTTCTACTTATTATCTCGAAATTTCGTGAATGTTAAAAATAATATCGAAATTACGACGAAACTAATCTTCCAAATGTCGCCTTTTTTCTACAAACGTTTCAATTTAGAGTTAAGTCTAAAGAATTTCGAGTTAGGGCTAAAGAATTTCGAGTTAAGTTTAAAAAATTCCCATGTTAACTTCGAAATATCCATCTTAATTCCGAATTTTTCGTTGCAGAATATTTAATTGGTATTATTTGTTAAGTTTAACATACCCAGACGCCGTCACGTCGAAGGCGTTTGTATGCAACTGATGTTACTACGATGCAACCAATAATACAAGAACGAAAAATACCTCACCACTGTAGCTTTTGTAAACCTACTTACATCGTATATATCGTTTGTAATTTGACTTGAATCTCGGAATTTCGACTTTCTCAAACCAGAATTTTGACTTCAGTATCTCATTTCGATTTCAATTCGATTTTAACGTCGACTTGAACGAAATTTCGAGAACGCAATTTCTAAAAAGGAGTCGAAATTTGAAGATTAAATAAGATTTTTTTTTAATTGATGTTCGTTCTCGTATTCGATGATGCAGAATTAAATAGTTTGTAAAAGGCTGAAAAAATTAGTTTTTCTGGATTATCGACTGTAATAACAAATGGATAGAAAATCAAGAAAATTAGAATTAACGTGGTATTTATACAGGTTTGTCAGCTTTACTTGTATATATTTCTAACTGGTTAGCAAGTTTCCAATTGCGTGTTTTCCATAACATTCGCAGGTGATATAACACGTATAAATTATTAGCTGCAAATAGCATGTTGACATTTTAAATAACATTGAAACTAAAAAAAAGAATGTAGATATTGTGCGTCACTGTACACAGTTATCATTTTATTTTTATCCATTTTTCACTCCCTTTTTATGTAAATGTGAATTTCACTCGACGATATTTATTTTTAAAAGTGTATTACAAATTAAAAGACAATAATACGACTTAACGTATAACAAATTTCGTGAAACTGCCGAATTGTTTCTCTATAAACTGGGTGTTTATTAGCACGTTTAGGTCAGTGTTTTCCAATGTTTTCCCTGTCCCTTCGTAACCCACTTGAAAGTTTTTAAACTATCTTTGTTACACCTTCGTTTTTTCTCTCAAAATTTCGACCATAATTAATTTTTCTATGAAGTTTAAGGTTAGAGGCCAAAATTTCATTTTTTTTCTTTCTAGATTTTCAAACACTTTTACCCAAAAATCCAACACTACTTTCGCATTTTTTTCTCGAAATCCCGATTTCAAATTCTGAAACTTCAAACAAGCGAGATTTTGATCTTTTTTCTGGAAATTCGCTTCAATTTCCATATTTTGAATCTGTTCTAATTTCGCTTTTACTTTCTCGAATTTTCGGAATTTTTTCCCCGAAGTTCCAACTCTACTTTCGCATTTTTTTCTCGATATCCCGAATTTAAATTGTGAAAATTTGTAAGGCGAGATTTTAATTTGTTTCTCGAAATACAATTGAAATCTCGATATTTTGAATCTGTTCTATAAATATAGAATGTCGAAGTCAAAATTTTAAGAACAAATAGAATAGTATTAGTTTAGAAACATAAAAAAATCATAAGAGCAACAAAAAAGTTAAAAGAAACAACAGCCATTTTGAATTTGAGATTTTTTCAAAAGTATCTGTTTGTTATGATTAAAATTTTGTTGTTATTTTTATTGATTTATTTATTATTATTTTACAATCTTACGACACGAAATTTGAAACATTCCAACGGCCACCTATGGGAGCGTTTGCCGGATGTTCTTTCCCGAAATGGCGAACATTAGCATTCTATATTTAATAAATTATTAGACTTAAAACTAGTACCATCTAGCAAAGAGCGATGGCAAGCACGTTTCCTAGGGTCTTATTTAAATGATCCTTGATACTTTGGTGCACAACCAATAACGATACAATGTGCATATCATTGTTCACCAGATCAGGTACACAGACGACAGACGATGGCCAATTCCTAGGAATTATTCCGCATGACGATTTGAATTATTTCTCGATATATGTCATATGCATTATTACCTTGGATTTTTATCAATGCCACATTATTACATGTCTAATTAAAGGGTACGAATCTAGCTAATTTTAGCAACAAAAAAAATTGGAAAACGTAGCCTTAATTGCTTATTAAGATATTTCAACCATAAAAAACTAATTGTTATACAATATGCTTCAAAGTATCATTAGGGATATCAAACGTTGTAGCAATGAAACGCATGCAAGATATCACTTATATAATTCCATTATTTTCGTCAGTTCCCACATTTATAACTCCAATTTTATCCAAATTTAAGTTAAGTGGAAATTCACGTGGATGTTACGAGTTAAGTAAATTATATATTTAGAATTTATCGATTCGTATTGTTATTGATGTAGGTATACACCTGCCAACCCATCTCAAAACAACTAGTCTTTCTAGATAAGCACAAGGCCTTCCAGTCAATGCAGCACGAGAAATTTGGTCCGCAAGCATGAAAATAGTAAATTGTTGTCGGCTTTCAAATTAAATTGCAACTCTTTTATCTTACAAATATTTGAAATAATCCAGGACGACTCAATTTACTATCCAAAAATGAAAAAAGAGTGCAACTCGTAGCAATTTAAAATGAAAACGATTTAAAGAAAGCATCGATATTTCCATTCAAAACGAGTTAATAAGGATCCAAAAATAAAAAAAAATTGCAACTGGTCCCAATTTAAAATGAAAACGATTCAAACAAGCATCGATGTTTTCCCTACTTTGGAAAAGTGAGCATGGAAGTTCTCATTTTTTCGAACATTCGACCTAGTGCAACTCGTCGCAAATGAAAACGATTCAAAAAAGCATCGATGTTTCCATTCAAGACGAGTTAATAAAGATCCAAAAATGAAAAAAAATTGCAACTCGTCCTAATTTAAAACGAGAACGATTCAAAAAAGCATCGATGTTTTCCATACTTTGGAAAAGTGAGCATGGAAGTTCTCACTTTTTCGAAAATTAGACCTAGTGCAACTCGTCGCAAATGAAAACGATTCAAAAAAGCATCGATGTTTCCATTCAAGACGAGTTAATAAGGATCCAAAAATGAAAAAAAAAAAAATGCAACTCTTCCCAATTTAAAATGAAAACGATTCAAAAAAGCATCGATGTTTTCCCTACTTTAGAAAAGTGAGCATGGAAGTTCTCACTTTTTCGAAAATTCGACCTAGTGCAACTCGTCGCAAATGAAAACGATTCAAAAAAGCATAGATGTTTCCATTCAAAACGAGTTAATAAGGATCCAAAAATGAAAAAAAATTGCAACTCTTCCCAATTTAAAATGAAAACGATTCAAAAAAGCATCGATGTTTTCCCTACTTTGGAAAAGTGAGCATGGAAGTTCTCACTTTTTCGAAAATTCGACCTAGTGCAACTCGTCGCAAATGAAAACGATTCAAAAAAGCATCGATGTTTCCATTCAAGACGAGTTAATAAGGATCCAAAAATGAAAAAAAATTGCAACTCTTCCCAATTTAAAATGAAAACGATTCAAAAAAGCATCGATGTTTTCCCTACTTTAGAAAAGTGAGCATGGAAGTTCTCACTTTTTCGAAAATTCGACCTAGTGCAACTCGTCGCA
Organism: Dastarcus helophoroides; assembly: GCA_028583605.1. Taxonomy (NCBI): domain Eukaryota; kingdom Metazoa; phylum Arthropoda; class Insecta; order Coleoptera; family Bothrideridae; genus Dastarcus; species Dastarcus helophoroides. Next base: position 11,386,874 of record CM053337.1, on the reverse strand, counting down.
AATGAAAACGATTCAAAAAAGCATAGATGTTTCCATTCAAAACGAGTTAATAAGGATCCAAAAATGAAAAAAAATTGCAACTCTTCCCAATTTAAAATGAAAACGATTCAAAAAAGCATCGATGTTTTCCCTACTTTGGAAAAGTGAGCATGGAAGTTCTCACTTTTTCGAAAATTCGACCTAGTGCAACTCGTCGCAAATGAAAACGATTCAAAAAAGCATAGATGTTTCCATTGAAGACGAGTTAATAAGGATCCAAAAATGAAAAAAAATTGCAACTCGTCCCAATTTAAAACGAAAACGATTCAAAAAAGCATCGATGTTTTTCCTACTTTGGAAAAGTGAACATGGAAGTTCTCACTTTTTCGAAAATTAGACCTAGTGCAACTTGTCGCAAATGAAAACGATTCAAAAAAGCATCGATGTTTCCATTCAAGACGAGTTAATAAGGATCCAAAAATGAAAAAAAAAATTGCAACTCTTCCCAATTTAAAATGAAAACGATTCAAAAAAGCATCGATGTTTTCCCTACTTTGGAAAAGTGAGCATGGAAGTTCTCACTTTTTCGAAAATTCGACCTAGTGCAACTCGTCGCAAATGAAAACGATTCAAAAAAGGATCGAAGTTTCCATTCAAGACGAGTTAATAAGGATCCAAAACTGAAAAAAATTGCAACTCGTCTCAATTTAAAATGAAAATGATTCAAAAAAAACATCGATGTTTTCCCCACTTTGGAAAAGTGACCATGGAAGTTCTCACTTTTTCGAAAATTCAACCTAGTGCCAAATCTGTGAAGAATCTCTTTGTTACTGTTTTCTAAAAATTCGACTTGAAAATCGACCTTTCAGTTTTTTCTGCACAATATCGATAATTTTTCTATTAGTGTTGATTTTTTCTCGAAAATGTCGACTTTTTTCTCGAAAATTTGGACACATTTGTCGAAAATTTCGATACATTTCTCGAAAATTTTGACAAATTTGGACATTTTCCTCGTAATCACAGTTTTTTGTTCTAGGAAAATTATGTTGACACTTAAAGTAGTCTTAAATTTCAATTTTTATTTTGAATTGTACACAGCTTTGGTGAAAATTTTCACTTTTTACTCGTTATTTCGGTTTTTTGTTTTAGAAAAATTATGTTGAAACTTAAAATTTCATGTTGTTTCTTAAATTGTATTCAGCTTTACTGAAAATTTTCACTTTTTACTAAAAATTTTCAGAAATTTTGATTTCATAAATATCGAATTTTTCCGCAAAACTACGACTTTTTTCTAAGAAGTCGCAGTTTAAGTTCAAATTGAGACTTCACTTTTTCCCAAAATTTCGAGGCTGAATCTAAAATGTTTAATTTTAAATAACTGCTATTTTTCTCTCGAAAATTTGGACATTTTCCTCGTAATTGCAGTTTTTCGTTCTAGAAAAATTATGTTCAAACTTAAAATAGTCTTAAATTTAGAGTTTTATTTTAAATTGTGTACAGCTTTAGTGAAAATTTTCACTTTATACTTGAAATGTTCAGAAATTTGTATTTTATAAATATCGAATTTTTCCTCAAAAGTACAACTTTTTTCGAAAAGTCTCATTTTAAGTTCGAATCGAGATTTCCCTTTTTCCAAAATTTCAAGTTTGGATCTAAAATGTTTAACTTTAACTAAAATTTTCATTCGAAATTTCCAATTTTTTTTTTTTTTTTTCTCAAAAATTTGGATATTTTTCTGGTTATTTCGGCATTTTGTTTTAGAAAAATTATGTTGACATTTAAAATTTCATGTTTTATCCTAAGTTGTATTCAGCTTTACTGAAAATGTCCACTTTATACTGAAAATTTTCGGAAATTTTGATTTCATAAATATCGAATATCTTCTCAAAATTACGACTTTTTTCTAAGAAGTCGCAGTTTAAGTTCAAATTGAGACTTTATTTTTTCCCAAAATTTCAAGTCTGAATCTAAAATGTTTAATTTTAAATAAAATTTTCATCAGAAATTTCCAAAAATGTTTATTTTTTTTCTCGAAAATTTGGACATTTTTCTCGTAATTTCGGTTTTTTGTTCTAGAAAAAATATGTTGAAATTTAAAGTTTCATGTTTTATCTTAAATTGTATTCAGCTTTACTGAAAATGTCCACTTTATACTGGAAATTTTCAGAAATGTTGATTTCATAAATATCGAATTTTTCCTCAAAATTATAACCTTTTTCCGAGAAGTCTCAGTTTTAGTTCGAATCGAGATTTCGCTTTTTTCAAAATTTCAAGCTTGGATTTAACATGTTTAATTTTAAATAAAATTTTCATCAGAAATTTCCAAAAATGTTTATTTTTTGTCGAAAATTTGAACATTTTTCTCGTAATTTAGGTTTTTTGTTCTAGAAAAAATATGTTAAAATTTAAAATGTCATGTTTTATCTTAAATTGTATTCAGCTTTACTGAAAATTTCCACTTTCTACTAAAACTGTTCAGAAATTTTGATTTCGTAAATATCGAATTTTTCCTCAAAACTACAACTTTTTTCCGAGAAGTCTCAGTTTCAGTTCGAATCGAGATTTCGCTTTTTCCAAAATTTCAAGTTTGGATCTAAAATGTTTAATTTCAAATAAAATTTTCATCAGAAATTTCCAAAAATGTTTATTTTTCCTCAAAAATTTGGACATTTTTCTCGTAATTTCGGTTTTTTGTTCTAGAAAAAATATGTTGCAACTTAAAATTTCATGTTTTATCTTAAATCGTGTGCAGCTTTACTAAAAATTTCCACTTTATACTAAAAATTTTCAGAAATTTTGATTTCATAAATATCGAATATCTTCTCAAAACTACGACTTTTTTCTAAGAAGTCGCAGTTTAAGTTTAAATCGAGACTTCACTTTTTCCCAAAATTTCGAGCCTGAATCTAAAATGTTTAATTTTAACTAAAATTTTCATCCGAAAATTCCAGAAATTTTTATTTTATGTATTTCGACTTTTTCCTTAAAATTTCGACTTTTTTCTGAAAAGTGTCCGTTTAAGATTGAAATTTTGTACTTGTTGCAAAAACTTGACTTAATTTTTTTTTGTAAATGTTGCTGATTTCAAAAATTCAATTTTTCTTTTCGAAATTTCGAGTTAAAACTTGAATACATCAAATTTCGACTATTTTCCCAAATTTCGACTATTTTCCAAATTTCGACTATTTTTTTTAAATTTCAACACTTTTCTCAAAATTCGGAGTTTCAAGTTCCAAACCTATTTACTTTCAGTGCTTCACAAAATTGACAAATTTTTATTTTCAGGTTTTTTGAAATTTCTACTTTTTGCTGAAAAGTTACATTTTATACCTAAAATGTTTAATTTCTTTTCGAAAATTTCAACTTTTAAATTAAAATTTCGTCCTTTTACTGGAAATCGCCACTTTTTTCGAAAAATATTGTTAAAATTTCGAAAAAGTGGAAATTTTAATTTTCGAGGTTTTTCTTAAATTCTCCTCTCAAACTGATTTAATGTAAGTTTTGAAATGTTTATTTTATCTTTCTTCAGCTATAAAACGGAAATTTCGACTTGTTTTATAGACAGTTCGAGTCTAATATTGAAATTTTGAAAAAGAAGTCGAAATACGAAATGTTAAATTTTCGGAAATCTGAACACGAAATTTGATGACTAAATTATTAAAGTCTGTTTTTTTTTCTAGTTCCATTATACGATTATACAAAATTATGATTATAACCGGAAATTTCCAGTTTATAATCGAGATTTCCACTTCAATCTCGGAATTTTACGTTTAATCTCGAAATTTCGATTATAAACGTGTCAAATATCAAGAAAGTTCGAAAATTTGATGAAACTTAAAATGCCACGAATAAAATCAAGATTTTGAGTTGAATTAAAAAAAAAGTTTTTAATTTTTATTCGTTATACACCATCGTCGATTCATGCTTTTTTTATATAATCAGCTATTCATTAGTTGCGATAATAAGATCAATCGGTACGTCAAGTAGGATAATTAAACTTGTAATTAATGCGAATTATAGAAATAAATAATATTAGACTCTGCTACACAAAAACGCAATTCATTAAATTTATTACGGTTGCTCAATTTGCTTTTAAACATTTTTTTTGGGACGTGTTAATTGGTTAAGCATACTATTTTATAATTCTTACATAACTTTGCAGCCTTCAGTATCATTATTTATTAAAGGGCAGACCGCATACGCATCCTGATTAGGTTTCCGAATCAGGAACTTAAATTCGGGCACCGGAACGAAGCGTAAACCCTAATCAGAATTCCATGGGTGTGCGGCCAGCTTTATGAATAAAAAAGTTAACGCTTCCAAACTTTTTATAATTCTATGGCCAGAGGATACAAATCATATATGTAATACATATATGACATAAATGACAAGACTAGAACGCACAGAACATGAAAGATGAAGAATGAAACAAGTCGAACAAAGTTTGTAATTAATTGATATTAGTTAAAATTTTTATTTATAAACTCTTATATTATGATATAGCGAGTTTAATCACGTTCGCTAGCAAACACAAAAGTACTATAATAAAAACGTTACAACCGGTTCTTTGAAAAAATGCCTATAATATTTAAGAAACTTAATTGGCGACATTGATTGCTAATATTGACATTCAGGTTTTTCTATGAGTCTATGACGTTTAGTTTGACGTTTCTCGAATTGAATATTGAGTTGCATATGAATTATTTGTAAATATTTAGAAATATTTCTATTCAAATCCTTATTGTTTATAAAAAATTCGCAATGTCTTTCCCATATTGAAGCATTTTATGGCTAACCAAAAAGGTAACATTGTATTATAATAAGAAAACATCATTCTTCCCTATATTCAACAATCGAACTTTACCCATATTAAATTCACCTAACGTTAACTGAATTCTTCCGCAGCGGATCACCCCAGCTCGGATTTTGCGCCCAAATCCAATACAGATCAAACACTCGAGGATAATGAATACCTCAAAACTAGCCCGGAGAGCGAATATCAATTCCAAAAACAAAACGCCACAAACTCGCACCCTCTAATGTACTCTCCCACGTCACCGAATACTCCGAATTTTCCAGATCTCATCCCTGAACAATCTCTTAAAGCCAAATATACGAATCATGACATGCAAAGCTTCAACCCTCAAGCGCACAGCACGACATTGGGCAGCAACATAGATTTGGCTGATGCTCTTGATGGGCAGAAACCGAAGGTTCCTATTTTGAATTATAGCGAGAAATTACCAGGTTTGTTACGTAGGGTGTAGTGGTGGTGCGTACTAAATGTTTTTTTTTTATAGATTTTCCGGAGAGTCCTTCAGCTTTGAAAAAGGTGTTAACGTTCGAATTGCCTTTGGAGGTAACACACAACGAGTTAAGTGATAATGATAATGAAACTGAAAAATCTATTTATGAGGCTCACTTGAGCTCTAACTTACAAAAAGTTGCTTTAACAATGAACGAGAAGGAAGGTAGGTATATTTTAACTTCATTCTCTTGTGTTTGAACGCAAAATCTTGAGAATTTTAAGTAAATTAAGAATGTATTTTAAAATTCCAAATCTACACTTTAATTGTTTACTATTTTTCATTTTAATTTGTTTAGAACTTGAATGTTATCATTTTTTTATTGAAATTTCTTTGTTAAATTTTTACTTAAATTTGATACTTAGACTTTTCCTGTAACATTAGTACTTAAACTAGATTTTTTAATTTTGATGTACTTTTCTAAACTTCAACTTTTCTTTAAGTTTCAAGTTTGTTTCCCAAAGTTCGATAATTTCCACGTTTCTGCGTTTTCTAATGATTTAATTTTTTTCCTAATTTAAGCTTAAAACTCGAAATTTTAAGTCTTTTTTTTTAAACTTCAGAGTTTAAATTCGGAGATTTAGCAGTTTTTTTATTAATTATGGAAATTTTTTGAAAAGTCCAGTTTTATTCTCAAAAATTCGATTCCTTCAACAATTTCGAGTTTCTACTTAAAAATTCAACCTTTTTGAGAACATTTTTAAACAGTCAATTTTTAATTGTTTCCTAAATTTAGATTTGAAATTTCGCATGATAATCTTTGTAATGCGATAGTTACACAGATAGTTTAATTCTCTTTGAAATTTAGGATTCAAACTCAAAATTACAAACTGAGCCTCTTGTGAAGAAAATGTCCTGATTGCGGTAGTAAAGTAGTTTTTATTTGAGACATACATACATTGTTATGTAATTACAATTATTGGTTTTTATCACAAGTTATCTTTTATGTGGTAATTAGTCATTGATAATATTTTCCTCTAATTATTTTGTGGTAAAGTGCTGGTGTATTTTTTGCAGGAAATCTTAATTTCTTAGCCCACAAGAAAGCTAGTAATAAATTAAGGAAGGTAAGGGTGACACAAAGCACCGAAGAGGGTAATGAAAGTGATGTATCATCGTTGGACAGCAACTGCGATAGCTTGAGGTCTGAAGATGTATTTAACGGGGAAATGGAATCCCAAGATTTAGACCTAGAAGGTATAAACATCTACTTATTAGTATTATTGTCGATTGAGCACATTTATATTCAAACCACGTTAACATCAAATTCAAATATAAAAATATACATCGTCATAAAGAATTGCTTGTTGGAAATTCAAATCTTTTACTTGCATCAATTTCGTTTCAGATTCTAACTTAAATGAACCAATAGAACCCTTGAGTGCGGCCGATGAAAGGCATCATGCAAGATACTGGCAAAGAATGGTTCTTCCAGGTGGGGAACAACGCACCATAGACATGCGTGTAATCGAACCCTACAAACGTGTGTTATCCCATGGGGGTTATGTTAGAGCCGGGGGCCACACGGCTATCGTTATCTTCTCAGCGTGTTACTTACCTGATAGATCCAGAGTAGATTACGAATACGTCATGGATAATCTATTTTTGTAAGTGGAAGTGAAGCTGTAATTACGCCGTTATGGTGGCAAGTTCCATTGTAGATACGTCCTATGGACTTTGGAACGTTTAATTACTGACGATTACGTTTTGGTATATTTGCACGGGGGTGGCACTAGATTGCCATCGTTTGGTTGGTTCAAGCGTTGCTACCAAATGGTTGGTCGTAAATTGAGGAAGAATTTAAGCCACTTCTACTTGGTACATCCCACGCTGTGGATCAAAACTATGCTCTTCATGGCAAAACCTTTCATTAGGTAACTACTAACTCTATAATGTAACTGAGGGACTGACAAAGAAAGTCATGCTGGCCAATGAATTGGAATTACACATATTCTGTTTCAGCTCCAAATTTTATAGGAAGATTGTGTACATGGGCAGTCTGAAAGAACTACTGGCGCGAGTACCTCTAGAACCTACTGCGATTCCTGATAAAGTCAAAGTGTATGACAGTCTGCTTTTTGCCACGTAAAACGCCATCGACACCAATTTGCCTTTATCGAATTCTAGATAATAACATTCCTACAGCTTTACCTTGTACTTACTTTTTTTTACTTTCTCTGTTAGTTTATACTCAATTTTAGTCCCATAATATACATCGAATAGGTTATATTTATACATTTTATTTATTTTTTTGTATTTGTATTGGTGATTTGTTAAATGTGATCGGATTGAGTAGATATTGAATAGCAATATATTTATACAAGCTGTTGTAGAGCAAGGGTATCATAATCAGTATTAGTCAAACTCTCTCTTATAGGAAATATATCATGTAAAGAATAAATAAACGTTGGTATTATTGATGTATTCTTTATCTTCCTTCCAAGCATTTATTTGAGCAACCAAAGTTATTTTCATAATTACTTCTCCAGAAAAATTAGTAGATTAGCCCAATTTATCAAAAATATGCAAATTGACTCCTTACATTAAGCTAAAAAAAATTACCTACGTAAATGCCCAATTATTTCATTATTGCCGAAGGTCTTCTGTTTTGTGTCGTTTAAGAAATCCATGCTAAAGCAGCGGTTTTTCTTTTTTTTTTCTAGAATTTACTTTTTTAACTGTTAACTTGAATCTCATATGTGCATGTGATCAAGTCAATAAAAGTTGTTTAGAAAAATTCATCCGAGTTTTTAAATCGCCCACGTTTGCTATTTCTTGTTTAAATAATATTAAATGATTTTTTAACTTAATAAAATACAAATACTTTTTACAGTGCCAACTAACGATGTGGACGTCAACTATTTTTGAAGTTTGATACGTTTCCCAGGTTATGAAGTTTCACATCTACTTAAAATGTATTTAATCATACTCTGTGGTGCCTATTCTAATGCACAGTTATTTGAAATGGACTATATTTATCTGCGCAGCTCTATGGTTTAGAACAGTGGTGCCCAACTTTTTAGTTTATTTTGTCAAATAGAGAAACTGTTTAGCGTTGATTGAATAATAACTCTGCATAAGATTATTCTGAGGACTTCTAATTTTTTAGTAGTAACAACAAATACTACTAATATTTAGACATGGTCGTGTGGCAGTGCTGTAACATTCTTTAATGGTGTTCTGTGTTCTTAAAATCCTAACCTTAAATATTTTGATTTGTTGTGGGTTGCTTTAAGAAAGATTCTTTTATATTTGAAGTAAATTTCTGCTGAAAATTATTAAATTGTAAGTAATAGTAATAAAAATGATACAGAAAACATTTATTTCGAGTATTTCTGTTAAAAAACCCCTGAAATATAGGCAACACATTAATCATCAAAATGTTTACGCGTGAAGCCAGCTTTGGTTCCAGTGATTTTTTTAGTGACTTCTAAACTTGCATAACTATTAAATGTCAATTCCTTTTTTAAAGATTAATTTACTGTTGCATGGTCTTCTCTTATTTAGATTTATCTGAAATGGGTAACTTCTGCTTTAAAATATGATTTGAATATGCATAGCATAAAAGTAATGTTTTTGTTCCTGATTTCTATCCGATATGAAAAACACATGAAAATTCTGATTTATGACATACATGCGCACCGAACATATAAGAGGATATGAACATCGAACACAAAAAATATGAGACCATAAAAAATTAAGAAGAGTCACCGTTTACCAAAAAAATAACATCTAGCAATTCTATGATTTAGACGTCTGCCATCTATCGCCAATAGATCAGACCGCGAACGCGTTTTAGAACGTTTAAGGGTTATTCGCACTTTTCACAACCAATACCACAAATTTCCCATTATTTACATCTCTATCACGATTATTTGTACCACAATCGCCGCCTTTATCTCGACCGGCAGCCGATTCTCTAATCCAGTTTAAATTTTTACATGTCCCGGTTGCTGGCCTTGGGCGCGTGACAGCTCGCAACAGTTGCATTTCACTTCTTGCGTTGGCCGCATTGGCGAAACTTCAGAGAACTAGAACAATCTGTTATAAATAGTTCGTGTTTTGGGTGTGCATTTTTACCATTTATTCAACACGTATTTTCGCGAAATTAGCACACAATAGCGCAGATTTAATGCATTAGGGAAAGTGTACAATAATGAAGAAGTGCGCCAGGTGTGATAAAACCGTCTATCCAACCGAAGAACTCAAGTGTTTGGACAAGGTAAATTTTCTTTTTTATTTTCCTTCTCTGTGTGTTACTTTTTCCTTAAGTGGGACGTTTTCCGCCGGTGATTAATGGTTTGATCGTCGGTTTGGCGGTAGCGTATTGGGAGTAATTTCTAAAAATACGATCGAAAAAGAAATGTTTCAGTCAAGGTTGCCCAACTAATTTATTTAGTTAAAGATTGAATGACTCAGAAACTAAATTACTTCCCTTAATAAAGACGGGCATGTACAAGAGGCGCGAGCGCATTTTCCCAAATTTAATTAAACAAATTGGCTTAATTGATGTTACAGATATGGCATAAACCATGTTTTAAGTGCAAAGAATGCGGAATGGCCCTAAACATGCGAAATTATAAAGGATTCAATAAGGAACCCTATTGCGAAGCGTAAGTATCAATATTTGTACGCGGATAAGGAAAGAAAATATTTACGTTTTTAAAGTGAATTTTATTATCGTTACTGCGAATTTAATTGGTAATTTACACTAGTTTCATTTTGTTTACATTTCTGTGATGTAAAATTGAAGGAATATGCAGCTTTAACTTAATTTTTTGCTTCTGTATAATTTTTTCATTTTTAAACCTTTTTTAGTTCAAGTTCTAGAGTAAATATTTTTAATCTATTGATTAATTTTTAAAACAAATTTTAACAAAGCAGCTTTATTGTGTATTATATTGGCTACTGTTATCACTAAAATTATTTTACTGCAAACATTGCATAATTATTTTTAAACATGTGCTATTTGTTCTGGTCCATTAGCTTATCTTGTGAAATGCTTTAAATATATTTCAACTTCCCACTGATGAATGGAAGCTATGTTTGGTGCAAATTGTGTGATATTTATAATTCAAATGGCTAATCTTATATAAACAGCCAACAAGTTTCCCCTAATTAAATAAAATGTGGAGATTGTTTATAAATTTGTAAGGTTAAACTGTTGGTCTACTTTTTTAAACCTGACAAAAAAGTATAGTTTTATATTTGAGTTCTTTAAAGCAATTTTGTTTCATGCTGTTATCATTTTTATATTTTGATTATAATTGTTATTCAAGGGTTTTAAACTTATACTAGGTATTTAATAATCCTGAATATATGGATTTTAGCTACTTGGAGCTAGGATCGATTCTTAAATCACAAATATATTAAAATAATCCCAAATGTTCAATTTGACAAGATTTTTAAATGACAATAACTGTCAATGTGACAGTGTAACGCGCATAACCTTCAACAACTGTAAGTTTGACAGTTGTTGAAGATTATGCGCGCGACAACTTTAAACGACTAGACTTACGAACTAATTAGTTTAACCACAGAAAAACATACCCGAGAACCTTATATGTAATACTTCTATATGGCGTGTTGTGTATAATCGCCACTGCAAAATGCTTTGTCAAAAAGGTGGGATGAAAGTATATGTCGTACTCTTTCGAGGACAAGCATTCATTCATTTATAGCGGTAACAGATGACAAGATGGGCAGGAACACTAATAAATGAATGACAACTGACGAGAAGAGGGATATTTGAAATAAACTTTGGGATTGGTTAGTATATTCAGTCCTTGAAAAAGACAAACCTATATAACCATCGCGCCTTTTTCACTCAAACAAAGGGACAAAACACGCCTTATAGAAGTATTACATATATGCCCGAGAACGCAAAACCTTCAACAACTGTCAGTTTGACAGTTATTGAAGGTTATGCGCGAGACTTTTTTGAACTAATTAATTTAACCACAGAAAAAAATACCCGAGAAAGCCTTTCGACAGTCAAAAATTAATTATAATTTTACGTCATAACTTTGTTATTGTGCTTTTATGAGTGTTTTCGTTGAATTAATATTTTGTCGTTTCAGTCATATACCAAAGGCGAAAGCGACGACAATGGCGGAAACCCCCGAGCTCAAACGCATCGCCGCCAACACAAAAATACAATCCAACGTCAAATACCATGCGGACTTCGAGGCGAGCAAAGGGAAATTCACACAGGTGGCCGACGACCCCGAAATCCTCCGAATAAAACAAAACACCAAGATAATAAGCAACGTGGCCTACCACGGCGAGCTCCAAAGGAAAGCTGAAATGGAGCAGAGGCGTCAATTGAACGAAAACGGTTTCGCGGAGCCGGTGCACCAAACCGACAACAAAAACGCCAATAGCGGCCCCCCGAGCTACCAACCTCCACCGGCAGTAGCTAGTACGCATCCTAACGTCGGCAAGATTAGCGAGTCCGAGGCGCCTAATTCGCAAATAGGGGTCAGTCCGTATTCCTCGCGGAATTCGCAGACTTTGATATATTCGTCTGACCGCGGAGTGGTTAATACAGCCGTGCAACCACACATTGGGTCGGTGCATGATATGGATCCTGTTAATCATAATTATGGGTCACTGGGGCGCGTTTATCGCGCTATGTACGATTATGAGGCGCAGGATGATGATGAGGTTAGCTTTATAGATGGGGATCTGATTATTAACGTAAGTAGCATCGATGGGGGGTGGATGACCGGGCAGGTTAAACGTACGGGGCAGATAGGGATGCTACCGGCCAATTACGTCCAATTGGCAACAATTTAAAAGCGTTCGCTCTATATATATAATGGAAAAGTGTCAAAATTTCAGTATTAACAAAACTAATTAGGTCCGAATTGGGTTAATTTGTAAATAGATGCAAATATTAGCCTGTACTTGCCATTTTCGATGATATACTTGGAAATTGGAATATTTAAAGTCTCGTTGTACAGAGTATACTATATTGTTACTTTCTATGTGTATTTTATAATCTTGAAAATTTTATAACCTTGTAGCAATAATTTTGATTCATTTATCAATTTAGGATCGTCAGATTTGACCACTAGGCTTTCGTGGAATACATTTTTATGTCGGAACAATGCTCACTTATAAAAGGGGTTAAAGAACACCAACATTTTTAGAATTATTTTAGATTACCCAAATTGTCTAAAATATGTGGATATGGTAATGTAATATGCTGGGTAATAATAAACGATTTCGCTTAAGCTGAGAGTGAAAATTACTTCACAGTCTTAATACTTAATCCCTGAGCGTCTCAGTCTAAAATCAACTAAATAAGTACTTTGAAATCAGCTTTATGCTGTGAGGAACTCGACTTCAAGCAAACTTTACTTACCACAAAAGTGGCGGCACTGATGTATCAGTACTTTGAGTGAGTGAATTATTGTTCATCATTTCCCAGCTTTACATAGTCACCTAATTCTTAAAACTAGGAACGTAATTTGTTATACATATCTAGGTCAATATTTAAATATATGACTGTTTTACTGTATATTATGCAATTACATTACAGTGGTTACAAACACAGAACGTAATTTTGTCTTAGCTAAGTATTAAATTTTGTGATTAGTCGGCAACTGAAGTAAATGATGCATTTATATTTAACAGAAATTCCATTTTAGAAAGCATTCCACCATACTATTATGAAAATTGTCGTTTATTTTTTTTACATTTTGTAAATTTACCTTATTTTTTTTGGTTTGTTAATTTTTTGTATACCACAACAAGTGGGTACATTTTATGCAGATTGTTATATTGCATTTATATTGTAATTGATTATTCCCATTCCATTTTTATGCCTAAATTGTATTTTATGCACACAGCGTTTTCTATCATAATTTGTTTATTTTTTGGCAATTTATTTTATGTTTATAAGTGAAACGGATGCATTGTGGAATTAAAAGGCTGTATTTTGGGAATTTACCAGGACTTACCTTAGCTTTTGAAGATCAAACTAGACGCTTAGTAAACAAGTAGAGTAGATATTGGGAATTTAAAACTGCCACTAAAAATACCAACAATTTATACATGGTACCAAGTAATATCAAATATTTCAATTTGTTAGTGTGATTTAGTGCTACTATATCTGTTAAATGCTCCAGAACTAATAAAATTTGTGCCTAATATTCGAAACTCTACATTAACCATTGTAAGTGTACATTTTTTGATAACTTTTACATTGTTGATGTTATATATTTTGTAAGTACCTTGGTGCTGAATTATGAACATAAAAATTACGTTACAGGTAACTTTTCTGGTTTACTATCAGTAGTTATTAGGATTTTTGGCACTATTTAATATAATAATACAATTGATAGGATAAATGTAAGCTTTAACTTTACAAATAATAATGGTTACGATTTATGTTAAATAAAATTTCATAGCAAGTATGGAGCGTTTTATTTGTTAAGCGTAGAGTTTTTTGTGACGGCCCGCGATCCATCAGCTTTTTTAAGCTTAGTTATATTTCATACCTAAAATATTTAATTTCTTTTCGAAAATTTCAACTGTTGTAAATTTGCAGTCTTCAATATTATTTATTAAAGGGCCGGCCGCATACGCATCCTGATTAGATTTCCGAATCAGGAATTCAGATTCGGGCACTGGAAGAGGAAACCTAATAAGATTCCGTGGTTGTGTGGCCAGCTTTATAGATAAAAAAGTTAACGCTTCTACACTTTTTGTAATTCTATGCAAGAGGATACAAATCATATACACATCAGGAAACTCAAACCCTGTCCATAGGGAGAATGTTAATGAGAGATTTAACATTGAGAGCTAATAGTGGGATAGATGGGCGGCGCCTTGTATTCTCCTACACAGGTGCAAACAATTCAACGCAGAGCGCAGCGATCAGTGCTGGTGGAGATTTCAGTAGTACATCATAGCTTCTAACGTGTTTTGTTACGGGATTACTACTGGCAGGCAACAATTTTATTAAAATTTGCGTACCACATGCTGTTTGTTCTTTCAGTCCGTTGATTTAATCAACGTCTGAGGCAAAATAAAACTGATATTCTTTGATAACCTGTGCTAAACAATATTCCAGTCTGTTGTAAAACTTTCGACGAGTTTTTTCTAACATCTAAACTGGAAGATACGAGCATGCTGCGTCAAGGTAGGGCAATACGTTCAGCGGCCGTAGAAAACTATGGAAGAGACAATTCTTAGCGTTTTACATGGACAATGAAAATTTTTCCTTATCTGTATGTAATAGGGATGATCGATATTCATCGATGGTGAATGAACATCGATGTTTCGTGGAAAAACATCGATGTTTTAATATCGATGTTAAGTTTTCGATAATATTGACACATCGATGTTATGAGAATAAAATCGAAACATCGATATCGATACACTCTAAGTCTAGGGCTAGGCCATCTAGCGAGATTAGGTGTAACAAATGTTGCTGATTAATGTTGTTATTAGTATTATTTTACCTTCACCCAATTTACACTAGATGTCGCTGATGGATTTAACCAAAATAAAACAAACAAAATAAAAAACTGCCAATTTCAAACCATGGTCAATTTTTTTTCTTATCTAAGAATAAAGTGGGAGCGAAGTTAAGTTTTTTTGTAATGAATGTCTGTCCAGTAAACTTAAACTTTTGCAGTAATGTAACCCAACAATTTACCATGAATTTGCTTACGTAGCTTATATGTATACCTTATAACGTTGATCAACGCCTATAATAAAATGTTTTTTTTTTACCTAAAACATCGATGTTTTCGGGCATCGATATTTTTCTTCCGATATTCATCGTACATCGATACTTTTGAACCGATGTTAATATTGATGTCAATATCGATGTTTTTCTAATATCGATCATCCCTAGTATGTAATACATATATGATATAAATGACAAGACTAGAAAGCACAGAGCATGAAAGACGAAGAATGAAACGAGTCGAACAAAGTTTGTAATACATTGATATTAGTTAAAATGTTTATTTATAAACTCTTATATTTTAATACAGCGAGTTTAATTACGTTCGCTAGCAAACACAAAAGTATTATGTATAGAATCTATGACAGAAACTACTGTGTACTGTGTTACAACCGGTTCTTGGAAAAAATGCCTGTATATTTGAAAAATTTTGATTGGCAACATTGATTGCCAATATTGACATTTAGGCTTTTCCTCAAGTCTATGACGTTTAGTTTGACGTTTCTCGAATTTAATATTGAATTGCATATGAATTATTTGTAAATATTTAGAAATATTTCTATTCAGCATATTAAAGCAATTTATGGCTAACCAAGAAAGTAACATTGTATTATAATAAGTAAATGAGGCCCATCGGGGAATTGAAGGAAATGAAAGAGCAGACCTTCTAGTCAAAAGGGGAGCCGAGTTTCCTCTAGTAGGACCGGAACTTACTTGTTCTCTTGTTTACAAAACGGCAAAAGAGGTTATAAAGGAACTACTAAGGAAAGAACACAGCACTCACTGGAGGGGTGCCAATGGTCTGAGGCAATCGCAGATGTTCTTTGACGGACCTTCAGAAAAGTCAGAAAACTATTACAGTTAAGCAAAAATCACTGTGACCTAATAACACATCTTATCACAATTGGCGTAAAAGAAAATTCTACTTGTAGAATGTGTGGAGAGGAAGAAGAAACTCTTACACATATTTTGTGAATGTCCGGCTCTGGCAAGGGCTAGATATTCCAGCTTTGGGAATGCTCTGACTGAACCAAAAACTCCAAAACGAGGTTCTGGAATTTTTCAAAAGAACGGGCCTATTATGAGATAATTGTGGGGGGGCACAATAAGCGAAAGCTTCAGTGCTGCAGGGATAACCAACCTCATAGGAATAATAAAAATAATAAGAAAACATCATTCCTTCCTACATTCAACAATTGAACTTTACCCATATTGAATTCCTCAAACATTAATCAAATTCTTCCGCAGCAGTTGCAGACTATTCCTTCAATCTTTTTTTATATTCTGTTTAAATAAGACACTAGTGTGGATATGAAATTGACCAATCATGACCATGTGATAAGATTGAATGTCATTTTTAGATTCAAAATTATACCATAGAATTTGTCAAGTTGACGTATTTAAGGAAAAAAATATTTGTTAAATCGTATTTTTGTTTTTGCGGGATCGTAGTCGTATGAAAAACTCGCTGTACAACTCGAGCGGATTGTCCATATCCCATTCGAACGATTAAGGCACTCCGCCTTTGACGTTGTGCTCAAACTTTGTTCTCGTGCGATATGGACATCGTATCCGCTCTTGTTGCACAAAAAGAAATTATTTCAAGTCAATAGACTAAAATTGGACTCAGTAAATAGTTCATCAAATGATGTTTTTGAATCTGCAACCAATTAAAATTAACTGGCAAAACTCCATCTTTATTTCATCCAAAAAAAAGAACAACGCTATACTGCTATCAAAAAAATAAATAAATAATTCAAAACGCATTCCTTTTTCACCCAATTTTTTACTTGTACTCTCTCAAAATTTTTGAAAACTCCTGCAAGTCTTTCTTCCGTTCGTGCTGTTCAATCTCCAGTCTAGTCTGCAACGCTTTCATATTTTCTTCAGCTATCTCTAACTTGTCCTTATAGGTGCTATCCTTTTCTTTCTCCTTATCCGTCCTATTCGATGACATCATGCAGTAACTGCCGGATTTAGAAGAGCTGTGATCGAGCTCCAACCTTGCTATGCTACCTTCTAGTTTGGCGTTTTTCTGTCTTTCGCTACGCAGCTGATTTTGGGTTTTGAAATGGGCGTCTCGCTCTCGTTCCAGCCGCCCGGTTTGTACCTCTGTCAACTCCAGCAATCGCAGGCGCTCTGCCTCCAACCGATTAAGTTTTTTCTCGCTTTCCTAAAAGTAACTGAATTAGTTGTGGCGCGGCAGCGATGACAAGATTAGTTTGTTGAGGAGCTTTAGCCACAAAACATGGGCTTGGGAGACACGTCAATATGACTAGGGTTGCCACCTCTGGGTTTCAGTGAGGTGTTGAGTTTAACTATTATTTCTTCAAGATGATCAGTTTGAAGTTGAAGATGAGTTTGTTTCAGCTCTCAACCTATTTTTTTAAATAAATTTTTTAAACGACAAAACCCGTCTTTCGTATGGTAATCACCGGGTAATCCAAACACGACAAGTGGCAATCTTAAAAATGACTAATTTCGTTGTATTGTATGTGTTGAACATTTGAAGTAACTTAATAACGAGAAACGAAGCTCTTTAGTAGATTTTTTATCACTTTTGTGAGTTCACGTCGTTTCTTTGCGCCACAATTGGGAGTTTGACACAAATTTCGGTAATGTAGGTTATAATGTTAGTTTTAATTTTTAATTCCCATTTAAAATCTGTAACTGCCATCGTGCTGCACATCTAAGAAAAGAGGATTTTTTTTTCAATTCATACAAACCTTTTTCCTTTGATATAATCCCCTGTTGTTCCTCAATTTGAAAATATTTCAATTCTAGATCACGTGACCCGTTTGTAGATGTTACAGACTTTAGAACGTGAAATCCAAAAAATGGTAATAAATTTGAGTATCATTTATGAACCAAACATAAACCGAATGTCGTCAATTCTCGTTTTACTTAATCAAACTTAATTGCAACCTTACTGTATATATTCCATGTTGTTTGAGTCTTCTAGGGCTTCCGCTGTTGGAGCTACCGTGGCGCTTTATCTTCACCAACTCTTTTATTTCTTGCTCTTTTTCTTTAACCTGTCTTTCCAAATTTTCAATATTACACTTCAACTTCGACAACTCAACTCTAAGTTGCTCCTGACTTTGCTGAAGCCCTTTGATGATCTTATCTTTCTGCTTTATGGAATCAGTGTGCAATTCCTGCTGGCTTGTTAACTGCCCCTGCAATTGGTTTTTACCATTTAAGAGCTCAAATAAACGACGTGGATAAGTTGAGAGGTTTTAAAAGCAAATTTTTTAAAATTTTTGGATTACATCCTCAAACTAGTTTTATCTAGTATCTAGTTCTATCGAGCCTGAAATTGAATGGAGACTTTCCTAACCGAAGAGTATTTTCTTAGTTTAAGGGTTGAATTCGAGTAATGAAACACCTCAAACCAACTTAACTTGATGCGGGTTCTATCCCGAAACCAAGAAGATTTTCTAATCTAATTTTCCTTTTTTAATACTTAGCTTTTAATACTAAACTTAATCTAACAGCAGCATTAAGAACTGAATTAGAAATCTAACCCAACAAAGTTCATTTTCAAATCATTTCATAAGTTTTCGGGGAAGGTGTTCCGTGGCACTGGAGAATTTACCTAAATTAGTTCTTTACCAAATTAAAGCTTTAACTTAACATCTTTTGCATTTGTAACAGCTGGACACGAATAATTAATTAACAGTATTATGTAGCTATGAGTAGGACACCTAATAGAATTAAAAAAAAACCGTGATTGGTAGCGGGATTCGAACTCCGACCCACCACACAAGAGAATCGTCCAATGCTTTTGGGAACGAAAAACTTAGGTCGCTTGAGAACCTATCCTTACGCCTACAATATATAAGTTAAATTGGGTAAAATATGTATACTATAGTTGCTTAAATTGCGAATGAAATAAGTCCAGAAGAACGTTTTACACTTTTTCTGGACTCGATTTACACGGCCACTTTTCTTACGCTCATGGAAGTTAAAATTTTCTGATCTCGTTCCGTCTGAGCTGACAAGGAAGCCAATTTCGTTTTTAAAATAGTGCATTCCGTCTCTAAGACTTTACATCTCGCCTTTGATGTCTCGAACTTCTTCTTGAGGTCGTCATGTGTGGTCTTCAAAGTGTCGAAATCTTTCGTCAAGTTTTCCAATTTGATATCATTCTTGCTGGGAGTATTCGCCACCGGAATCGCTGCTGCTGCGATATATCTATTAGTTTAACTTACTTACTTTTTTTGCTGTTATACCTTTCCCTTGATAAGCCTTCAACTTGTCTCTCAATTCGTTATTCTTCTGATGCAAATCTAGTATAATCTGAGCTCGACCCCTCCAGTTGGATGCGTTATTGGTATTCAACATGCTTTCGAAGCTTTCGCCTATCTCCTGCTGGAGCCATTTGTTTGCCATCTTCAGATCGTTCTTGAGAGAATTGTTGGCGTTCTTGCTTTCCGCCAACTTGAGGCTCAAACTGTTCACTTTCTCTGTCAATCTCTTTACGTGTTCTTCATTGGGTCCAACCTCCGTTACATTGCTGGGCTTATCTGTAGCTACAAAGTTTAAACAACCCGAAAATGCATCCGTCAGTTCAAAACGTTCTTTAATACATCGTTTACTGATAAAGTAAAGAACATTTTGAACTGACTGATGCATTTTCGGGTTGTTTTAAGGAGAACCTTCTATTGAATTTTTTTAAAGAGTGTTTTAGAATATCAGATTTGTTGATTTACACCGGCCGCTCACGTATGGAATTCTGGTTAGATTTCCGAATCAAAAATTTGGAATTCAGTCGCTAGTCACACCAATACGCATTCTTGAAGTTCCATAATTCATAGCGGTTTCATTTCCAACTTAGGAATTCTGATTCGGCCACTGAACAGTACACACTTTCCATGAAACGTTAGGAATCCGAATTCTGAACCTGATTCTGGTTCGGAAACCTGATCTGAATTCCGTATGTGTGCGTCATGTGTGAAGCAAATCTCACAGCTTTCCGACTGCAGCTCCCTTTCTGTCAATTCGACAATCTTCTGCTCCAGTTTAGAGCACTTGGTCCTGAGACTTCCCACTTCGGCGTTCTTCTCCCTTAGTTTTTTCCCCAATTCGACGATTTTCACGCTCGCCAAGGTCTCCGGTTGCGTGAACTGATTGACCTCTTTGGAGTTCTCGTACTCTTTCAGTTTGGCCGAAAGGGATTCGATCTGGGCTGCGCAGTTTTTCATCGCGATCTCTTTCTCCGATAAGTGTTTCTTGAGCATGCCATTCTCGTGCAGCAGATACTACAATAACGATTCTTTACTAGAAACATCGTCAAGGCGATCGACCCGGATCAAACCTGGATTTGGTCCCGCAAATAACGATTCAATTCATCCGGAAAAACAATATCGTTTGGTATAGATGGGAATTCTAGTTCCGATTTTACGTTCAAAGTTGTGCTTCCTTCCCCATCCATTTTTACTTGAACAATGTCAAATTATGTCAAATTTCATAGACGAGGTTTAGTCCAACTCTTTTTTCCGATGTTTGGTAAACTCAGCTAAAAGTTAACAGAGACGGGAAGCTTCTCTAACTCACGGAAATCTAATTAGGTTTCCGAATCAGTCGTTGGCCTTACACGCGGGAATTCCCGATTAAGTTTTACGTTTCATATAGATGCATTCTCTTCGGTGCCTGAATTTGAATTCCTGAATCAAAAAATCGATTTTTTACGCAAAAAAATCAATTTATTTTTTAGGCAAAAAATTGAAATTTTATCTAAAGTCAAAATGTTTATCTTATAGCAAATTTTTCAAATTGGTATTCTTCAAGTGGTGATTTTTAAATCAAAATTCAGAGTTACAACTTGTAGGTTTAAATTTTGAATAGCCCGCCATTTGTTTGTTGTTTGAGGTTGGCAGCGCGATGTTAACGCGTCAATTGGGGCGACTCTGAGTATCTATGGTTCAACCGTACCCTGGCGGAGTTACAAATTACTAAAAAAGTACAGTTAAAAAGTTTGGTTGTCAGGGTTGAGTGAAATTAGTCGCCAGTCTCAACGTTCTCTTATTTTTGTACGTTAAAAGTTAATAAAGTTTCTTGTAAAATCTTTGTGCTGTGTTCACTGCGTTTTAGTTTCCACAAACTCAAAATGTTGACTTTCAATCAGCTGCACCGATGTTGTGGGTTAAAAAGAAAATATTTTGAATTATCTATATAGTTTTTTTTGATAATTTCACAACTAGTACGAAAAAAAGGCAAAAAAAATCGTAAGAAATATATTTAAAAATACTTTCACATCAACTTTTCAAGGAAGCATATTTTTTTTCGACTTCTTTCGACCATTGGATCTCCTTATCGGGCGTTTGGCCTATCAAACTTATGGCCAATTCGGGTCTGTCTTCAAATAAGAGATATATTTCTGATAAACAATAACTAGTTTTTACCTTCTTTAGTAAATTTTCAGTAAGAAAACTGGACAAATAAACTAATTACCCGAAACATTATTCCAAAAATCGAACTTCTTGAAGAAAATCCGGTTAGGTGGCAACACTGTGGAATATATTTTTACAGTGCTATTCTGTGATCTTTTCCTACACACATATTTTGATCAGTTTGTATGTTCCTTTGCTTTTATTGACATTTTTCAGGATTACAAACATACGTAAGGTATAGTATTAAGGTATTTAAAACTTATGATCCATTTTAGATAAATCTGCATAAAAATAGGTTATGAAGTATTAAATTAACCTTTAGAAAAATCACTAATAAAATCAGTAGAACAAAAACTGGCTTCACGCCTAAACATTTTGATGATTAATGTGTTGCTTATAATTCAGGGATTGTTTGACAGAAATAATCAGAATAAATGCTTTCCGTATTTTATTAATATTACTTACAATTTAATAATGTTCAGCAGAAACTGACATCAAATATAAGAGAATCGCTCTTAAAATAACCGACAACAAAGCAAAATCTTTAATAATATTTAGTTAAAATTGTAAGAACACAGAACACCGTTAAGAAATGTCACAGCACTGCCACACGACCATGTCTAAATATTACTAGTTATTGTTGTTGCCACTACAAAATTAGAAGTCCTTTTAGGGAAATACCATAAACCACAGATTTGAGAACCTGAGATTATAGTCCATTTCAGATAAATGTGCATCAGAGAACTTTGGCACTGAATTTCTAATTTTGCAAAGGCAACAGCAACAATAAAAACCACTAATATTTTGGCATGATTATGTGGCAGCGCTGTGACATTTTATTAGTGGTGCTTTGTGTTTTTAAAATCTTAACTTAAATATCGTTAAATATTTTGAAGGATCAGAAGGGACATCCATTAAAAAATAAAAATTTCGATTTCAAAGTTGAAATTTCGCCTCTAATTTCCAAATTTCTATAATCTATGGTTAAGCTAAGCAGATGACAGTTGCTCTCATTTCCTAAGAATATTGACAGTTGGCAGCAAGGTGCGTTCAATAATTTATATTTTTGATTACCAAAATTTCGACTTTTTTCTCGAAATTTTGAGATCAAAGTCGAAATTTCAAGAGAAAAATCGAAATTTCAACGACAATCTCGGAATTTTGAAAAAAAGTCGACATTCCATGATTAAAGTGGAAATTTCGAGAAAAACTTTAGTAAATTTCGACGAAATTTCTAGATTAAAGTCGAAATTTCAAGAAGAAAAGTGGAAATTTCGAGTTTAGAAACGAAAATTTGACAACAATCTCGGAATTTTGAGAAAAAAGTCGAAATTCTGTGATTAAAGTGGAAATTTCGAGAAAAAATTCAAAATTTCGAGTCAAGACGAAATTTCGACTTTGATCTCGAAATTTCGTCTTTAAGATTAAAATCGAAATTTCGAGGAAAAAGTCGAAATTTCGAGAGTAAAGTCGAAAAAATTTGACTACAATCCGGAATTTCGAGAAAAAAAGTCGAAATTTGGAGTTTGAAACCGAAATTTTAACTTCAATCTCGGAATTTTGAAAAAAAGTCGAAATTTCGTGATTAAAGTGGAAATTTGAGACAAAAATTCAAAATTTTGAGTCAAGTCGAAATTTCGGGAGTAAAGTCAAAATTTTGACTACAAAACAGTCAAAGTGGGTGATTCTCATTTAAGAGGTACTTTCGACGTCCATGATAAAATAATATAATTTAAAAACAAAATTGGTATAAATGACGTAATAAAGTTTTAAATTTAAAGTCGCATATTCGAGATTAAAGTGGAAATGTGGAAAATTCGAGAAAAATATCAAAATTTCGAGAGGAAATTGAGTTTCTAAAAAAAAATTTGTTTTATTTGATGTCCTTTCTACGTCTTCGTAGTTGTCGGTTGTTTTAAAAGTGATTCATTTATACGTTTTGCAGAAAATTAGTAATTTGTTAAATTGGTAAAGAAAATAACGTGGAAAACATTTAGTGTGATTATTTGTGCCAAACAACACCTAAAATATAAGCAACTCATTAATCATCAAAATATTTAAGCGTGAAACCAGCTTTAGTTCTGGTGGTTTTTTTTTAGTAGTTGATTTAATGCGGTTTACGCTCATGTACATTTATCTGAAATGTACCATAATTATGTATAGATTTCTGTTGCTGAATAAGATACGTGATTTTAGTAAGTCTATTTTAAAGGTTATTGATGATTCAATCAACGTTGGTCGGCTGCAAAATGAAATACATGAACATAGAACAATAATATTATTTCGTGACATACGCAGACGATTGGCATACCTGCGTGTGCTACGTCAGCTGTCAGTTTGTGACATCTGAAAACGTCATCAGATAACGATTCATAATAAGCGCCAAACAAAATAAATAGTTTTTTCCTAATTACTCTAATTACATGTATTAAGTTAGTGTAGTTAGAACTTATAACTTAAACATGGTTGATCTGAGTGGCGGACAGGACGGTCCAATTGAACATGGCTTCTCGAATTCCGTCTTTATTTTGCCAGGAATCATCTTGGTGTCATTAGTTGGTAAGCAGTTTTTTCATCAATATGTTAGGCCAAAATTAGCCTTTTTCGTCCAAAGTTAGAACGTATTGTAAAGCAGAAAGTATTCAAAATTTTCTCGAAAGTGTATGTGTGACATCGAATTTACCCACATGGTGTAAATGTAAAATGAACAATAGGTCGCGAAGTATACTAATTTGTTTGAAGTGTAGTTTATTTATTATTTGATGTTAACAGTCAATAGTTTTGAGGATGAATTAGGTGAGCAAAATTGTGCCCCAATTACATGAGGAATTACCCTTGGAGACAATTCTTCTTAATCATAATCTTATTCGTATGGTATCTAGAGGTTGCATCCCCACATAGTTCTGGATTTTATTGGATCTATATCTCTTATTAAGGGCATATTTACCTCGTAGATTCTACTTTTATACCACGGGTGGGTGACAAACTCTGCTGGTGCTGGGCATTTAAAACCATCTGCTGTTCATTATTAGTAGAAAGTAACACACCAGATTAAAATCTTGAAAAATATTGTTGTATCAATATTTTCACTCTTATATCTGTAAGAGTAAAGAAATAAAAAAAATGGGAACATTTTCTCTTTCTATCTATTTCAGTAGAGTTCCTTTGATCGTTGCACATTTTATGTAATTGGAACAATTGAGTGGCTTATTAAAGCATTTGCATCTTGTGACATTCTTCAATTGAGAGACCTTTGTAATGTAATTAAAATCAAGACTAGTTATTAACAATTCCTGAATTTTAACAATAATAATAATAATAAAAATGTTGCCCCCACTGGGTGGTACGGCTACTAGGTACATCACTAAAACAATTGTAATGAAAAATTAATACTTCTTTATCAGAATTGTTTTTGTAATGCAGATAATACAAATCAGATTCCTTCGTACCCTCCTGATTTCTATCAAACAGATATTTTGGAATAAACTGGTAAAAGAATTTTCAAATAAATGTTCAGTAATAAAACAGTGCGAAAGTGGTAAAAAAACTATTCTTACTTAGTTTTTCTTCTGTAGGGAAAACATCATTTAACAGAATTAGATAAAGATTAGAAAAACATCGCATTGACTGTATTATTCTGCTTCAGTTGGAATCAAAGATCCGCAACACAGTTTTTTCTCTAAGTTTCCACGGTAAACAACGTAGTGAAACTGTTGTTTATAGTCCCGCAAAGTTAAAATCGCATTAAATATTTTTATTGCGCTGATATTGACCCAATAAATCCGCCCGATAAACGCAATTTCTTAATGCAACGATCGCCTGCGCAACACTTTTAAAACTGCTGAAATGTGAAAAATGACCCTGATAGCGTTATCTATTAAAATGAGTTGTAAAGAAATTGCATTGCGTTCGCGGCGACGTGTCCCCGTTCTTCGTAAAATATGGATCTCCTGCAGGGCGTCCGAGACGCCCGCGAAGAAAAAGAGGCGACGTCGAACGGTCCCAATTCTGATGGTGCGCCTTCTTTGGAGAAACTGTTGAGCGCGTTGGAAAAGCTGAATATTTCCGATGAGAATAAGGATCAATTGAGGCAGAAATTAAATTCGAAGGCGAACATTGATAAAGTGAAAGCTGTCATGGAGGATGGACCACCGGTCGTTCCTTATGAACTTTTAGTTCTGATGTTGTTAATTTCCGTCGTGGCTGCCATCTTTGGTAAGGGGTTGAAATTCATAACGAAAAACAGAGTTTTGTAAGCTTAATTCACAAACATGATAGCCTTTGGTGTTAGTGTTAGCAATGAGTATTTGTTAGTAATAAAATTCGTCCCGAGAGGTAGTGGACAGTGGACACTAAAAACGAATTAACTTCCGCGGTAGCTTTACCCCCCTGAATGCGCATTTCAATTGCTAAGCACTTTCTCCAGCCAAATGTTATCTCAGTTTGCTGAAAAATGATGTTTAGCTTTTGATATGTGCATTCTCATTCGCATTAGTATGTTATGTAGGAATGATTTTTTTTTAAATGTTTTGTTCAAAACTGAACGAATTTTGATTGATCTTACTTTTGTTTTTATTGCTAAAATTAAAATATTGATCATTAATCAAAGCAGTACTTGAGATAGATAAAAACTTATTAATCTTTAAAAATGGGCGAAACCTCAAAGATCAGATTAGATATGATTCTAGAGATTGATTATAATAAATATTACTTTGCTTTACTATGAGAGATGTGGACGAAAAATCTGCTGACAAGAGTGATAATCTCGTCAACAAGATTCGCGAAGAAGTGACGGATGAGTTACTAAAGAAATTAGAAACAAAGATGGCTGGAACAACTAATTACTCCCTTATATTCTTCTTAGTTTGCGTGCTAGTCATTGTTGTTTTATTCGGTAAGATACACATAATTTTTTGGTTACATAACTCAGACCCAACTAAAAAAATATATAGAAATTATAGAAAATCTCAGGCCCAACTAAAAAAAAAATATAGAAATTATAGAAATGCGAAACGTTGCTCTACATAATAGAAAATCGTACAGACAAGGGTATTTTAAGGGTGTGCAACAAGTGCTAGTATAGCCAGCAAAGTGGGTCAAAAATATTTTCTTCACGACAATTTTTTTTTGGTTATCGAATTTTTGTAGGTGTTTTGTCCACAATTTAGTGGTACAAAAATATTGAGAGGTTCTCATCAGTGAGTGGCACAGGGCCCCAAACAAGCTTAATTTTCCCCTACATAGCTGATTGATTTTATACTGCACCATTTGATTTCTTGATTATTTTGTTTCAGTATTCTTCGGCTACACTCTTTATAAGTCCCTTATCGAGCGAGAAAGAAGAAAGGAGGAGAAAAAGCGCCAAAAGCAACAGAAAAAGAAAAAATAGCTTTAATTTAGACCTAAGGTTACAGTGTACTTAAACATTCCGATTGTTGCAGCACGTTTTTCCTTGTATTGACGTAAAATGTTGTAAGTGTGTATTTCTCTATTTTATTCTAAGAAACCTAATTTATAATGTTAATTATCTTGAAACAATTTTATTGTACAGAAAAAAATGGTTTTAAAAATTATTCTTGTTTTTTATTTTGCTTGGTGACGCATAATTTTCCTTAAAACTATCGGGAATTGTGTCATTTCTTGGCGGAAATTTGCAAGCTCATTAGAAAACATACAAATTATCAAATTTTATACTTTTCTTGCGACATTTACAGCAATGCCCAAGGACAGATTTAAGGATGTGCCACAGGGATACCCTGACTGACTTCTTTTTAATTCATCAAACATTGTTTGTTCAAGACAAGATTTGGTCACATTTTCGTAATATAAAAATAACCCCCCCCCCCCCCAATTAGTCAATTGCATAACTCCTCAAGCAATCTTTAACTACCTCCTGGGCAGCACGTATTGGCCACTTTTAGAAAATGAGTATTGATCATTAATATGTTAGCAAAAAAATGTATGATACGTAATAATAAGACCAAATATTCACCTTTATGAAGTTTAAAATGGCAACGTTTGCTGATCATTACTTGATAATCACAAAACAACGCATAAGTAGAGTAATATGTAATTTTTACAAAACAGGAAATAAAATGGCGGCCGCGAACACATAGCTTTTAGTTCCGACGCTTCTTTGTTTTGTCTCTGTGGTAGTTTTGATTCTATGGTTCAAATTTTAGTTTCTATAGTCATTGAAATTCTCTATATCTATGGTTTAAATTACTCTATGATCCTAGTATTTCATTTTCTTATGTTGGTCTCAGTGTTGCCAAGTGTACAATAATTAAAACTTACGTAGGGTTAATGCATATTCTTATTAATAAGTATATGGATTAATGGCTATTTGTAAGATACTTTTTAAAGATTCAGCGTAAATGGTAAATTTAGTCCATAGAAGGTTTTATTACATCGGCAATTAAACAAATAATTACGCAATACTAGGGAACTTTATAAGAACAATCGATGTTAACAGTATATCGTAATGAAAACATCCATGTTTTTATAACATCGATACTCTACGCGCATGCCCATTCAATGAGTAATAAACCTAAAATTCATGCAAAATAGCGATTAACAAACTATTTTTGTATTTATGGTCACACTGTTTTATTGCACTATTTACTAAGAGACAGGTAAAGTATTAATTTAATAATATTAGCGAATTAAAAAACTATTCCCAGGAATTCGGGATGCAAATGTTAATGCTACTTAACATTAGATGGCGCTCAAAAGTTAAATTAACATATGCAAATAAATTGGTTTGCAGTTTAGATAATAATGTATAAGCGTATAAGAGAATGTTCCCAATAAATTAAAGATACCATTTTTCCAATGCAAATAGTCCATTTTCGTAAGATTGCTTTCAAACATAGAAATAACCTAGAACATCGATTGAATCAACATCGATGAACAAATCGGAAACAAAACATTGATGTTTTTCTGCGTAACATCGATGTTTCCAAAACATCGACATTCGATTAGGAATGCAAACTTTTTTTGAAACATCGATACTGTTAGTGTAAGAAAAAGTCAGATCGCCACTTGACCACCGGAAGCATGTTGACTGACCAGCAAACCATTTCTAACAATAGAGCACATGTGAGTGTAAAAGTTAGTGTTTTTAAGTAGTTTGTAGATCTCGGCAATGTCAGTTCAGTTAATAAACGCCGTTAAATTTTCATAAAAACGCGTTTCATTTATCGGAGCTATCAAGACCTAATAGTGATCCCAAATAGATACTGTACCCATTTGATGTATCGAAAAACATATATCGATATTTTTCATGTTGAACTCTTATGAAATATATCGATATGTTTCAATACATCGGTAAATATCTTTCGATATTTAATGTATCGATATATCATATAAATACGATGTCTCACAGTAATATCACATCACATCACAAGGCAAAATTTTAGAATAATTCCCAAAAATAAACTTTGACGACCAAAAACAAAACAGATTTCACCTATGGAATTTTAAAATTATACCCTTACTCGCCATCGCGATACATCTAAAAGAAATATTTCGATACACCGGAACAAAAGTATCGATGCAAAAATGTCGAACATTGAAACTAAATTATCGATGTATCCTCGTGTATTTAATCTATGGTGTGCATCCCTACATTCGATGCGCATCCCTGCAAGATACGTATTTGGTCAGCAGAACTGGCATTTTCAAGCGCAGTAATCTTAATTAATAGCTAATTTAATGCGCTTGAAATTGCCAGTTCTGGTGGCGAAATACGTACCGCGTAATTATTTATTTAATGCCAATGTGGTAAAGGGGTAAAACCTTCTATGGACTTAATCACAAGCCACAGTGTTCTAGTGGAAAATTTAGTGCTTTAGAGGTAATTTCATGATGGACGAAGAATTTATACGGAAAATAATGTGTTGAGGACCCCTACCGAAGCATTTAGTCGTTAAAACTCTTGAGCTGTCAAAATTTGGAAACCCGACCCAATCGAAGCATTGCATTGAAGATTTGTTTTTGGGCGTAAAAAGTCCTAAATCGCCGAACGAAGAGCGAAAAATATACAATAATTTTTTATAGCAGATACGTTAGATAATAATCAGAGACTATACATGAATAATAATATAGTCAATGGCTGATACCTTTGACATTATGATACCACAAAACATATTCGCTGATACGGTAATTATCAGCGACTATACAGTTAGTCAGTTTCTCTATGGTATTTATTTTGTTTTTTAATTTTATTTAACATTTCTTCTGCCCAGCTTGGAAATATTTAAATTTTTATTGTTTGTTGACAATATTCTAAACAGTTTAGAATATTGTCAACAAACAATAAAAATTTAAATATTTCCAAACTGGGCCGAGAAATGTTAAATAAAATTAAAAAACATAATATTTCCGGTCAGAGTCCACCAGGCAGAATAGGTAATTATTTTATTTACGCTTGGCAACACTGGTTGGTGTTTTCAATTCTATGAACTGAAAAACCTAACCTAGAAAATTTAAATTTGTGTTTGTAAATATTTTGTACGTTGTTATTATATTTGTAATGAATAATTAACCATGAGCACACAAGAAGACACTTACTCGTTAGAACAATTGCTGCAAAAATTAACAATATCCTTTTTAATTGCTAGCTTTTTGATTTAGCATATGTTCGTATGAGGTGATTTTATTTTATTTTTTCAGCTTTGAGAATTGAGTTAATTTTTTCCTTAACTTAGCCTAAGAGAGTATAGATGAATCTTCCAAGAAGTCAGTATTTGAATGTTTGCAATTAATAACATCAGATTTCAATGAAATTTTAGCAGAGGATCTCTTAGAAGTGGTGTCCATTGTGACTAACTGCATTATCGAACTGCAACTCTTTGTAAGAAAAAACCGGCTCGTGTATTAATTTTAATTTAGAAATGTTACAGGTATACGAGACGAATAGTGTGGCCACTAAAAATGATGTGGATCTGGTGAAAGAAAATCTGCAGGTAGCTTTAGATTCACTTTTTTTGTACATAAAAAAGTGTAAATGTATTAACATGATTATTTTTCATGATAGGCTTTTATTGGTCAGAATCATCATACTTATTAATTTTATTTAACATTTCTGCGACCCAATTTGGACATATTTAATGGATGTTGTTGTTTTAATCGTTAATTAAGTTTAATAGTTATGAATATTTAAATTTTTAGTAATGAAAGTTGACAGTGACATGATATGTTAGCTTTAGTTTATTTTGATGAATTCATTCATAAAACGACTCCTTGAATATTGTTGCGCGTTATCGGTTTGAATGATTAACACTTGGTGAATTATAACCACTTTATGATAACGAAGGCTTCCACGGCCAGAGTCAGTACAGGATATACTTCTTCCGGGATTGGACCGTGTAACCACTTTATTTCAAAACTGAACTCAGAAACACTGCAATTGTAATTCACTAACACTGTTTAATTAACTAGCTTATTCATTGACTTCTAACTGACTAAGGGAAACTCAACTGCCTTGTATAGGTCCCACTTGGGGTTCTAGAAGGAACAAGCAAATAAGCCTTATCGTTTGTTGAAATTTCTGGAACGCTTATCTGCCGTTTGATTTATTATCGAGGCCGCTCCCCCTTATCAATTTTTCTAGAAAATTCCCAACTAAACTTTATAATTACATTTTATTACAATATTCAACAATTTTGCACAGTAATTGTTAATTTATTAAAAATAAATAGATGGTGACAGAAATAAATAAAATCATTGTTTATAGTCTACAGCATGATTAAAATTGAGAACACACAAATTGTGCTTTAGAATATTGGGGGTTGATGCCTGTTAACTGATTTTTTTATTTTTAGATAGCTCAAAGCTTGATAACTGTTGAAGAAGAAATTTTAAGTATAGTTTGTCTGGGGGAAAATTACCAGTTAAAAGAATTTCATAGCATATTTATTCATATACCTAATTCTATATATCATACATTTAAACACTGTAAGGAAAGGTGAGTTAATTATTTGCATTTAATTTGTTAAAAGAAATATTTCCTGAACAAGGAAATTAACCCAATGTTAACGTTTTGCATATCATTATAACGAAACTTCTTCAGTATATGTAGTTGATATGTAGATGACAGCTCAATATGTCAACCATACCAGACGTGGAACCCTTAAGTGAAATTGAGAGAGAAAATGTATTAAATGCATGACTTTATTTTTCAGATGTGCTATCTGAGTGCTGCCTTCAATAAAAATTGTCACAGATAAAGAAATAAATTGTCAAAGTTCGGAGACAATGAAATAGGTTTTGTGAAATTAAAATTAAAAGAAGATCTATGCCAAGGTTGCTAAAAAATTGAAATACAAATCTTGTCGCCTGAAACGAAGAAAGATTAAAAAACACAACAATGGTTTCTCTAACGCGTTTCGATCACCAAGCTATCATCTTTAAAGAGATACTCGCACATATTAGCAACCATTGTTTTGTTTTTTTATCTTTCTTGGTTTAGGGTTTTAATTTTTAAAGATAATCAAGGACCAGTCCGTTCCACCAAAATGTTGCTATATAAAGAGATTTGAGGTTTCAAATATACGATGCAGATGTAAATCGCTACACATTTAAGGGTTAAATCAGACAAGCATGATAACTCGCACCAAATACATGACATACTCAAATTATGGAAAGTTTACTTAAGTTACCTTTGAATGCATGTTCTCATTCATAATCAATTTATTGATTTTTTAATATAAGTTCTAGTGATCACAAATCCGCAGAGTCAGAGTAATAAAAAAGAACGAATCAAATTTGAAATGCTGTAATGTGTAATTACACATTTTCAAATTAATTGCTTATTGAAAAGAATTCAACATTTTTATGTAATATAACGTTAAATAATTATGTTAAACTCGGGTTGAATAGTAATTTACTGTAAATTTACAACTCTATGGTTTATTTATCCTCTCCGGGCCAAAATAAGTTTACTTTTATTGTGATTTTTTCCAGTCAAAAAGTGTACCAAATTTGCTTAGCCAACTGCGATGAAATCTTAGAATTATACAACAGAACCCAAAGTATTTATTTGAAATATGTAGATTTAGTAAACAAATTATGTGGCTCGATAAACCAAGCGGATGCCGAAGTATTATCCAATGGTAAGTTAAGTGGGTGCTTACTACATGATACATGACATATTAGGAACAGCGTTGACTGAATAAAGTAGGAACAGCAAAAGAATTGTGACATATTTTCAGCACTAAGGGGAATGTCCAAAGTATGCGAAATATTGGTAGATATAAATGTTAAATCTTTGACTGAGGGTTGGAGAAATTTTTGTAAAATCATCGAAGATTACAAAGCAATCTTGACGGTGTGCAGTTACAGCTGCACTCAAGAGATTGATCTGATTATCAACCAAGTGGAACAATTAATGAACCTGGTTTTGGTAAGTTGATATTTTAACATTGATAAGTCATTAGTTCGTCCCCACATAAATTCTGGGGACGAACAAGTTAAAACTAAGATATTTAACCTTGACACAATATTTGACCAAAAAATTGAAGCAGTTTGGTCAAAAATTAATTCAATGACAATTAATATAACTTCATTGTTTTAGGGTGGAATCGACTGTAAAGTGGCAGCACAAAAAGTCAATTTATCAGGTTTTTTAATAAAAGTGGGACTGAAGATCATCCAAGCATTTTGGGAGGTTTTAAGTGTGAATAATCAAGAATGTCTCATCGTATTTTTTTCTAATATTGTTTGGTAAGCGATGTGCTACTTTGATGCAAGAATATATATTTTTCATTTCAGTTACGACTCGAATTACTTATATTTTAGAAAATGTCCGCAAGAAGTCGTAACTTTGGTGGAAAAATGTTTCTTTGTTCCTGTTGAAGATGTTTTAAGTTCACATTTATTCGAGTTGTGTTTATTTACAAAGGTAATGTTATCTTGCTCTACAAAATTTTCAAATTTGGGTCGTTTTCTATCTCGTTTATCCAGGTTTGGGATTTTGGTTAATTTTTTACTCTTCCTATTTTCATTTTTAGCCTTTTTTGCTTTTTTGTTTACTCTTATGTTGTTTTTAAATTGTAATTTTTCTATTTGACTCATTTTTCTATTTCAATTATTTAGGCTTGCAATTTGGGTTAACTTTTTTCTCTTCGTGTTGTCATTTTTAGCTTTTGCCCATTATTTTGTTTACTTTTATGCGGATTGAATATAATCAACGCTTTACCAGTTGACCTATGTTTTACTCTGTCAGCTTTTATTTTTTATTGGCTTTTTTGTCTTCTTCGATTTTCCTCTTTCGTCTCTTCCTATTTCCTCATACCTTGTGCTTTTTTCTTCTACTTACTGCTTACTGCAGCTTAATATGGCATTTAAGTAATTTTTCTTATTCAATTTTCTTCGTTAACTCTTCAAGTTACTTTCTCCTATTTCCTCCACATTTGGCTTAGTTTTTATTTGCTTCGCTTTCTCCTTCGATTTGCTCTTTTGCTTCCTTTAATTTATTATTTGTTTTTCTCTGTACCTGTATCTTCTTGTTGTTTATTTATTTCCCATTTGTCTCGTTTAAGTTGAAATACAAATCTTGTCCCCTGAAACCAAGAAACATTAAAAAACACAACAAAGGTTGCTCTGGCACGTTTCGATGATAGCTTGGCTATCGAAAAGTGTTAGAGCAACCTTTGTTGTGTTTTTTAATCTTTCTTGGTTTCAGGGGGCAAGATTTGTATTTCAATTTTTGAAGATAACCAAGGACAAATTATATTTAAGTGTTTAAACCAAGGAATCATTTAATTAAAAACAAAATAGTTTATTTTCAATCAACATTGTTCTCCAATTAATTTTTACAATCCCCCCAAATCGCCTAATTTTAATTGCAGGATCATTATACCGAACGATTGAATATTTATGGCTATTTAAATTTGGCAGTGATCGCTCTAGAGCAACTGCTGGAGGAGAACCAGTCGATAAAAGAGCGTTTTAACTTTGACGCCTTCGTTGAGGAAATTTTAAAGTACTCCAAAGCTTGTATGAAAGTTGTCGATTTGTTGACCTTACCACTAAACTATATAATTGTAGGTTTTCCGGAATTTTTTTGGCACAGTTTCAGGAGTGATGAAACACATCATCTTTTCGACAGACTAGTCCTTGCTGTAGCAGCTAATATCCTAACAACAGAACACTTCTACACCTCAGGTGTTATCCAGGCGTTGATCAACAACACCTCCAGTGGCAGTATCTGGTGTCATTTCATTTGTACCGAAGTTTTGTTTCTACTACTGAGGTACTCGCAACTGAAAAGCTTACGATTGTATAATCAGAGGTTTTATAGGAATTCTAATTCGAATACAAGACTTCTCATCATTTTGACTTTAGTCGAGAATTATGTCCAGAAATCAACGCTGAAATTTGGGAGGTTCCCTCAGTTGGTTTATCATCATCAGTTCTTAAAATCGTGCTACGACAGTCTACCCTTGCAAGATAAAATGGAGGTGATGCGACAATACCAACCGTATAAGTTTATTTCTGTTTGGAAGCTCTTCGGCCTACAAGACGTTGAAGGACCTGAGATCCAAAGAATGATTGTTCGTATTAAAGACCTTAAAAATCTTGCTGATGACAACTCTTGTGAAGATTTCATTAACTTGGTAAGTTACTGTGCACTTGGTAAGATACTGCATTTGGTAAGTTACTGCTTACTTGGTAGTTACTGCCTACTTGGTAGTTACTGTGCACTTGGTAAGATACTGTGCACTTGGTAGTTACTGAGCACTTTGTAGTTACTGAGCACTTGGTAGTTGCTGTGCACTTGTAAAGTTACTGTGCACTTGGTAAGTCACAGTGCACATTTGACGTCTGCAGTAATTTAATACAGAATGTACCTAAATCGCAGTTGGATTACTTAGAAGCAGTTTCAACAAAAAATCTGGAAAATGTCAGTATTGAAGATGAGCTAGATTCAGTCATAGTCGAGCTGTGGAAATTCAAGGGTCAAGTTGATTACAACAGCACCTTTTTTAAATACTTTATGGAAAGATTGTCAAGAATATCACTGAATCGTTTGCGTTACTTTAATGCTCCTCTTCTTCTATCGGTAAGTTTGGTTTTAATAATTTTCATTTCACTTTAAAAAATTGAAATACAAATCTTGTTACCTGAAACAAGAAAGATTAAAAAACACAACAAAAGTTGCTCTAACTCCTTTCGACAGCCAAGCTATCATCTTTAGAGAGATACGATATTTGTATTTCAATTTTTGAAGATAACCAAGGACCAGTCCGTTCCACCAAAATTTCGTTTCACTTTGTTTAGCAGAACTCTGGAAACAAGTTTTTATCATTTTTAGATTGTTGACCATCTGACAGTCCTCTGTACCTATCGCAGCTTCGCAGTACTGATAGCTCAATTACTTAACTCGTTAACATTTCAAAATATCTGGTGCAATAAAGAAGAGGAAATTATTTTTCAGCGCGTTGTAAAAATATTTGAAACTTTACTCAAAAGCAAAGATGATGTAACAATTGAGCTTTTTTTGGACATTTTGAGGGCGACTCGACACAAAACTGATTATGAAATGGCCAGAGTATTAAACAGTCGGTTCAATTCTGTTCAGATTTATTCCATCAAGGATTTTGAAGTCACTATAATCGATAGGTATTTGGAAGCAGCCAAGTGTATCAGATTTAACCACGTTTGTTTGGATTGGAGTTCTCCTACTTCACTTATTAAGACTGAAAAGAAACCACAAGCTGTCATTATGAATAAACCAAAGATTTTAACAACTTCGAATGAGGAAATTCCCAGAATTAAACGCTTAAAAACGGAGGAGGGTGAAGAGGTTGACGACATAAATGAGGTTCTAAGTAGATTAAAAGGAGAAGTTAAATGCTTAAAAAAAATGTTACTCAAAGGAAAGCTGACTCCAAAAAATGCACAAGAATTAAAAATGATATCGAGTCAGTTACAAATGATGCTGTAATTAATTAAAAATAAATCTACACTGTCTGTGTTTTTTTTTTAATTTTTGAGCAAACTGAAATTAAAAAATTTAATTTGATGGCATGCTTTTCATGTTGCAGCAATTTTGAGCAAAAAAAGTCGAATGTATGAGATTTTACCAAATTTCCATTGACTGTTGACTACTTGAAAATTTTTTGTTTAAATTTCAAGTATTTTTTAAAATTTATACTTTGTTTTCCAAATTTGCGTTGAAATTTTGTGATGAATTGTAAGTTTTTGAAGATTTTCTGTAATAAAACTGATTAATTTTTTTCTAAAACATTTCGAGACCTTTGTTTTTTCAAGCTGTTGCTTTTTTCGAACATTCGACTTTAATCTTTAATTGAAAATTTAAAACACATGATTTTCAATTTTAGATCTTACATTCGAAATTTCAGCTTTAAAGTTAGACTACAAAAGTAAACTTTCAAAAAAGTCAAAATTTTTAAAATATAATTTGAAATTTTTCAAATTTTTTCTCGATCGGAATTAAATACCATATTTTTGAAAAGTCAAATGTTATGAAAGTGGCGTTTAAAAAATCTATTTTAATTTCATAGTAAGTCAAGTCAATTTTTAAATTTGCAAAATAATTTAAAAATCTATTTTTTCAAAGGTCAATTTAAAATTAATTATCGTTGCCCCATCCTCTTATCGAGAGAAATATTGACATATTTTCAATTTATATACTAATTAAAAAACTAGTATCCTTATAAATTAATTTATTTACATAAGTTTACAAAATCTCAAATTTTTCCTTTTAAAAATTGATAAATGACTGAAAAATCTTTATCGCCGTATCCGTTAGAAATTAGCGCCCTGTATATTTGATGGGCAGTCGCCGTCAGCGTCAGAGAAGCGCTGCAGTTCAACCCAGCTTGCTCTGCCAACCCCATGTCCTTAGCCATCAATTTAATATTAAAACCCCCCTTGTAATCATTCGAACTAGGCACATTCTTAATTAACCCGGGGACTGGATTGTACGTATCCGAAGACCAACACCTCCCGGTCGAAATATTAATAATATCGAAGAGGGTCTTCGGATCTAAACCAGACTTAATCCCCAAATTCATCGACTCCGAAACCGCCATCATCGAAATCCCCAAAATAAGATTATTACAAATCTTTGCTATCTGTCCAGAACCTGGTTTTCCACAATGAAGCACCTTCGCCCCCATATGCAACAAAACCGGCTCCACGTAATCGACATCCTTTTTGTTCCCTCCAACCATAAATGTGAGTGTTCCAGCTTCCGCCCCCGTGACACCACCCGAGACGGGCGCATCTAAAAACCTGGCGCCGTTCTTATTGGCCAACTCGAATAAATCCTGGGAGTCTTTAGGGTTGATGGTCGAGCTGTCTACTAGTAACGAATTCTTTGGTAAGCCCTTTAGGACGCCGTCGTCTGCCAAATAGGTTTGTTTAACTACGTCGCCGTTGGGTAACATGGTGAAGACGATTTGGGTGTCTTCGGCTGCTTCCGCTGGGGAGTTGCATATGGTAGCTCCTTTGACGGATTTGGCTGCTTCCGGTTGGGTGTCGTAGACTTTTACTTTTTCACCGTTCTTGATCAGGTGGGACGCCATGTGGGAACCCATGTTGCCCAGACCGATAAACCCGATTGTGCTCGCATTTCTACCTATGGAATTTCATTGAGTTAGTTCGAGGCGCAAAGAAATTCATCAAGATGGTTAACAATCGCATGGGAAACATTTTAGTAGAATTCTCAAAATACAAGAAGAGATGATGGTTTTGTTCTTTCCCTATTCTAATAGAAAATACGCAAATTGTCGTTTTCGAGGTTTCTTATCAGGATCGCAGAAATACCCTCTAACTTTCTCCTAAATGCCTCCTCGTGTTTTTGCTCTCTTAATGTAAATTACACAGAATCTAAACTAGAGCAAGAGGTTTGTTTCTTTCTACTAGGATCGTAAAAGAAGATGTAAGAGATAAAATGTAGTTCATAGGCTTCCTCGAATTTCTGATTAGTGAAAATTATAGATTCTCGCCAGTTTATGACTGCTATAAAATGTAAACAATTATATTGGAATCACCTGTTGATTGGATGTAGAATATAATCCACCCAACGAATCAACATAATTGTTACAAGGGATACAAACGATAGTTCGATGTTTTGAAAACATCGATGTATCGTTTGTAAACATCGGCGGTAAAGCATAAAAAATATCGATACATCGTTCAGTTTGTAAACGATGTTTGAAAAATCGATGTACCGTATCGCGATCAAAAATATAAACTGAATTTTTACAATTATTTATTATTTATCTAATATTTATTATTTTATATCTCGAGGCAAAAAGAAAATTCTTATTTTATCAAGATTTCTAGCTTAAACTTTAAATTGTCACTTCTTTTAAGACAACTTTTTTACATAAATTGCCCTTTTTCGAACTTTTGATTTTGTTCATTTCGTATTTTAATTCAAATCCTCTTAAAAAAAGTTGAAATATTCATAAAAAATGATAAACAATTTTAGAAATAGACCAATTTTCAAGCTAAAAATTAAAATTTCCAAATTGAAAATCAAAACAGAATTCTCAAAATTTAGAACCTAATTTCCAAATTTAGAATATTCGACATGTTGTCAATTTTTGAGCAAACAATTCTTCAATATCTACTACCAGAAATTGGAAATTTTTATCAAAATTCCATGTTTAAATTTGAAAATTGCATATTTTTTAATTCCAAATTATCCTAGAAATCTCGAAATTTTCCTAAAATTTTGTATTAAACCAAATTTGATATTTATACATTTTAGTTTTATTCCGCAATTTGAACTTTTCTTTCCAAATTCAGACTTTAGTCTTGAATTTTTATCGAAAATTCGAACATTTTTTAAAAAGATTTAAGATTAAAGTGCAAATTTTTAGATTTTTGAGTTTAACTTTTAAAAGTAAAGTTTCTGTCTGTAATTTAGAAATGTCTGCTTTGTTCGAAAAATTTAAACTTCAATCTACTCTTCGGCTCAAAATAGTTTTTTAGAAAATTCGAATTTTTAAAAAAACTCCCCTATTTTGGAAATCTTCACTTTTTATTAAAGATTTCAACTTTTTATGAAAATGTCGTTATTTTTCAAAATTTCGACTATTGATATATTTTCAGAATTCTTCTGTTTTTCAAAATCTTTATTTTTTCGAAAATTTGGAATTTTGTTGAGAATCTCGTTTTTTAAAAATATTCGAATTCTTTTAAAAATTTTGAAGTTTCAAAATTTTGTCTCCTTTCAAAATTTTGCCTCCTTTTGAAAATTAGTAGGTTGAGACCTACTTATTTTCAAAAGGAGGCAACATTTCGAATTCTTTTAAAAATTTTGAATTTTCAAAATTTTGTCTCCTTTCACAATTTTGTTTCCTTTTGAAAATTATTAGGACTCAAAACTTCGCTTTTTTAAAAGTTTGGCATTTTTTCAAAATCAACTGACTTTTTTAAAAAGTTCGAGTTTTTTTTTGATTTCGAATTGTTTTAGGTCTGGATTTTTTTTTTGAAAATTTTAATACTTTATGAACATTTCAGCATTTTTCAAAATTTCAACATTTAATTTTTTCAAAATGTTATTTCTTTTTCAAAATTGCTGCTACTTTAAAAATTTCGACATTTTTAAAATCTCTTTATTTTTTAAAATTCCAAAATTTGTAATTTTCTAAATATTTCACTTTTTGATCAAAACTTTAGAAAATTTTTGAAAACTTCTGTTTTTTAAATTGTCAATTTTTTTTTTAATTTAGACCAATTTAAAATTTCAACTTTTTTAAAAATCCAGATTTTTTCAAAACATGTTTTTTAAATTCACCTATTTTTGACATTTTTTGGTATTTCTCAAAATTTCGAATTTTTTTAAAATTTTTACTTTTCTAGGATTTCATTGTTCAAGTTAAATTCAAACCACTTTTAAAAAACTTTGGCTTTTGCGAAAATTTCGTTTTGTAATAAAAAAAAATTTGAATTTTTCTTGAAAAGCATCTTGAAATTTTCCAATTGTCTTGAAAATTTCGATTTTTATTTAAACATTTGGATATTTTGAGAATTGTTTCCAAATTTTGTCCTGTTTGAAATGTTGACCATTTTTTAAAATTTCGACCTTTCTTGGAAATCTTTACTTTGGTCAAAATTACAATTTACCTTCAGATAAAATTAGTATGATTTCAAAAATTTAGCCTTTTTTGAAAATTGTATCTTTTCAAATCTCCTTCAAAATTTTGTCTTTGAATTTTTCACAATTTTTTCAGAATTTCCACATTTTTGGAAATCATTTTATTGGAAATTTTGACTTTATATGAAAATGTCGATATTTTTCTAAATTTCGACTATTAAAATTTCTATTCAAAATTCGTCTGTAAAAATTTCGACTTTTTCGAAAATTTGAAATATTTAAAAAATTTGTTTTTTGAAAAATTTCAAATTCTTTTTTTGTTTTAATTAGTGCGACTCCTACATTTTTTAAAATTCGAAATTTTTTCAAAACTCCGCTCTTTTTAAATTCAGATTTTTATAAAGTTTGGCATTTTAACAAAATTTTGCCCGACTTTTTTAAAAAGTTTTATCAAAATTTCGACCGAAATTTCTTAAAATTCGTTTTCAAAATTTTGATTATTTTAAATATTTTGACATTTTTAAAATTTTTTTACTTTTCAAAATTCCAAAATTTTGCATTAAACCAAACTTTGTTTTTATAAATGTTAGTTTTTTCCCGAAATTTGAGCTTTTTCTTCAGATCCAACATTTAACCTTCAATTTTTATCAAGCATTTTTTATAAACATTTGAGATTAAAGTGGGAATTTTTAAAGTATTGAGTTTAACATTTAAATGTAGGATAGTAATCTCAAAATGTCTACTTTATTTAAAAACGTTAATCTTTCTGTTCAAAAAACGTAGATTTTCAGTTTACTATAAAAATTTGGTGGAAAAATTAAATAATCTCGGAATTTCTAGAAAAAAGTCGACATTTTGAGATTAAAGGCGAAATTTGGAGAAAATAATAGAAATTTCGAGATAAAGTAGAAATTTTAACTTTAATCACGATAATTTGAGAAAAAAGTCGAAATTTCCAAAAAAATGTTTAATTCTGACTTATTAAACTCGCAATTAAATATTTTATAAAAAACATCGATGTATCGATATCGAATACCGATGTAAAAGACATCGGTGTATCATTGAAAAAAATGTCGATATTCAAATATCGATTCTTTTTTGAATGATGTTGCATCCCTATGTACCAGGTAACTAAGTCAAAAAACTAGTAGAAGAGGTAACATTCTTGTATTTTGGGTTACTAAGCAACATCCATTAGATGGACAAGAGTTTAAATATATGACAAACTTAACGAAATGTCAATTAAATGTTCTGCAATGAAATGGAACAAGCTACAGTTGAAAATGATAACGAAGGCTTCCACGGCCAGAGTCAGTACATGATATACTTCTTCCGGGATTGGACCGTGTCAAAGAACTACTAAAAGTGTTCGACGTTTTGCCCACCATCGTAGGGGGCTTCTTCAGGAATAAAGAAAAGAAAAACGTCGAACACTTTTAGTAGTTCTTTGACACGGTCCAATCCCGTAAGAAGTATATCCTGTACAGTTGAAAATATTTATCATCAACAACCATAAACCAGTTTCGGTCTTCTTCGACTTCATCAGTATGATACAATAGTTGTAAACTTTCTAAATTAAAGCCCTTAATTAACCACATCTTTTTCGTAAGATACAGCCAAAAGTCAGTTACAAATCACTCAAAGGGATTTAGTTCTCTTGAGTATTTATATGGTTGACCGATTTAATTGACAACAGAATTGTCTTAAAACAAGCAAAGATAAAGGAACAGTAACTACTGGTTGTGCACCAAGATTCCATAAGCTTGGGGCTACGCCATTGTCAAGCGAAATTTTTCCAAGTCGGGCGCTCGAATAAACTGATAAATTATGAAACGCTTTATGCAATAGTTTCCATTTCAAAAGATAATTTGTATTGACGACAATGCCTACCACGAAAAATTGTGCAAACGAAACGCTGATAACAATTAATCTGTTGACTTGTACCGGTTTATAACCGAGTATATCTGACGGAACACGTACAGATTTAACCCGACCTTGTTTTTATTTTATTTCAATTACATGCACATTTTAAAACTCGATAAAAATATCAGACAATTAAGAGCAATCTGCTTTCAGGAAACCTAAGGAATTCCAATTTCAATTAAATTGACCTTTTTGGGGGTTTCCTCACGAATTGAGCGAATTTACGAAGCAAAAACATGAAATTTTCACGGTTTTTGCTTCATAAATTCGCTCATTTCGTTCATTTGCTTTAATCTTAATATTTTGAATAAAAACGTAGTTTTATTTCACTAGAAATACCAGCAACTGAGCATTAATGGTTTGGCACATAGTAGATCCAATAAAAATACTATCTGTAGGTAGTACATACTTATTAATTAGTATATATTCTATAGTATCTACTAAAGTGCAACAGATTGTATTAAAGTAGATTGTTGCGTAAGATATGTTTTTGCCTTTCTTACAGTGAAATAATTTGTGGAAGTGACCACGAGGGTTTAATGATCTTCAGGAATGAATCCAACAGTATTTTTCAATAACAGAACAATAAATAATAAATTTTCCGGTAAAACATTAAAACATAAATATTTTGTTAATTAGTTGAAATAATATACCACTGCAATAACTAATGTGTAGCATTGTTTGCAATTTGCATTTAATCAATCTTCAATGAGTTGGCATAAATGTAGCGAATTATATTCGTACTATTTGAATACCAAATTCTACTTACTAGTTCCAAAATGCGAACTAAAATCTTATTAATGATTACAACTTACGTTCGATATCGTTGGCGATTTGGAGGAGAAGCCTTGAAGTTGATCGGAACATGTTTACTTCGTTACTAGTGAGCGCTAACTGATTACAGTATTTACTTAAGCCTAGGAACCGGTTAAAATGTAAAAGTTTAACTTGACCCTTCGCATTGATAATGCTGGGAAAGTTCCTGCGCTTCGTAGGTAGAATCAAATCAAATTTTAATTATCATGACCCATTTCCTCCACTACCTTTAGGGCTTTCGCCACTAGAATAGTTTTTTATTCTTGGGCTTCCGCCTTTGAAGTAATGACTCCAGAGGCGACGGCCCTAAAAGTGATAGATGA
Source organism: Dastarcus helophoroides (assembly GCA_028583605.1). Classification (NCBI taxonomy): domain Eukaryota; kingdom Metazoa; phylum Arthropoda; class Insecta; order Coleoptera; family Bothrideridae; genus Dastarcus; species Dastarcus helophoroides. The sequence continues at coordinate 11,343,345 of CM053337.1, read as the reverse complement.
AAAGTTTTCATAATTATCTATAAATTTATTATCCCATAAGAATTTATAAAAAAATTGGAAAACTTAAAATCGAAATTTCAATTTTTTTTTCAAAATTCCTATAGAAAATCGTAATTTTCACATTGAATCCGAATTTTGAAACCAAATTGCAACTTTGAATTTAAACCTTTCACTTATTTTTTGCTTTTTAAGTTTCGACAGCGTTAATATCAAAATTTCGAAAGCTTTAACATCAAAATATCGATTTTTTCCCTGTTTCATGTTACAGTGCAAATCTCGAGAGAAATTGCAAATTCTTTAAAAAAGATCTCTTCACAAAATTGAATTAAACTCTCTTAACGATCTCTACTTAAAACTTTATTTATTGTTTCATCTTTTAGATCCTCAATGACTCGTTTCGGTAAGCTAAAATAAAAAAAAATTCCGTAATTAAAAGTTTATGTCTGAATTTGATCTAAATTTTTTTTTGTAAAACTTTGATTCTATCTTTACATATCTAAAAACAATTTTTTAATTGCTGGTATAACCGCCGATGTTGCTGAAAACCGAAACCAGGTCCGGTCATAGCAAATATTTATCGAAACATCGTGAAATTTTTAATACCAGTTGTTGTTTCAATTGTTAATAAAGTTTAATAGTTATGAACTATTTTTTAGAAAAAAAATGTATAAATGTGGAGAAAACCATCAACATTTTGGGAAAAATATGTCAAAAGGTTGAAATTTAGAGATAAATATTGAAGTGTTGGATCTCTAAAAGTATTTTCGTTGGAAAGAGTACAAATTTACTTTTAATAGTTATGAACAATTTAAAAAAAAATGTATAAATGTGGAGAAAACCATCAACATTTTGAGAAAAATATGTCAAAAGGTTGGAATTTGGAGATAAATATTGAAGTTTTAGATTTCTAGAAATAATTCTCGTTGGAAAAACTACAAAATTTCGAAAACACATTTAAAATTTCTCTCAACGGGAAATTTCGACAAAACAATAGAGGTTTTAAAGAAAAAAAGTCGAAGTTAGAGTCAAAATTTTGCGAAAAAGTAAAAATAATCTCCAAGCTAAAAAATTGAGAAAAAATTCGGGTTTTTGAAAACAATCGACATTTCTAAATGACAAGCGAAATCTTCAGAAAAAGCTCTAAACTTTTGTGTCCATTTTTTTGAAAACTGGTAATTTCGAGAGACCGATCTAATTTTTAAAGAAAAGAACCAAATTTCGAGGTTTGAACAAAAGTTTTGTAAAATATAGTCGAAATTTTATAAAACAGGCTTTCCAATGGTGAAATTTTTTTCTACAAAAAAGTCGAGGGTTTGAAGGTTTGAAGAAAAAAAATGGAATTTCTAAATGATAGGCGAAATCACTAGCGAAAATTACATTTTTCAAAACAAATTAAAGAACTAAAGTTTTCCAAACAATAGAAATACAAAATCTCGATTAACAATCAACATTTTGAAGAAAAAGATCGTTTTCAGTCAAAATTTCTGATAAAAAGTCAATATTTTAAATTGAAATGCCAAATTTGAACATTTCGACCTTAAATTCAAAATTTTTAGTTTAATCTTGCAATCTTTGCAATTGTTACACATAACCAGAGAATTTAAATTAAAACGGAAAGAATATTATAATTATTTAGTAACTTTGTGAAGTGTTTGTTAATTTAAATTGAGAACTTCGTTATATCATGGTTTTCAATTTTTTAGAAAAAAGTATAAATGTGCAATAAACCATCAACATTTTAGGAAAAATATGTCAAAAGGTTGGAAGTTTGAGATGCATATTGAAGTTATAGATTTCTAAAAATTATTTTCGTTGAAAAAGTATGACATTTCTAGAACAAATTTAAAATTCCCTTCAAAGGGAAATTTCTGAAACCATCATCTTTAAAACCTATATTGTTTTGTCTAAATCCCTTCAATGGAAAATTTTGACAAAAAAATAGGTTTTAAAAAATATGATGGTTTCAGAGATGTGGTTTCAGATTAATAAATCAGAGCTGGCATTAATTGAGGTTCAGTTTTGTAAATAAGACGAAGTACATAATTGGTTACAAATTTAATAGTACGGTTTAACGTTATATCACATATTTTCAAGAAAAAACACATTTCCTGTTAGTTTTTTTATCGCTGATGAGCCTGATCATATTTCTGTATGATATCCAAACAATAGTGTCTGTCCTTGTAGGAAGTCATGACGATTTCGCACAAATTGATAATGTGGCAAGTCCTGTCGCACTTCATAGCGAGAGCAGTATCCGCATCCCTGTATTTGTACCTAAACAAACCCATCAATCAATCACTTCAATCCACCAAATTAATCGAGCTTACCTGTTATACAAATTTAGATAGACATCGGATTTCGCTAATTTCTCCAAGAATTTCCCAATGACGGGAGGAGTCAGGTCTTCCACGCCAAAAGCCTCTCTGAATGAGTACAATTTGTACCAATCCGTCTTCAAGTTGATATTGGCGAGAGTCAAGTTGTATGTCCACTCATGGAAATCCAAAAGACTCTGAAACGCGTCGCGGTATTGTTAGTTAAAAGCGCCTGGGGGAGAGAAAAGACAGAGACGACAGAAGAGAAGCGAAGAGAAGATAAAGGCAGAAAAGATAGTAGAATATAAAAAAAAAGAAGAGATGAGAAAGGGGAGGAAAAGAATAGAGAAGAGAGGAGGAGAGAAGAGAAGAAAAGAGGGGAGAAGAAGAGAGATGAAGAAAGAACAAGAGAGTAGAAGAAAGAAGAAGAGAGAAAAGAGAGGAGAAGAGTAGGGCAGGGAAGAGAATATAAGGAAAAGAAGAAAGCAGAAGAGAAACGAAGAGAAAGCAAAAGAAAAGAGAAGAAGCGAAGAGGAGAAAAGAGCACTAAAGCGAAAAGAAGAGAGGAGAAGAGAAGAGTAAAGAAGAGAAGAGAATGCAGGAGAAATGAAGAGAAGAGAAGATGAAAAGGAGAAGATAAAGAGAAGAAGATGAAGAGAAGAATATGAAGAAAAAAAGATAAAATAAAAAAAATGAAACGAAAAATATGTAGAGATGTATAGTAGTGAAGCGAAAAGAAGATAAGAGAAGAAAAGAAAAGAGAAATGAAGAGAAGATAAGTAAAAGAGGATAAAAAAGAGATGATAAGAGAAGAGAGGAGAGGAGAAGAGAAGAGAAAAGAAGAGAAGAGTAGAGAAGAGAAGAGAATGGAAGAGAAATGAAGAGAAGACAATATGGAAAGGAGAAGATAAAGAGAAGAAGATGAAGAGAAGAATAAAAAATAAAAAAGATGAAACGAAAAAGATGAAGCGAAAAAGATGTAGAGATGTAGAGTAGTGAAGCGAAAAGAAGAGAAGAAAAGAAAAGAGAAGAGAAATAAAGAGAAGAGAAGAAAGGATATAAGAAGAGAGGTTAAGAGAAGAGAGAAGAAGAGAAGAGAAGAGAAATGAAGAGAAGAGAAGATGAAAATGAAAAGATAAATAGAAGAAGATGAAGAGAAGAAGATGAAGTGAAAAAGATAAAACGAAAAAGATGAAGCGAAAAAGATGAAGCGAAAAAGATGTAGAGATGTAGAGCAGTGAAGCGAAAAGAAGAGAGATAAGAGAAGAGTAGAGAAGAGCAAAGAAGAGAAGAAAAGAGAAGAGAAGAGATGATGAAGAGAAGAGGATGAGGAACATAGGATCTAGAAGAGAAGATGACGAAGAGAAGATTAGAAAAATAAAATGACAAAGAAAAGACGAGGATCAAGAAGAGAAAATGAGAGAATAGAAAAAAAAGAGAAGCTTTACTTACGAAATTCTCTTGATCAACTTGGAAGATCTTGTAGCTTGGATTGGCGTCGGTGTACGAGGTGAGAGAAGCCCCGTTGAAAGCCACGTTCACAACGTCGTTAACGCAAGCGTTACTTTTCGCATCGATGTAAACATTGAATTGATCCCTGTGAGTGTGCCCGACGAATTGCCCAGTAATCACATTGGCAAACCTATACACCACTCCGTGAAATATACGCTTTAAGATTTCACCCACCGCTTACCTTTGTATGATTTTCCTGTACATGAATTTCCACTGTAAACTGCATTCCTCCGCCGGTGGTACGTGAGAAATGATGTGTACGCTCTCTTTGTTGTCTTCGGCGTTCTTCAAAACTTTAACCATCCAGGCGAACTGATAGTAAGGATCGTTTTCGAACATGATTTGCCACCAGTTGTACCTATAGCACACGTTTGTGTTAAGGGCCATGATTCTGAAACCTTTTCGGGGGCTCACGGTATAGTAGCCTCCCTTGAGAATGGTCTCCTTGGTATGATGAGGTAGCCAATCTTTGACCTCCTCGTAGAAGACTTTAAATAACCAATTGATTTCAATCTTAGGATCTTTCAAGTACATGGGGGCGAAGCTGAAAAACAAAAGTGCTTTCAACTGCGATCAGGATCATTCTAATGCTCTGGTAATTGTTAATTAAATGTTCTGTAATGAAAAAGTCGAATGTGCTACAGTTAAAAACATTTACAACCAACAATCATAGACAGGTTTCAAGCCTTTCTTGGCCTTATTAGTATGGAACGGTCGTTGTAAACATGTTCAGTTCTAGTTTCTCTCGAGTCTCTGGTTCTAGTCATCAGTCAGTCATGAACACTAAGGGGATCCAAAAGACCATGCGAATTGTAACTGATGTTTGTCCATGTCTCATGTGAAACATTTTTTCTATATACGCTAATTGAAGTGATTATTACTGAGAAGCTCTGATGCTTGATTTTCATATAATAATTAAATGCATTATTCACTTAAGTTCAAAAAATGTGGCGATTGATTAGTCAATAAATAAAAAATCCTTACGCGTTCAGGGGATTAGCTTCATGATTTCCCAAAACTGGATACACCGGTACTTTGAAAATTCTCCTGAAGGAATTAAAGATTGTTTTCATAGAGAGCGTGTTGTAGGCAACGGATGTGTCCCAAATGCGATGACTTACGAAATCGCCAGTGTAATAAACGTAATCAAAATTCTGAAACATTTCATTGATTTATTCTAGTTCGTCAAATTCGATCAAATTGGTAGACCAATTTTTTTTAAAAGTATACTCGAAATTACAAAGTAAAATTGGCATCTATACAAAAGAGAAGCAGACACAAATGGATTTTTTTTAAAACACAAGTTCTTTAAAATTTCGACTTTTCAAAATTTCAACATTACGTTTTTAATTTTTTTGATTTCTGATTTTAACCATGAACTGTTGATAGAAATGTCGAAATTTTAGAACTCAAAAATTTTTGAAAGAAGAGCGATTTCGTATAAAAGATTAAACGAAATGTCAACATTCTTTAGTCTTTTCGAATTTTAAGGGAAAATTCTAAGAGAAAAAGTAACATTTTTCTAATTTTGCCCACCTGAGTGCTATTGGCGTGTTGTAGGGCATCTTCCACTGTGTGCAATGGAGGGTCAGCGTTGTGGTACTCTAACCAGTAGCCGCATTTTTTGTCGCTTTCATCTACAGGTTGATCAGTCTGACAACAAAGTGGTTCCCCGCAGATGGCTTTACCACCAACGGTGTATAATGGATCGTAGTGGATGTCCGAGAGATGAAGAATATTGAATTGGTGGCCCTTTGGATTGGGCTGCAACATGATTGATGGCATAAAAAATTGTTATCCCAAAAATTAGAACAGAGTCTGATGGCTACAGTGCTTTCGTATTAAGAGTAGAGGTGAAGAACATTGAAATACGTCCATTATTTTTAGTTTTTTTTAGCAAGATTTTTTATTGGAAACAGCTTCTATCAGAAATACTTTTTATTACACAGATTACATTCAGATCATTCCATTAGGACTGATAAACTGCTTTTATTGAACAAACTGTTTAATGTAAACTATTTTTATTAAAAAGGCAGCTTTTTGGAAATAATAGGAAATAATTGGAACAAGTTTAGGTTGGAAAGAAGTCTTACTAATAAGTAAATGTAGTAAAGAAAACTCTTATTGGAACCTAATTTTTTGAGACAGTTATTTGTGGCAAATATTTCTATTGAAAAGCAGTTTTTATTGAAAAGAATTTTGGTTATAAAGTTTTATTGAAAAGTAAATTTAAACAATAACATTCTTATTCAGAGGCAGCTTTCATTGAAGTTTTTAGAGAACACACTTTCTATTGAAAAACAGCTGGTATTACAAAGAGCTTTGGTTAAAAAAAGTTTTATTGAAAAACACTTTAGAGTTTTCGAAACATAAGGTTTTACTGGAAAATAGTGTGTTGTAAAAGTTTAGTCAATTAAGAAGTTTTACTGGAAGGCAATTTTAACGAAGAGCATTTTTTTTCGAAAGCGGTTTTTATTGGAAACGATTATTACTACAAACAAGCTCTCACTGGAGAGCAGCCTTTATTAAAGGCACTTTAGAATGAAAATTCCATTAGAAAGCAACTTGTATTGAAACATGTTTTGATTAAAAAGAAGTTTTATAGAAAATCAGCTTTAATGAAACAAGCTTTGATTTGAAAGCAGCTTTTATAAAGAAGTTTTTTATGAAGTAGTTTTTATTTGGGAGCAACTTTCATGAGGAATCATTTTATTCTAAAGAAGCTTCTACTGGAAAATAATTTTACTATTAAACAAGTTCTCATTGGGTAGAATTTTTATTTAGGAAACTTTTTGATGAAAATAGTTTTCATTAGAAAGCAAACAAATTTTAATTAGATAATTTTTACTAAAAGCCATCTTCAATGGGGGCAACCTTTTATTGGAAAACAACTTTTATAAAAGAATTTTTTATGAAAAAGCGTTTACATGATAGCAGCTTTTGTTGGGAAAAGTTTCAACTAAAAAAGGTTTTGCCAAAAAGAAGTCTTCAGAACGCTTTTTATTGGAGATCATCAGTTTTATTGAAAACTTTTGTAACGGAAAAATAAATTATTAAAAATCTTCTTATTAGGAGGTAGTTTTCAATGAGTAAAAGATTAGTACTTACCTTCTTCTTGTCAGTGTGTTTCCAGGATGGCAAAGGCACCGTCCAAGGCTTAACACGATCCTCTTGGCAGTTCTCAACGAGGAAAGAACATACATCTTCAGCCCATGGGTTCATTGCGTCCAAGACGTAAAAGATGCGATCCTGTGGATCCAAAAAACATTAAATTAATTCTAAATTAGATAAAAAGTTCGCTTACGGCAAAAAGTTCAATTATTCCATTGCACACGATCGGATCCTGCTTGAATTTCTCTGGACAGATAGATTTAAGGAATTCTTTGGTTTGACGATCGCTGTGCAAATCCCTATAGACAGATATCTGTCTCTTGATGGTGATGCACTCATCGCAAGTCACCTGAAGTTCCCCACGTAATGTATAATTTGCGAAAGGTAACATGTCTTCCCCACTAAACTGGTCGCTGAGGTACTGAAGGTACTCCTTATCAGAGACGTGTTTCAGGCATTTTTCATCGCCCCCCAGACTCACTAGAAATTATCGATTTATTGGAATCTTTAACACTTGATTGTAACCATGAAAAGTTTGATGATCCTTCAAATTTTTAAAAAACAAGAACTGCCACAATTAAATTGAAACTCAACAATGAAGAATTCAAATAGTTTAGGCTCCCACAGTTTCTGTTTCCTGTAATATTCAGGGAGGAACACAATTTTAAGAGAATACTTAAGTGCAGAGTATATTAGAAAGTTTTGGGATTAAAGCAAACGTTTTCTTTAAAGGGAAGCAGTAGCGAACATTATTTATTCTTTTAAAGATTACTTAAAAGTTTTCCCAAATTTATTTAAAAGTTGAAGCAAAATTCATTGCTGCTTGGTCTTCCTTTTGGAGAAAGACGATTAAAAAGCAAGAAGTCATTACGGTAAATCTTCATTCTTTGAGGAAGTGCTTGTCCACATCACTTTCTTCTCAATAATCTTCTTTCTTAGTTTTACCAGGACGATAAGTTCGCTGCTGCTTAGATTTCAATCAGAGGTCTTTTCTTTGTCGAAAGAATATTGTAAATCAATGAATCATTAAGAGAAAACCTCTTTCTTTAAAGAAATGTCTCTCAACTCAATGATCTATCTTGGTTTATCGTAGAGTATGCTGTTGCTTAATATTTAATTAGTGGGTTACTTTATAAAAAAAGAATATTATAAAGCAAAAAGACTTCTTTAACGTTCTCTAACATTCTTCAATAGTTTATTTATAAACATGTAAGAAATTTCGCTGTTGCTTGGTCTTTCCTTTGAAGAAACAAAATTAACCACATTAGATCAAAATCAATCAGCGGAGTTCACTCACATTTCTAAGAAAAGAGCTTTGGAGCAAGAAGTTACGGTTTTTACCAAACAACGTTTCCTTTTTTTTAAGGAAAGAAGTTTTCCCCCAGCAACTCTTGCTATATAGCAACAAAAAGAAAATTATACAATCTTCTTTCTTCAAATAGAAGACAAATCTTTATCTTAGATAAACTTCTCTACCACTGATTCAAACTGAATGGAGTGTGATACATTTTAAAGCATAGAAATACTTTAAAAACTTACGTTTTTTCTCCAAGGAGATAAACTCAGAACATAGAGCGTACCCAAGTAGGTAGCTCAGGATGAGTGTTTGGCGCAACATTTCGGCTGAAGCTGACCTAACAAGGCCCGAAATCTCTATATAAGTCAGTCTCAAGTGATCGTATCTACATAATTTAATTTGCAATAATTATAAAGCACTTCTAAATCAAGTAGAATTGGATTTTCGTCATTAGACGAGACGAAAATTTTGTTTACTATTCCCCATAATCTGAATGGAAACGTTCGAGAGTGTCGATTTATCTATTTGGAGTTTGTAATTGAGTTCTTTGACGTTAAATTCGAAAAATTCTACTTTAAAACTACTTCTCGGAACAGACCACTAGTAGAGGTGCACTTAAACTCTGAACCACGTTTGGAACTAATTGGAACTTTGATACAAAAGCAATGTTTTTTTGGAAACTTTTTTGAAAGATTGAAGAATGATATCGATGATAAAAATATATTTTTACATCATAAAAATATTTTTTTATTGAAACTTCGTTGCCAGGTTGTAGTAGATTGGCAGATAGTTGTTTCTCGCTTCTTCGGTATACTGCTGTAGTATCTCTATTGATTATTATACTTTTTTTAGTCTCTTATTCTCTTAACTAGCTCTATACTTTATTTAACAAAAAATATAACAGATAAATAAAAAACCATAACGGTAGAAATAAAGTGTTTAATTTTCCGAACCGATTTTGTTTTACAGCATTGTGGGCGAATTACACCAATAGCTTTTTTTATAATAATAATTATTGTTAATATAATTCGAGTTAACAATTCTAGAAAGTAAGACTTAAAAATCTGTTTGTTGTTTTCAACAAATTTTTTTAACATCATTCATTGCCAATTCTTTTAGTGGGTTTTAAAATTGAAAGTCCCAAGTCTCAGTATAAAAGAGGAGGTCATTTCTTGCCCACGGGTTATCTTAAGAGGAAACACAAAATAATAGTTTTCTGTTGTTTGCAATTGCGTATCAATGAATAAAAACGATAAAAATCAGTATTTTAAATAATGTTTACACATATTTGTAAATCTAGATAATAAAAAATTGAACTCGGTCCACTAATAGTTATCGTTTAGCCACACAGTGTTATTGTTTAATATTATAGTTGCCAAAAAAAGCAACAATATTCCATTTTAAGATAACATTTCCAACATTAGATAATCATCACCTGCTTTTGAATTCTCAAAATTTCCCTCATTGCGCCTCTACGCGGAATCTGTTTCATTACGTCATGTCGTAAACTGGCACTTATCGAGCCAACAAACTAGAAAAAATAATATAATAATCAATAACATTTTAGTTCTTTTTTTGAAAATTGAAATTTTTTTGAAAGTATTGAATTTTGAAAACATCGACCCTCTAGAGTTTTTGAATTTTATTTAAATTCGACTTTCCTTTCAAAATTTTGACTTTTTGAAAATGACGATATTTTTAAAAGTCTGTCTTCGGTTGTTATTGAAAATATTTAAACATTTTTCGACTTTTTTTAATACTTCGTCTATATCTTAAAAACTTCGAATTTCAAATTTTCCTATTTTTTTAAATTTCCACTTTTTCAAATGTTAATTAATTGCAATACTTTCACAGTTTCTTTAGAATTTTCATTTATTTTCGGAAATATGAATTTTTTGAAAATTTTTACACATTTCGATCAATTGTGATTTTTTCAAAATTTTAACTTTTTTTTATGTAGTAGTAAATAAAACTTTTATTTGGAAAATTTGATTCACGTTTTTAAAAATTGGATTTTTCTGAAAATTTTGACTTTTTTTAGATAATCGACATTTTTTCAGAATTTCTCCTTTTTTTGAAAATTTCAACCATCATCAAAATTTCGACGTTTTCTCGAAGTTTTAACTTTTTGGGAATTTGGTTTTTTGAACATTTCGCTTTTTTTTCCAAATTTCGACTTTTTACAACTTTAATACAAAACTTTTTTTTCAAAATTTCGATATTCGAACTTTTTTCAGAATTTTCACTTTTTTTTAAAGTTTAACCTTTTATGATCAAAATTTTGACATTTTGTCGAAGTTATAACTGTGTGAGAATTTGATTTTTTTTGTAAATTTCGCTCTTTTATTAAAACTTCAAATTTTTGTAAAAATTTTAGCAAAAAGTTTTTTTCTTAAAATTTTGATTTTGCTTAAAATTTTGGTTTTCTTTATAAAACATGTTAAAACATTGTCTTATTGAAAACTTCTATCTTTTTCAAAGTATTCACCTTTTTTTTGAAAATTTCCTCCTTTGTTCAAACTTTTTACTATTTCTCAAAGTTTTAACATTTTTTTTGGAAAATTTCGACTTTTCTTCAAAAATTTTGCTTTTTTTTCAAAGTTTCGACTTTTTTGTAATAAATTGGGCTTTTATTTGGAAAACACCACTTTTTACAAACATTTTCTTTTGAAAAATTATTTTTTTTCGAAATTGCAACCTTTTGAAATTCCCGAATTTTTTCAGAATGTTCCCCCTTTTTGAAAATGTCTACTCTTATTTGAACTTTTTTCGAAGTTATGCCTTCTTTCAAATTTTGAACTTTTTTCGAAATTTTTATCTTTCTTTAAAAGTTCCATTTTTTGTGAAAATTTCGACTTTTTATGGAAACTTCGACATTTTTTCGAAATTTTTTTGAAAGCGTTGACCGTTTTCTAGAAACTTCGAGTTTATGTAACTTTGGCTTTTTGAAAAATTCGTCTATTCCTCAATTTTTTTTTAATTTTTTTGGAGAATCTAGTTTTTAAATTTCCAACGAATTTTATCAAACGAATTCGAGATTTAATTAAATTTCGATTTTAAATTTGCCATTTTAAAAGGAGCCTTTTCAAGTTTAAATTGAAAAGTTTCCAAAAAAAGTCAAAATTTGGAAAACTTCGACTTTTTGTGGAAACTTCGACATTTTTTCTAAATTTTTTTAAAGCGTTGACCGTTTTCTAGAAACCTGCAGTTTATGTAACTTTGACTTTTTGATAAATTCGTCTGTTCCACAAATTTTTTAATTTTTTTGAAGAATCTAATATTTAAATTTTCAACGAATTCTATGAAACGAATTGGAGACTTAATTAAATTTCGATTTTAAATTTGCCATTTTAAAAGAAGCCTTTTCAAGTTTAAATTGAAAAGTTTCCAAAAAAAGTCAAAATTCGGAAAACTTCGACTTTTTGTCCAAAAAAAATTTAGAAAAAAAGTCGAAGTGTCCAAACTTCGACATTTTTTCAAAATTTTTTAAATCGTTTACCGTTTTCTAGAAACTTGGAGTTTATGTAACTTTGACTTTTTGAAAAATTCGTCTCTTCCTGAGATTTTTTAATTTTTTTGAAGAATCTAATATTTAAATTTTCAACGAATTCTATGAAACGAATTCGAGACTTAGTTGAATTTCGATTTTAAATTTGCCATTTTAAAAGTAGCCTTTTCAAGTTTCAACTGAAACGTTTCCAAAATATGTCAAAATTTGAAAGTTGTCCAGAAGCAGGAATTTCGAAAAAAGAGCAGAAGCGAAATTTTGGCTTCAATTTAAAAATTAGGATGCTTTAATCGAAATGAGGGGAAATAATTTCAATTCACTTTTCAATTTAAATTGTGAATTTGTTTATATCCAGGTTTTGTTAATATTAAAGGAAGTATGACCCCATAAATAAAAGGATGCAGTTGTGTTTACGAATTTAATAGTACGGTTTGACGTAATATCACATATTTCTGCGGAAAAATATATTTTCTGTTATATTTTTATCACTTATGAGCTTCATCATATTTCCGTTTGAGATCTGCACAAAAACGTCTGTCATTGTAAGATGTCATGACAATTTCACACAAATTGTTAACGTGGCAAGTCTTGTCGCAGTTCCAGATAAGAGCGGTGTCAGCATCCCTGTATTTGTACCTAAACAGAAAAATATTTAGTCACTTAAATCCACCAAAATAACCGAGCTTACCTGTTATACAAATTTAGATCAACGTCGGACTGGACCAACTTTTCCAAGAACTTCCCGATCGCGGGAGGCGTCAGATCTTCCACACCAAAAGCTTCCCTGAAGGAGTACAACTGGTACCAATCCGTCTTCTTGTTGATATTGGCAAGAGTCAAGTTGTACGTCCACTCTTTAAAGTCCAAAAGGCTCTAAAATGCATCGAGAGGATTTTAGTTGAATTTTCCAGAGAGAAGAAGATTTCTAAAGAGAGAGGAGAAGAGAACAGAAAAGAAAAGAAGAAAGAGAAGAGAGGAGAAGAGAAGAAAAGAGAAGAGAAGAAAAAAGAAGAGAAGAGAAGAAAAGAGAGGACAGGAGAGGAGGGGAGAGGAGAGGAGAGGAGAGGAGAGGAGAGGAGAGGAGAGGAGAGAAGAGGAGAGGAGAGGAGAGGAGAGGAGGGGGGAGGAGAGGAGAGGAGAGGAGAGGAGAGGAGAGGGGAAGGGAAGAGAAGAGAAGAGAAGAGAAGAAAAGAGAATAAAAGAGAATAAAAGAGAAAACAAGGGAAGAGAAGAAAAGGAAGAGAAAGGAAGAGAAGAGAAACGAGAAAAAACAAGAGAAGAAAGAAAAAGAAGAGAAGGAAGAGAAGAAAAAGAAGGAAGAGAAGGAGGAGATGGAATAGAAGGAAGGGAAGGAAGAGAAGAAAGAGAAGGAAAAAAGAAAGAGAAGAAAGAAAAAGAAGAGGAGAAAGAGATGGAAGGGAAGGAAGAGTAGCGAAAGAAGGAAGAGAGTAAAGAGAAAGAAGAGAAGGAAGAGAAGAGAGAGAAGGAAGAGCAGGAAGAGAAGGAAGAGAAAGAAGGGAACAAAGAAAAGGTAGAGAAGAGAAGAGAAGGGAAGGAAAGGGAAGTTAAGGGAAGGGCAGACAAGGGAAGAGAAGAGAAAGAAAGAGAAGAGGAGAAAAGAGAGGAAAAGAGACGAAAATAGAAGAAAACGGAAAGATTAGTAGAAAAGAGAAGAGCAAAGAAGAGAAGAGAAGAAAAAAGAAGAGAGGAGAAGAGAAATGAAGAGAACAGAAGATGAAAAGGAGAAGATAAAGAAAATAAGATAAGGAAAAGAAGATGAAGCGAAAAAGATAAAGAGGGAAAGATAAAGATGAGAAGATGAAGAGGAGAGGATGAGGAGCTAAAGATTTAGAAGAGAAGATGAAGAAGAGAAAATTAGAAAGGTCAAATCACAAAAAGAAGACAAAGATGAGAAGATGAAGAAGAGAAAATGAGAGAATAAAAGAAAAAAAAGAGAGACTTTACTTACGAAATTCTCTTGATCAACTTGGAAGATCTTGTAGCTTGGATTGGCGTCGGTGTACGAGGTGAGGGAAGCCCCGTTGAAAGCCACGCTCACAACGTCACTAACTTTGGCGCTGTCTTTCGTATCGATGTAGACATTGAATTGATCTCTGTGAGTGTGCCCGACGAATTGCCCAGTAATCACATTGGCAAACCTACAAACCACTCCGTGAAATATACACCCCAACACATCACCTACCGCTCACCTTTGTATGATTTTCCTATACATGAATTTCCACTGTAAGCTGCATTCCTCCGCCGGTGGTACGTGAGAAATGATGTGCACGCTTTCATTGTTTTCTTCGGCTTCCTTCAAAACTTTAACCATCCAGGCGAACTGATAGTAAGGATCGTTTTCGAACATGATTTGCCACCAGTTGTACCTATAGCACACGTTTGTGTTAAGGGCCATGATTCTGAAACCTTTTCGGGGGCTCACGGTATAGTAGCCTCCCTTGAGAATGGTCTCCTTGGTATGATGCGGCAGCCAATCTTTCACCTCCTCGTGGAAGACTTTAAATAACCAATTGATTTCGATTTTAGGATCTTTCAAGTACATGGGGGCGAAGCTGAAAAACAAAAATGCTTTCAACTGGGATCAAGATCAATCTAATGCTCTGGTAATTGTTAATTAAATGTTCTGTAATGAAAAAGTCTAATGTGCTACAGTTAAAAACATTTACAACCAACAATCATAGACAGGTTTCAAGCCTTCCTTCGCATCATTAGTATGGAACGGTCGTTGTAAACATTTTCAGTTCTAGTCTCTCTCGAATTTCTGCTTCTAGTCCTCAATCACTCATAAATACTAGAGATCCAAAAGAACATGGAGCGATTTCTAAGTGATTTTTGTCCATATCTCATGCGAAACATTTTTTCAATATACGCTAATTGAAGTGATTATTGCTGAGAAGCTCTGGTGCTTGATTTTCATATAATAATTAAATGGATTATTCAGTTAAGTTCAAAAAATGTGGCAATTGATAAGTCAATAAATAAAAAATCCTTACGCATTCAACGGATTAGCTTCATGATTTCCCAAAACTGGATACACCGGTACTTTGAAAATCCTTCTGAAGGAATTAAAGATGGTTTTTATGGAGAGCGTGTTATAACCAACGGATGTGTCCCAAATACGATGACTTACGAAATCGCCAGTGTAATAGACGTAATCAAAATTCTGAAACATTTCATTGAATTATTCTAGTTCATTTGTCGAATTCGATCAAATTGGTAAACCAAATTTTTTTAAGAAGTATACTCGAAATTACGAAAGTAAACTTGGCATCTATACAAAAGAGAAGCAGAAACAAATAGATTTTTTTTATAAAACACAAGTTCTTCAAAATTTCGACATGTCAAATTTTCCAGATTACGTTTTTAATTTTTTTGATTTTAAACATGAACTCTTGATAGAAATGTCGAAATTTTAGAACTCAAAAATTTTTGAAAGAAGTGCGACTTCATATAAACGATTAAACGAGAAAATGTCAACATTCTTTAGTCTTTTCGAATTTTAAGGGAAAATTCTAAGAGAAAAAGTAACATTTTTCTAGTTTTGCCCACCTGTGTGCTATTGGCGTGTTGTAGGGCATCTTCCACTGTGTGCAACGGGGGGTCAGCGTTGTGGTACTCTAACCAGTAGCCGCATTTTTTGTCGTTTTCACCTACAGGTTGATCAGTTTGGCAACAAAGTGGTTCCCCGCAGATGGCTTTACCACCAACGGTGTATAAAGGATCGTAGTGGATGTCCGAGAGATGAAGAATATTGAACTGGTTACCCTTTGGATTGGGCTGCAACATGATTGATGGTATAAAAAATTGTTATCCCAAAAACTAGAACAAAGTCTGATGGCTGCAGTACTTTCGTATTAAGAGGAGAGGTGAAGAACATTGAAATACGTCTATTATTTTTAGTTTTTCTTAACAAGATTTTTTATTGGAAAGCAGCTTCTATCAGAAATACTTTTTATTACAAACATTACATTCAGATCATTGCATTAGAACTGATAAACCACTTTTATTGAAGAAACTGTTTATTGTAAACTATTTTTATTGAAAAGCCAGCTTTTAATGGAAACAATAGGAAATAATTGGAACAAGTTTAGATTGGGAAGAAGTCTTACTAATAAGTAACTTTAATAAAGAAATCCCTTATTGGAATCTAATTTTAATTGAGACAGTTATTTATGGCAAAAATTTCTATTGAGAAGCAGTTTTTATTGAAAAGAATTTTGGTTATAAAGTTTTATTGAAAAGTAAATTTAAACACAGGTTCTATTGAAAAACAGCTGGTATTACAAAGAACTTTGGTTAAAAAAAGTTTTATTGAAAAACACTTTAAGAGTTTTCGAAACATCAGGTTTTACTGGAAAACAGTGTGTTGTAAAAGTTTTGCGAATTAAGAAGTTTTACTGGAAAGCAGTTTTAACAAAGAGCAACGGGGGGTTTTTCTTCGAAAGCAGCTTTTATTGGAAACGATTTTTACTACAAACAAGCTCTCACTGGAGAGCAGCCTTTATTGAAGGCACTTTTCAATGAAAATTCCATTAGAAAGCAACTTGTATTGAAACATGTTTTGATTAAAAAGAAGTTTTCTAGAAAATCAGCTTTAATGAAACAAGCTTTGATTTGAAAGCAGCTTTTATAGAAGAAGTTTTTTATGAAGTAGTTTTTATTTGGGAGCAACTTTCATGAGGAACCATTTTATTCTAGAGAAGCTTCTACCAGAAAATAATTTTACTATTAAACAAGTTCTCATTGGGTAGAATTTTTATTTAGGAAACTTTTTGATGAAAATAGTTTTCATTAGAAAGCAAACAAATTTTAATTAGATAATTTTTACTAAAAGCCATCTTCAATGGGGGCAACCTTTTATTGGAAAACAACTTTTATAAACGAATTTTTTATGAAAAAGCGTTTACATGATAGCAGCTTTTATTGGGAAAAGTTTTCAATTAAAAAAAGTTTTGCCAAAAAGCAGTTTTCAGAACACTTTTTAATTGAGAACAGTTTTATTGAAAACTTTTTTTGACGGAAAAATAAATTTTTAAAAATTTTCTTATTAAGAGGTAGTTTTCAATGAGTAAAAGATTAGTACTTACCTCCTTCCTGTCAGTGTGTTTCCAGGATGGCAAAGGCACCGTCCAAGGCTTAACACGATCCTCTTGGCAGTTCTCAACGAGGAAAGAACATACATCTTCAGCCCATGGGTTCATTGCGTCCAAGACGTAAAAGATGCGATCCTGTGGATCTAAACAACATTAAACTAAACCTAAATTAAGTAAAAAGTTCGCTTACGGCAAAAAGTTCAATTATTCCATTGCACACGATTTCATCCTGCTTGAATTTCTCTGGACAGATGGATTTGAGATATTCTTTGGTTTGACGATCGCTGTGCAAATCCCTATAGACAGATATCTGTCTCTTGATGGTAATGCATTCGTCGCAAGTCACCTCAAGTTCCCCACGTAATGTATAATTTGCGAAAGGAAGCATGTTTTCCCCACTAAACTGGTCGCTGAGGTACTGAAGGTACTCCTTATCAGAGACGCGTTTCAGGCATTTTTCATCGCTCCCCAGATTCACTAGAAAATATCGTTTTATTGGAATCTTTAACACTTGATTGTAATCATGAAAACGTTGATGATCCTTTAAATTCTTAAAAAACAAGAAGTGCCACAATTAAATTGAAACTCGACAATGAAGGATTCAAATATTTAAGGCTCCCACTGTTTCTCTTTCCTGTAATATTCAGGGAGGAACCCAATTTTAAGGAAATACTCAAGTGCAGAGTAGATTAGAAAGTTTTGGGATTGAATCAAATGTTTTCTTTAAAGAGAAATAGTAACGAACATTATTTATCATTTTAAAGATTACTTGAAAGTTTTCCCAAGTTATTTAAAATTTAAAGCAAAATTCGTTGCTGCTTGGTCTTCCTTTTGGAGAAAGACGATTAAAAAGCAAAAAGTCATTACGGTAAATCTTCATTCTTTGAGGAAGTGTTTGTCCAAATCACTTTCTTCTCAATCATCTTCTTTCTTAGTTTTACCAGGACGATAAATTAGCTGCTGCTTAGATTTCAATCAGAGGTCTTTTGTTTGTCAAAAGAATATTGTAAATTAAGGAATCATTAAGAGAAAACTTCTTTCTTCAAAGAAATGTCTCTCGGCTCTCTTTTTGGTTTACCGTAAAGTATGCTGTTGCTTGATATTTAATTAGTGGCTTACATAAAAAGACAACATCATAAAGCAAAAAGACTTCTTTAACGTTCTCTAACATTCGTCATTAGTTTATTTATAAACATGTTAGTAAATTTGGCTATTGCTTGGTCTTTTCTTTAAGGAAACAAAATTAAATACATTAGACCAAAATCAATCAGCGGAGTTCACTCACCCTTCTAAGAAAGAAGCTTTAGAACAAGAAGTCATTAGGTGGAAAATTTCGTTCTCTACCAAAGAACTTTTCCTTTTTTTAAGAAAAAAGTTTTCCCCCAGCAACTCTTGCTATATAGCAACAAAAAGAAAATTATACAATCTTCTTTTTTCAAATGGAAGACAAATCTTTATCTTAGGTAAACTTCTCTACCACTGATTCAAACTGAATGGAGTATGATACATTCTAAAGCGTAGAAATACTTCAAAAACTTACGTTTTTTCTCCAAGGAGATAAACTCGGAAGATAGAGCGTACCCAAGCAGGTAGCTCAGGATAAGTGTTAAGCGCAACATTTCGACTGAAGCTGACCCGACAAGGTCCGAAATCTCTCTATATAAATCACTCCCAAGTGATCGCCATTTACATAATTTAATTTTTAATAATTACGTGGCACTTCTGAGACAACTACAATTGGATTTTCATCATTTGACGAAACAAAAATTTTATTTACTCTTTTATAATCCAACTGAAGATGCCTGATAGTATCGATTTATCTATTTGGAGTTTGTTATTGAATTCTTTGAAGGTGAAATCGAAAAATTCCATTTTTAAACTATACTTCGGAAAAGACCACCGGTAGAGGTGCACTTGAACTGTGAACCGTAGCTAGAATTGAACCATTGATGCAAAAACATTGATTTTTTTCGTAAATAGTGTGTAAGGATCAGGACTGATGTGAAAAAATATTTTTGGAACGTAAAAGTATTTTTCCAGATTTCAGTGGTCAATTTTTCTTTACTTCTTTAGTGCTTTTTAAACTTTTTTATGGAACGGAGTGATCCTTGTTTATCTTTAAAAATTGATGTACAAATCTTGTCACCTTAAACCAAAAAAAAAAGATTAAAAAACACAACAACGTTACTCTGTGTTTTTTAATCTTTTTTTTTTTGGTTTAAGGTGACAAGATTTGTATTGCAAGTCGAAACTGGAAATTTCCACCAAAAAAATTAAATTTCGAAAAAACTCTTAAAATGAAAAAAACTTGATAAATCACTCGACTTATCGAGTTTTTTTTCATTTTAAGAGTTTTTTCGAAATTTATTTTTTTTTCGACATCATTATGTCGAAATTAAAAAAAACTAAACACTGCAGGTTTAATTAATTAATTAAATATTACGTAAACTATCAACATTTCGAAAAAAAAAATCAAATCTTATTGACAGAATTATCAAAATGTCGACTTTTTCTAGAAATTATATTAAACGAATTTAAAGGAATTACAAGGTTTTCTTCAAAGGTTTACTCAAAATCTTGAGTTGAAACCTGAAATAACTATTTTTTGGGAGAAAACGATATAATAAAACATATTTAACAAAATTATTCCCGTCAGAGCGAAAAATTTAAACAAAGATTATTAAAAAAGTGTTCCTAAAATATCGATTTCGATCTTGAAATTTTGACGTTCGCAGAAATCTTGTACTATTGAAGAGGTTATATTTAACAAGTCATTGTTCTTTTTATCCAAAATAAAATGTTTTGACTAAATTTGAATGTTCCTTCACCTTTAAGAAATCGACATATTTGTTAAAACGTTTTTTTTTCGAAGTTTCGACTCTTTTTAAACTTCATCCTAAAATCAAAGTGTTGAGTTAAGTCCGAATTCATTTTATTAATTTCTTTAATTGAACTTTTTCTTAAAATTTAGATTTAGTTTCACGATTTCGTAGTATATCTCCAAAAGAATTTTCCGTAGAAAAGCGTCGTCTACAAAACAATGTTTAAAATTTGCAAAGCCAAAGGAAAACTTGCTTTAATTTGCTGTATTTGTGTCGTTTTTTTTTTATCTAAAACAGAAACCAAAACTTTGGTCGGTCTCTAATTTAAGTTTAAAATTATGGAAAATCAGAATTTAATGACGGATTGAAATATGCACCGTTTGTATGCAACCACAAATATCCCATTTAAGTATGTTGTGAAGTATCCAAACCTCATAAATATAACGATAGGCAACTTTTAATACCGACCACGTGTAAATATAGTGGCCATCATTAGTCTTTTACTGCATTTTCAAAGTAGAAAATTGTATAATGAGGTTTTTATAAACGAATTATCATACGGATGGCCCCAATATTTGTAAAAAATACAGAAATATTTCGTGGAAACGCTCCTGTAAGCTCTTGGGATAAAAATATATTGATCTAACTTAACTTTACCATCGTTTAAACTGTCCAAAGATTTAGGGGGTGTTCAAAGTTGCAAATTTATTGCAAGATTATTTCAATAACTTTCTAATAAACGTAGTAATTGGCGCACTATAGATTTACTTTTTTTTGCCTATTGAGCGTGTTCAATTAAAAAATAAGCTAAAACTCAACTGAAAAAATTCCTGTGAATAAAAATTAGAGTTCAAGAGCGACCAACTTTACTTAACTGAAATTAAATGAATCAGAAGTTTGGGAAGAGGAACAGGATTACAAAATGCATGAGAGAAAAAAACGTTTCAACGTTCCTTGCGAAAAGTACTACAAAAAAAGGGAGCAGAAAATCTCGTCTTCTTATATCCTAAGTCGGAAATTGTATACTGAGTACGAGCTCTTATCGTGTTTCTTTAGCCGATTGTAAATATAAAACCAAGTTTCAACACACCTGTTATCATCTAAGTAAACATTTAATAAATCACTAAAACGGTATTACAGCCGTGTGTAAAGAGTGATCTAATTTTATTACATTATCTACTATTTCTAACGACAATTTCGAAAAACAATGCCTAAGTAATTAGTTATATGTAATACATCTGATATTTTCTATTTATTAAATGCGCCTGGATTAAGTACAGGATGAGATAGCACACTTTCCGTTTCCACTAACTACTAATAATCTTGAAAGCGCCAACTCAAAATTTTAAAACAAAAATCGAAGACGAAGTGTTTAAAATAATGTATGTCTTGTACTTAGGAGATTAACGTCAAAATATTTCAAAAATAAAAAATATTTTTATGGAAAGATGAACAAAAACAAATTTATGGAAAAAGTTGAAAGATTGGGAGAAAAAAAATGGAAATCTGAAGTCGAAATTTTAAGTCGCAAATTAAGAAAATAATCAACAAATTTGTTTTTTTTAGGGCAGGCTCTTAATAAAAATACGACAGAGCTTATGCCCTGTCAAAACTTGTGCCCTATTAAAAATTGAGACTATAAAATACGAATTTTTTAAAGATTTTGTCTAATACCTCCAGAAAGACAGGTTTTCGTGCTGCCGGAATACGAACGACTTTTTTAAAATTTATTCAGTTAAGGTGGATTTTACAAGTTGTTTTAAAGAGCAATTTTTCATTTTCAAGAACACAACAATAGGGACAAAACTTTTAAAAATTGGAACCACATAAAATACAGATTTTTTAAATTTTGACCAAACAGAAAAAGGAAGAACTATTTGACATTCTGGGAGGAAATTTTGTAATGTTCTACAATACGTAAAAACAGTTTTTTTAAATTTTTCCAAAGTCCAAAGTTTCTTAAAGTTAAAATCTAAGTAAAGATTGAAAGTTATGGGACTTTTAAGTGTCCTTCAACCTTTACTATTGTTATAATTTGCTCTAATAGCAGACAGCACAAACAAAGCTGTTTTAAATAATTATATTTAGAAATTATATAATTGTAGTGGGTATGTTTGTACGTTACATATTTTGTTAAATGGGTTACTCATCAATATTTACTGAAATACAGCAATATTTAAGCAATTTTTCTTTTAGCTTTGCAAATTTTAAACATTGCTGTATAGACGCTTTTCGAGGGAAAATTTCTTTGGTGATCTGCTTCCAAATCGTTGAATAATTACTGACGTATTCAAAAATGTACGGCTTGTTATTTTTACTGGTCTTTTCTTCGCCAGTTTCTTTTTACTAAAAACTGACTGAAAACCTAAATTTGTGGAAGAAGGAACGCTGTTTTCCATAGATTTTGAATTTTCTCTCAATATTTCAAACTGAAATCGAAATTTGGACCTATTTTTAAAACTACAGGTTTATTTGTTCATATAAAGTGTTTCTCGCAAATTTTACTTTTTTTCTCAAATTTGTTACATTTTTAAATTGCAAAATCTGAACATTTAGAGTTTCTTTGCAAAATTTCGACTTTTTAAATTTTTAATGTTTTTTTCTCCATAATTACGAGTTTACTTAGGACTCTGATCGTTTTATTGTTTACACAGTTCCAACTTTAATAACAGCATTTTCAGTTTTTTTTCAGAAATTTCCACTTTTTTCAGAATGTCGTTTTCCATAAATTACGAATTTTCACTCAAAATTTGAAACTGAAATCGAAATTTGGACGTTTTTTCGAAAATGCAGGTTAAGATTTGTTTGTTCATTTAGAGTGTTTCTCCAAATTTTACTTTCTGCTCCAAAAACTGCTGCAAAATCAAATTGCAAAATCCGAAAATTTCGAGTTTCTTTGCAAAATTTCGACTTTTTAAAAAACGGTTTACGTTTTTTCCCATAATTACGAGTCTACTTAGAACCCTGATCTTTTCGTTGTTTATACAGTTCCAACTTTAAAAAAATGTCCACCTTTTTTTTAGAAATTTCCACTTTTTTTAGAACGTCGTTTTCCATAAATTTGGAATTTTCTCTCAAAATTTCAAACTGATATCGAAATTTGATCGCGTTTTTGAAAATACAGGGTAAGATTTGTTTATTCATTTAGAATGTTTCGCCAAATTTTACTTTCTGTTCTCAAAGCTGCTGCAATTTCAAATTGTATAATCCGAAAATTTCGAGTTTCTTTACCAAATTTCGACTTTTTGAAAAAATGTTTACGTTTTTTCTCATAATTACGAGTCTAATTAGATCTCTGGTCGTTTCGTTGTTTACACAGTTCCAACTTTAAAAAAATTGCTACTTTTTTTTAGAAATTCCAACTTTTTTCAGAACGTCGTTTTCCATAAATTTTGAATTTTTTCTCAATATTTCAAACTGAAATCAAAATTTGGACGTCTTTTCGAAAATACAGGTTACGATTTGTTTGTTCATTTAGAGTGTTTCTCCAAATTTTACTTTCTGTTCTCAAAACTGCTGCAATTTCAAATTGTAAAATTCGAAAATTTTGAGTTTCTTTATCCAATTTCCCAATTTTTTAAAATAATGTTTACGTTTTTTCTCATAATTACGAATCTACTTAGATCTCTGATTGTTTCGTTGTTTATACGGTTCCAACTTTAAAAAAAAATTTACTTTTTTTAGAAATTTCAACTTTTTTTCAGAACGTCATTTTCCATAAATTTTGAATTTTCTCTCAAAATATCAAACTGAAATCTAAATTTGAACGCGTTTTCGAAAATACAGGTTAAGATTTGTTTTTTGTTCATTTAGAGTGTTTCGCCAAATTTTACTTTCTGTTCTCATAACTGCTGCAATTTCAAATTGTAAAATCCGAAAATTTCGAGTTTCTTGACCAAATTTCGACTTTTTAAAAAAATGTTTACTTTTTTTCTCATAATTACGAGTCTACTTAGATCTCTGATCGTTTCGTTGTTTATACAGTTCCAACTTTAAAAAATTTCTACTTTTTTTAGAAATTTCAACTTTTTTTCATAGCGTCGCTTTCCATAAGTTTCGAATTTTCTCTCAAAATTTCAAAGTGAAATCGAAATTTGGACTTTTTTTCGACAATACAAGTTCAAATTTGTTTGTTCATTGAGAGTGTTTCTCCATATTTTACTTTCTGTTCTCAAAATTGCTTGCAAAATCCTGAAATTTCGAGTTTTTTACGAAATTCCGACTTTAAGAAAAATGTTTACATTTTGCCCAAAGTTTGAACTTTACTCGAAATTAAGTTTTCTATTAACTTTGAAATTTGTTTTTCAAATTTTAACTCCAAACGCAATTTTTTACTTTTTCTCGAATTTTTAAATGAGAACTTTTTAAAAATGAGATAAGAGTTTTCGAAACTTTTCTGTAAAACTTGGAGTTTCTTCTCAAATTTGTTTTTTTTTTTCAAATATTCCATCTTGACCGTGACATTTATTAATTTTTTTCCAAAATTTTACCTCCACATTCAAAATTTAGATTTTTATTAAAAATTGTAACTTTTTTTTCAAAAATTTCGAAATTAATCGAAAGTTTTGGTTTTTCTCTTCAGATTTCAAGTTTAAATTAGAAATTCGGACTGTTTTCATTGAAATTTCGCTGCAAAAGTCGATTTTTTAAAATATATTGCGAGTTTATTTTTGAAATCTGAAATTGAAAGACCTTTCTCATAAGCTTTCGTGTTTAGATCAGAGATCTTTAACCACAAAGTTCGAAACCTTTTTTTTATTTCGTTCTCGAAATTTCGACTTGTTTCTCAAATTGTTAGCTTGAACTTGCTCTTCCTGAAATTTTTACTTTACATTCAAAATTCAGATATCTCAGGTTAAGATTAAATTTTTTTTATTAATTTAGAATGTTTCTTGAAATGTTAAGATTTTTTTCAAGGTTCCTGAATATTTTAAATTTTAATTTTAAAATGTTAAAATTTTAAAAGCAAAATCCGAGGATTCCAAATTTATTTGCGAAATGTCCACTGTTTTTTTTAATTTTGAAGATTTTTTTTGTGCATCTCTTTGAAGATGATAGTTTGGCTATCGAAATGCGTTAGAGCAACTTATGTTGTGTTTTTTTAATCTTTCTTGGCTTCAGGGGACAAGATTTGTATTTCAATTTTTGAAGATGTTTGTAAAATTTGAACTTTTCTCGAAATCAAGACGTTTTCTAGTGATTTTGACATTTTTTTTGTTTCAAATTTCGACTTCAATTATAGTTTTTCTCAGAATATCTAGAGAACTAGATGTTTTAAAAAAATCGGGTTCTTCTCGAATGTTTTCTATAAAACTTTCGCATTGCGAGTGTTTTTTCCAAAATTTGTTTTTTTTTTCAAACATTTCATCTTACACTTGAAATTTTTATTTTTTCCCTAAAATGTCATCATTATATTCAAAATTTAGATTTGTTTCTAAAAATTGTAACTGTTTTTTCAAAATTTTAAAATTAACCAGGATTTTTTCTTTGGATTTTGAATTTAAATTAGACATTCAACTGTTGTAATCGCAAGAATTGATTTTTTAGATTATTCTGCGAGTTCTTTTTGAAAGAAATTTTTGCGTAAACTTTCGAACCATTTCTTGGTTAAATTCGAATTTTATTTGCAAATTTATTTGTAAATTTCCTGTTTATTTCGAAATTTAGATGTTTTTTCCAACATTTGGTTGTTTTCTTCCAAAATTTGGATATTTCTTTCAAAATCCAGAGTTTCATCTGGCATTTTTTAAACAAAACAGTTCAATTGTTATTTTCTCAAACTCCTAGCTTTTTCTCAAACTTTTAAATTCAGTCCTGAGGGTTTTCCCAAAGTGTTGAACGTGAAGCCAGGATTGACTCGAAATTTCGGATTTAGACTCCAAGTTTCGAAGTTTTCTTGACATTTCTTCATAAACTCGAATTTTATTTGTAAATTTCCAATTTTCTCAAAATGGGGATTTTTTTTTTCAAACTTCGGAGTTTCATCCGGAATTTTTAAATACACAAAATTCGAAATATTGTTTTCTCAAGATTTTAACTTTTTTCTCAAAGTTTCGAATTCAATTTTGATAGTTTTCCCAAAGTGTTAGACTTAAAACCAAGATTAACTCGACATTTCGAATTTGAGCCCCAAATTTTGACGTTCTCCCTACATTTTTTTTGGTTTAATTCAAATTTTACTTGTAAATTTACAGTTTATTCCGAAATTTGGAAGTTTTTTTTCCCAAAATATGGATATTTCGTTCGAAATTCAGAGTTTTATCTGGAATATTTTAAACAAAACAGTTGAATTTTATTTTCTCAAACTTCTAGCCTTTTTCTCAAATTTTAGAATTCAGTCCTGATAGTTTTTCCAAAGTGTTGAACGTGAAGCCAGGATTAACTCGAAATTTTGAATTTAGACCCCAAGTTTCGAAGTTTTCTTGACATTTCTCCATAAACTTGAATTTTATTCGTAAATTTCTAGTTTTCTCAAAATGGGGATATTTTTTTCAAACTTCGGAGTTTCATCTGCAATCTTTAAAGCACAAAATTTGAAATGTTGTTTTCTCGAGATTTTAACTTTTTTCTCAAACTTTCAACTTTAATTTTGATAGTTTTCCCAAAGTGTTACATTTAAAGCCAAGATTAACTCGACATTTCGAATTTGGGCCCCAATTTTTGACGTTTTCCCAACATTTTTTGGTTAAATTCGAATTTTATTTGTAGATTTACAGTTTATTCCGAAATGTGGACGTTTTTTTCCAAAATATGGATATTTCTTTCGAAATTCAGAGTTTCATCTGGAATTTTTTAAACAAAACAGTTGAATTTTATTTTCTCAAATTTCTAGCTTTTTCTCAATCTTTCGAATTCAGTCCTGATAGTTTTCCCAAAGTGTCGAACATGAAGCCAGGATTAACTCGAAATTTTGAATTTAGACTCCAAGTTTCGAAGTTTTCTTGACATTTCTTTATAAACTCGAGTTTTATTTGTAAATTTCCAGTTTTCTCAAAATGGGGATATTTTTTTCAAACTTCGGAGTTTCATCTGGAATGTATTTAAATCCACAAAATTCGAAATAATGTTTTCCTCACGATTTTAACTTTTTTCGCAAACTTTTAAATTCAATTTTAATAGTTTTCCTAAAGTGTTAGATTTAAAAATCAAGATTAACTCGACATTTCGAATTTGAGCTTCAAGTTTTGATGTTTTCCCAACATTTTTTGATTAAATTCGAATTTTATTTGTAAATTTACAGTTTATTCCGAAGTTTGGATGTTTTTTTCCAAAATATGGATATTTCTTTCAAAATTCAGAGTTTCATCTGGAATTTTTTAAACAAAATAGTTGAATTTTATTTTCTCCAATTTCTAGTTTTTTTCTTAAATTTTCGAATTCAATCCTGATAGTTTTCCCAAAGTGTTGAACGTGAAGCCAGGATTACCTCGAAATTTTGAGTTTAGATTCCAAGTTTCGAAGTTTTCTTGACATTTCTCCATAAACTCGAAATTTATTCGTAAATTTCCAGTTTTCTCAAAATGGGGATATTTTTGTCAAACTTCGAAGTTTCATCTGGAATCTTTAAAGCACAAAATTTGAAATGTTGTTTTCTCAAGATTTTAACTTTTTTCTCAAACTTTCGAATTTCCTTTTGATAGTTTTCCCAAAGTGTTAGATTTAAAGCCCAGATTAACTCGACATTTCGAATTTGAGTTCCAAGTTTTGACGTTTTCTCAACATTTTTTGATCGAATTCGAATTTTATTTGTAGATCTATAGCTTATTCCAAAATATGGATATTTCTTTCAAAATTCAAAGTTTGATCTGGAATTTTTTAAACCAAACAGTTAAATTTTATTTTCTCAAACTTTTAGCTTTTTTTCTCAAATTTTCGAAATCAGTCCTGATAGTTTTCCCAAAGTGTTGAATGTAAAGCCAGGATTTATCCGAAATTTTGATTTTAAACTCCAGGCTTCGAAGTTTTCTTGACAGTTATTCCTAAACTCGAATTTTATTTGTAAATGTCCACTTTTCTCAAAATGGGGATATTTTTTTCAAACTTCGGAGTATCAGCTGGAATGTTTAAAGCACAAAATTCGAAATGTTGTTTTCTCAAGATTTTAACTTTTTTCTCAAACTTTCAACTTTAATTTTGGTAGTTTTCTCAAAGTGTTACATTTAAAGCCAAGATTAACTCGACATTTCGAATTTGAGCTTCAAGTTTTGACGTTTTCCCAATATTTTTTGATTAAATTCGAATTTTATTTGTAAATTTACAATTTATTCCGAAACTTGGATGTTTTTTTTTTCAAAATATGGATATTGCTTTCAAAATTCAGAGTTTCATCTGGAATTTTTTAAACACAACAGTTGAATTTTATTTTCACAAACTTCTAGCCTTTTTCTCAAATTTTCGAATTCAGTCCTGATAGTTTTTCCAAAGTGTTGAACGTGAAGCCAGGATTAACTCGAAATTTTGAATTTAGACTCCAAGTTTCGAAGTTTTCTTCACATTTCTTCAAAAACTCGAATTTTATTTGTAAAGTTCCAGTTTTCTCAAAATGGGGATATTTTTTTCAAACTTCGGAGTTTCATCTGGAATCTTTAAAGCACAAAATTCGAAATGTTGTTTTCTTAAGATTTTAACTTTTTTTATCAAATTGTCGAATTCAATTTTGACAGTTTTCCCAAAGTGTTACCAAGATTAACTCGAAATTTCGAATTTGAGCTTCAAGTTTCGAAGTTTTCTCGACATTTCTTGGTTAAATTAGAATTTTATTTGTAAATTTCAAGTTTATTCCAAAATTTGAATGTTGTTTTCAGTTTTTTCTAAAATATGGATAATTCTTTCAAAATTTATTGTTGCATCTGGAATTTTTTAAACACAACAGTCGAGTTGTAATTTTCTCAAACTTCTGGTTTTTTTTTAAACTTTCGAATTCAGTTTTGATAATTTTACCAAAGTATTACATTTAAAGCCAAGATTAACTCGAAATTTAAAATTTGAACTCCAGGTTTCAAAGTTTCCTCGACATTTGTTGGTAAAACTCTAATTTTATTGGCAAATTTCCAATTTTTCGCGAAATTTGGATATTTTTTTTAAAATTCAAACTTCCACAAGAAATTTTTCAAATCATTAACACTAGAGGTAATGTTAACCGAGGTATTTCTGTTTTGATTCTCGAAGATAACTTAAGATTTTTTAAATCGACTTGGCGCTAGCGAGATCTAAACGAAAAAAAATTGTGAGGATTTAAAAATCTGAATGAGGCCGGATAGCTCCATTTAAAAAACGGTTGTTTTTTGTTAATTTACCGAGGGATTAAGCGTCTGTAAATAGTAAGAGGCACGTTGAAACTGTTACCCCACTTCAGGTGTTAATAATAATGATAACAAGTGACGTCACGGCCGAGTATTTATTCATAGGTGAGCTACGTGTCACAGGTAGCTATACAGGTGATACGCATTCGTAAAGCCGCCTGTTTTTGTGAATCCACCACCACGGAGTGCTGCACGAGAAAGGTGGAAAACCGCCGCGGTAAGTGCCCCTATTTTTGTTAAATTTCGATTTTCGAACGTCGAGCTTGTGGCCGATAGCGATTGAACGCAAACAATGTTATCGAAAATTCCTAACTTCGCCAATGTACTGCGTTATTGTTGATTTTATGGAGGGTAAATCGCTGGAATATTTCTAAGGCAGTAAACTAAATTAGTAGAATATTACCAATTCATTGACATTGATAACTCACTTAAAAATTTCCAGAATAACTTAAATTTCGCGCGGGTTTCAACTTTCAGTTTCATCAAGTGCCGAGTTGCCTAGTTATTTTCAATTCGATAAATTTTTGTGGGGATTTTTTCAGGGAGGGTTTCCAACTCTCCAGGATTGGCCTTGAGTGTCCCTAGTTGTCCAGGTTGAATGTGAAAATGTCATAACAGTTCTACCTTATCAACTGAATTTTAAAAATCGATCAGTGGTTTGCAACACTGGTATGTTGTGACTTATAAATGGGGAAGCTGATAGGGTAGAAGGTGCAAATGCGATTTTTTTCAAATTTCAAGGTCACACCATTCGAATTATTACAATGTTATTCTCAATTGTAACGCATTCAAAACTACTTTTTTGACATTACATAATCCACTTTTACTTGGAATGAAGGGGTATCCTACTTTATTTTATAAAGTCTTTTTACAATTGGT
Organism: Dastarcus helophoroides; assembly: GCA_028583605.1. Classification (NCBI taxonomy): domain Eukaryota; kingdom Metazoa; phylum Arthropoda; class Insecta; order Coleoptera; family Bothrideridae; genus Dastarcus; species Dastarcus helophoroides. The sequence continues at coordinate 11,313,485 of CM053337.1, read as the reverse complement.
CGAAAGATCTAGAAAAAATTGGCGAAGAAAATGCCACTCAGCAGGAATGGAATCTAGAAAAAAGTCCAGATTTCCATTTTAAAATCGAAATTTACTCAAATTTTTCTTAGATATCAGTTGTCAGATTTTAAGTTTAAACTTGAAATTTAAAAAGAAATGATTCAAATTTTGAAAATATTCAAATTTTATGAAGCAAATACATAGGTTGAAAATTTCAGGTTTCATTTCGATATATTTTAAGCTTCTAATAAACATGTTGAAACAAAATCAACGAAAACAAATTTCTAATATTTTTAAAAAGTTTAATTTTGAAGGTTTTTATAACTCTGATTTTGTGTTTAGCCTCGAAAATTCCATTTTAACCCCGAAATATCAATTTTTCCTGATATTTCAACTGTGAAGTCGAAATGTCACCAAAAAATCCAAATTCCTGATTTTCCAAAAAAGTCTAAATTTTATATTCGTTTTATAAATGAAATTTTGATAAAAAACTTGAAATTGGTTAAACAAATTTAAAGAAAAATGTTAACGAAGAAACTTTATCAAAATGTTGGATAAAAAGGTTAAATTTTAACGTCAAAGTCGAAATTTTGGAAAAAAACAAAGAAATCTAAAAGTTGAGATTTAATATTAAGAAATAAATCAAAATTTCACGTTGAATATCAAAATTTCACGTTGAATATCAAAATTTTACCTTTTTTTTCTTGATATTTCAACTCTAAATTTGAAGTGTCTGCAAATTTCGATTTTTTTATTTGAAATTTAAACTTTTTTACTCGAAGTTTCGACAAATCGTAAAAAAACATCGTAATTTTGTAGAAGTCGAAATTTTAAAAAAGAAAACAAACTAATTTTAAAATAAAGTTTTAATATTGAGAAATAAATCAAAATTTCAGGTTGAATTACAAAATTTCAGCTTTTTTTCTTGATATTTCAACTGCCAATTTGAAGTGCCTTAAAATTTCAAATTTTTTATTTAAAATTTCAACTCGTAAGAAAACATCGTAATTTTGTAAAAGTCGAAATTTTGAAAAACAAAACAACGAAATTTTAAAATTAAGTTTTAATATTGAGAAATAAATCACAATTTCAGGTTTAATATCAAAATTTCAGCTTTTTTCTTGATATCTCAACTGTAAATTTGAAGTGTCTTAAAATTTCGACTTTTTACTCGAAATTTCGACAACTCGCAAAAAAATGAGTTTAAAAATGTCCAGCTTGTATTCTAAAACTAAAAAATAGTTTCGAAAGGAATTCGGAAACAAAATTCGAGTTTTAACACGAAATTAAGAGAAAAAAATCGAAAAACTTGAATTCTATTAAAAAAATTGGTTTTTAGTTTAAAAACTTCAAATTGAAACTCAGTATTTTGATAAAACTTCGAATATGTGCCTCAGTTTTTTGTTAAGAAATTCAGAACTTTGAGAAGAGTAGAAATTTCGAAATTAAAAATCAAAATTCTCTTCCAATTTAAACAAGTTAAAACTCGAAATTTTGAAATTAATATCTAAAATTTTCGATTGAAGTATATTTTAATTTGAAATTTTTAATCAGGAAAATTTTGTGGGCAATCGGTGAAAACTTGTAAAAAAGAAAAACGTAATATTAAGTTCTAAACTGAAATTTTCTCGAAACAATCAAAATTTGGAGAGAAATAAATCAAAATTTCCATTTTAAACACGGAATTATGGGAAAAACCAATCGATTTCCAATTTTTATGAAGGCGCAGAAAAGACATTAATAAAAAAATTTGAAAATTTGAGTTTAAAGTCGGAATTTTGGTTTTAATCTCTAAATTTAGACTTTTTTCGTGAAATTTCGACTTTTTTCTCGAAATTTCGACTTTTTTCTCGAAATTTCGACTTTTTTTTGATATTTCAACTTTTTTCTCGAAGTTTCGACTTTAATCTTGACATATGGCTTTAAACTCGAAATTTCGACTTTTTTCCTCAAAATTTCTTTCTTCTTCTTTAATCTCTAAATTCGGCTTTAACTCGAAATTGGGCTTTAAACTCGAAATTTCAACTTTTTTTTCGAAATTTCGACTTTTTTTGCGAAATTTCGACTTTAATCTAGAAATTAGGCTTTAAACTCGAAATTTCGACTTTTTTCCTCGAAATTTCAACTTTTTTCTTCCAAATTTCGACTTTAATCTCGAGATTTCGACTTTAATGTTAAAATTGGGCTTTAAACTCGAAATTTAGACCTTTTTCTCGAAATTCGAAGATTAAAATCGAAATTTCGTGCATTTTAGCTACAAGTTAGTAAAAAAATTGATATTTTTAAAACATTTTTATAGAAGAAACCTTTTTAACTCAACAGTTCGAGGAAAAGTCCCAAAATGTCCAGTTTAAAAACATGAAAAACCCTCAATTTTATGATTAAAGTCAAAAATCAGAATGTTCAGGGAGAAATAATCAAAATTTTATCTTAACCACGTAAACATTTAAAGTTTAAATTGAGAATTTTCTGCGACAAGTCATCATTTCAATTTTGACTTTCGAAATTTCGATCTTAATTTCAAAATTTCTATAAACTGAACTATTGGAATATTTTACAATTTTTCTTGTTATTTTGACTTTAAATCTCCACATTTCTACAAAAAATTCGCAATGTCGAGATTTGAATTATAATATTGAGAAGAAAATTTGAAAAAAAAGTTGTGAAAAATCGTAAAAAAATTGAGTTTTTCGGATAGCAATTCAAGAAAAGGTCAATCTGTGGAATTAACAAAAGTACGAAATAAAAAAAATCGACATTTTGAGGTCAAAGCTGCGAAGACGTAGAAAGGATATCGATTTAAAAATAAGTGAAGAAATACCGAGTGCAAAGTCGACTTTAAATCTTGAAATGTCGACTTTATATCTTGAAATCTCGAGTTTAAACTTGAAATTACTTTTTCCTTTAAATTCCGAGATTATAATCGAAATTTCGACGTTAATCTTGACTTTAACTTTGACTTTACTCTCGAAATTTCGACTTTTCTCCCCGGAATTTCAAGACTAAAGTGGAAATTTTGACAATTAAGTCGAAATTTCGAGTTTAAAATTGATATTTCGATTTTAATCTCTTAATTTTCATATTCTATGGTTCAATTTGGCAGATGACAGTTGCGTCCCGCTACGCTCCTTTCTGAACAATATATTGACAGTTTGCAATACGTGCGTTCAATGATTGATATCCCTTATTACCAAAATTTCGAATTTTTTCTCGAAGTTTGGAGATTAAAGTCGAAATTTCGCAGAAAAGTCAACATTGTGGTAATTAAAAATAGAAATTACTGAACGCACCCTACTGCCAACTGTCAGCATTGTTTGGAAAGGGGTGTGGTCATCTGCCTGACTTAACCTTAGAGTGCCATAGAGTATAGAAATTTCGAGATTAAAGTCGAAATTTCGAGAAAAAATCGAATTTTCAAGTTTATAGTCAAAATTTAGAGATTAAAGTCGAAATTCTGAGAAAAAAATCAAAATTTCGAGGCTACAGTTGAAATTTTGACTTTAGTCTTGAAATTTTAAGAAAAAAGTCGAAATTTCGATAAAAAAAAGTCGACTTTAAACCCAAAATTTCGATAAAAAAGTCGAAATTTTGAGTTTAAAGTCAAAATTTCGAAAAAAATCGAAATCCTGAGAAAAAAATCGAAATTCCGAGGAAAAAGTCAAAATTTCAAGATTGCAGTTGAAATTTCGACTTTAATCTTGAAATTTCAAGAAAAAAGTAGAAATTTCGAGAAAAAAGTTGAAATTTCGAGTTTAAAGTCGAAATTCCTAGATTGTGGTCAAAATTGCGAGAAATAAGTCGAAACTTTGAGTTGGAGGTTAAAATTTTGAGAAAAAAGTTGAATTTTTGTAAAGTCAAAATTTCGAAAAAAAAATCGAGATTTCTAAAAAAAAAATTTAATCGATGTTCTTTTTGCGCCTTTGTACAAACTTGAAATTTTGAGAAAAAATTTGAAAAATTCCAGAAAACAAAAAGAAATGTTAACTTCTAACCTCAAAATTTGTATAAAAACTGAAATTTCCAGATTGTTATCGAGATTTTAAAAGGAAATTTTGAAGAAATGGTACATTTTTTCAAAAATAGGAATTTTTTAAAAAACCCAAACTGACCAAAACCAAAATTTTGATTATAAAAAAGTCGAAATTTTGAATAAAATCGGAATCTTTAGCAAAATTTAAATGAATGAACCCATTTGTTTAGAAAGAAAACAAATTAAAAAAAAAAATAAATTTTGAAAAAATCTCAACATTTTGGAAATTAAAACACTAAAATTTTGCAAAAAGTACCAATTTTTAAAATGAAATGAAATTTAAAAAATGTGGAAATCATAAAGCATAGGCGAAACGTTTAAAAAAATTCGACCCTTAAAAGTCAAAATTTCGAAATTAAACAAGTCGATCCAAAATTTTTGAAAACATCTAAATTCTGGAAAGGGGAAAGTTTCAAATTTTAAAAAGCTCTCTAAATTTTGAAATAGAATCTAGATTTGGAAAAAATGGCAACCTTTCACAAAAATGATATTTTGAAAAAAATTTTAAAAATCAAAATTTTGAAGAATATTCAACTTTCAAAAGAAGTATAAATAAGAGGTGATTGATTTGTTTGATCTGTCAAATTGTTCGATTTTTCAAGAATTTGAAATCTAAATATGGGAACAATTCAAATATCTAGAAAAGGTTGAAATGCAAAGTTTAAAAATTTGGGAAAGAAGTTATATCTTTTCAAAAATTAATCCTATTCTCGCTTAGCCTCTTAGGGTAATTATACTAACTTTAACTATCGACTTTGCAGACCTAAAATTGGGAAAATTTATTTTACCAGTTTTATCGTAAATTTCGTTGCCTTAAAATTTACCCGCTTTCGAGTTAGGGACGCAATAAAACACTAGTAGGAACGCCCATGTTGTTCGCAGAAGAATAGAATTAAGGAAATAAATCGAAAACCTGAAACATCTTTTATTTATTTATTTATATTAACTATAATATCAATAATTAATATTTTATTAATTACAGTACATTTATACTCTGGTTTTGTTGGGAGAATCTCAGTTGAAATATTGTTATTCCTCGTCTTGATAATGTACCTGTATTGTTCCAATTTTCTCAGCACATTGAGTGATCTAAAAAAAATTGTAAATAATTTATAGCTCTAAATACATTTTTCCAACATTTTAGTGCTCAAGACGGGCTTTCTTGATGCTTTAAAACTGTAAGTCGATCTCTCGACCACTACTACTAAAGGATCAGCGAAAATAAATATTTTACCAAAACGGAGCTAGTTTATCTTTTTGTTATTGTAAAAGTTTCTTTTATAATTTGAACAAGCGACTCGCGCCGGTTATGATCTTGGCAGCGCATTGACGCATAAACAATTCACAAGTTTAAGATGTCGTTGTGGCAGACGATCAAAGTGACAAATTACATTTATTTTCTATCATAGAAGTAATTATTTTGCGTGATAGGGATATCTTTGATGAAGATTTTGATTTTATTTCTCGATATTCCTCCATTTATCTTTTTTTAATCTGCAACAGCTTAATGTAATGCTAATGCAATAACGTCATAAGTAATAGTGCTAATTTTATTATATTATAATTAGCGCCATATAAGCAGAAGAATCTAAACCGTTATGTAATTTCTTTTCTAATAAAATAATTTATTGTATTCGCGCTATCGTCGACCTACTTATTTTTTCTCTAAACACAGGATGTCCTAATTTTATGAAATCATATTTGACTTCAATAAAAAGTCTGTTGCCTCTGTGAATTGTTTATTTTTTTATTTTTTTTTGGAAAGTTGAAACTATTTCTGAAAATACTTCAAATTTTCGAGTACAGAAGTTATTTCGAACAAAAAGTGGAAATTTGAGGATTAAAATAAAAATTTTGAGTCAAAATTCCTAGAAATGTAGAAATTTTAAGATCGGAAAAAGACTTGAGAAAAACTAAACATCAGGAGCGTAGCTGCCGCCGTATCAGCCTATCAATAATAAGAACGTGTCTAAGCAAAAATCGTAAAATGTTATTCACAATCTCACTTAAACTCTTAGGCCATTCTACCCGAGAAAAAATCAACCTGCCTATAGAAGTTTTCACTTCAAAAATTACGAAAGTCAAAAAGGAAATTTCTTTTTTCTCCGGGTTAAGCGGATGCCCAAAAGTCGGTAACACAGAACATCTCATCCGGTTACAACTACGACAACTGAAAGAAGTTTTTCGAAATTAAAACTGAGGGCTTCTATGGGACTGGAAAGTTAAAATATGGTCCAAACCTTCGAAAAAGTTAAAACTTTGGAAAATGCTGAAATTTCGGAAAAAATGAATTTTCAAAAAATTTGTAGCCAAGGCGGTACTTCAAAAAATTCCAAATTTTCGGGAGGAGACTAAGCTTTGAAAATTGACAAAATTTTCAAGAAAAGTTTGAATTTTAAGTAAAAAAAGCGCCCAAATTATTGAAAAAAAGTCGAAATTTTTAAAAATGTCTGATGTTCATGTACAGTTAAAATTTCCAAAAAAAGAACGTATAGATTTTCAAAAATAGGTCAAAATTTTGAAAAAATTGTAATTATTTTCAAAAAATTCGAGAGTTCGGAAAAATTACCGACATTTTTAAAAACAATTCGAATTATTTTTAAAAAGGCGAAATTAAAAAAACTGAAATATTTTCCGTCAAATCTTTAAAAGTTTTGAAAATTCTTAATATACTGAAAAAAATAAAAAAGTCAAAATTTTCAAAAAAGCCGAAATTTTGAATAGCCCAAATTTCCAAAAAGTCGAACATACTTTAAAAAAGCCAACATTTTTGAAGGAAAATTCTTATAAAAAGTTACAATTTTGAAGAAATGCTAAAATTTAAAATAAATAATATATAAAATTTTGAGAAAAAATAAATGTCGACATTTAAAAAAAATCCAAATTTGGTCAAATATTGCAAATTTTACAGAAAAATTCGAAATTTTACGCAATATTAAATTAATTTTAAAAAGTCACAATTTCAAGGAAATTTGAAATTTTTCCAAAACAAAACGAAATTTTACAAAAATAATAAAATTTTAAGCAAACCGAAATATTTAAAAAAATTTGTTATTTAAAAAAAATAGTGGAATTTTCAAAAAAGTCGAAATTTTAGTGCCAAAATTAACCAAAAAGTTGTAATTTTAAAAAAAGTAAAAAATTTTAAAAACGCAGAAGTCATAAAAAGGTCGAAAATTTGAAAGAAAAATATCGACATTTTTAGAAAAGTGCAAATTTGGTCAAAATATATTTAAAAAAAGTCAAAATTTCAAGTCAACATTTTTCGAAAAACAACGAAATTTTGCAAAAATGACCTTTTGAAAATAAACAAAAATTCAGAAACGGGCAAAACTCCCAGAAAATTACGACCTATTTGCCAAAATTTTTGAATTGAAACTTTCATGAAAAATTAAGTTTTAAAAAATGTCCAAATTAAAAAGAATTCAAATATTTTCAAATTTTTAAAGAAAGCCTAAAATTTAAAGGGTGTAAATATTGAAGAAATGCCAAAATTATCAGAAAAGTTAAAATAAAAAAAAATCGACATTTTCAAAAAAAGTAAATATTTTGAAAAAAGCTGAAATATTCAAGTCTTAAAAAAGTTCAATTTTGAGAAGAAGTCGAAATTTTGACAAAAGTTTAAATTTGTAAATAAAATAGAAATTTTTAAAAACCAAACCTTTAAAAGATCGGATGTTATGAAAACTTTTTTTAGGCAAGTTTTTTAAAAAATCTGAATTTTTCGGAAAGCTGACTGTACTGTAATTTCCAGACTGTACTAATGTGATTGTTATGAAAAATATCAATAATTATACTATACTTTTACCTTTCGATGTTGCTTCCTTCTCTTTCAGAGTGCAATGATTCAGTTTGAGCTGTTTAAAATATTGAACAGAACTGGAGGGTTTATCAACGAAATGATGACACTACAGCTTTAGCTTGTGCAAAGACCACATTCTCTTATTTTTAATGTACCTCTTCCATAGTAATTTCTAGAAAGAATTCAGTAATTATTGTACATAATTATAAAAATTTATATTCTACCTGGCAATTAGGTTGGAATGGCATATCTATTCTCTATGTAGATCTCTTAACATAAGATTCACTTGAGGTAATAGAATTCACAGCAAATGTTTATGTATTGCTTGTTTTTTCAGCAGGGGGAACTATTATGCACTTACACGTCGCAAGAAATGTCCCAGTCCCATAAAACTTATTTACTGATTAAAACTCCTGCTTTTTCCGGCTAGTCCATTCCACAGCAAGCAAACTTTCAGATCTGCAAAAGCATTTTAAATACGTTTCTGCCACATTCTATTGGAACAATGAATAACTAAGACGATTAAATAAATCAGAGTTATTACCTTTTTCTTCGATTGCATCTTTGATACATTCACACAGATGTGCATTTTCCACCTCAGTAACTTATAGGTTTTCCTCTTTCTATCCATCAATCAGGGCAGTGTTTATCCAAACATTCATGGAAATTCCTAGCACCTCTCCACATGCTTACAACAAATCTCCTCTAAACGTTAAGCCAAAGAGTAGCATGTGAATTTTCATATGACCAAATATGTCTGTTGTGACTGCAAAACATTATTTGTTTCAGTGTACACCATTTTAATTTAGTATTTAAGTTACAAAACTTCAACGGATCGAATAAAACATTTAGGTTTTGTAAGTAAATCATTACAAGAGACTAAAATGCTTTTCACATTTATTTATTGTAAAGTTGCATTTCAATGAACAGTGTCTTACCTGTTTAAAATGTCAGTACGGGTAAAACAACATTCATCTATCCATAGCACCTTGTTAACAAAGTCGGGATAAGCCGCACTTTGATTTTTCAACCAGTTGCAAAAGTGAATACGATTGTAGGAATTAGCTGGTTGCCTGATTAAGCGAGTGTCTCCAGAATATTCCCTACACTTTACTTCCGCATATCTTCAATAGTCTTGAAATGGTTCTCACAAACCGCTATGGTTCTTGTCAAAAAATTAAATCATTCATCAACTAAATTTGAACGGCCCCTCCCACATTCATATTGTTTATCTGATGCCCAGCAGCCAGCACGTTGGCGTTGCGACATTATATCACAGATCCACTATCGCGAACACGTTAAAAGGTCCGCACAAATGTTCGCGGGCTTTAACACTGCTGTCGGTTAGGGAAGCGCCCCCGATACCATTGCAACGCGCAACTTATAATGATATGTTTTGTGTCATAATGCCATCCTTTCCAATTTGTATAGCCATAACGAGTAATGCCCGACACATTAAAAATGAGAAATAAAATGCAATAAAGGCTTAACCTTCAAATCTATTGTGTAAATAATATGGTTTGACAGATCAATAGGAAATATGACAGCAACAGGTATGGCAACACCGCTTCGCTTCAAGGCTGAACTCATCTGTGTCTGGCTATCAAAGAATTTATGCGACCTAGAGCGCCGTCAAAGGGGCAATTTTAGGGGTTTTGCCCCGTTTTTTAAAAGTTGAGGAAAAAAATTTTTTTTTCGATTTTCTGCCTTTACTAAGCCTCCGGAATGCATGGTTAAAATTAATGACATTATGACTGAATCACCCTGTAAATGTTGCCATTATTCATTATCCCAAGAGTTTTCAAATTATACTTAAAAAAAAATTGACATTTTCATTAAATAAATTTGATATCAATTGTAATTTACCCAGTATCTAACCTGAAGTATTAATAAACGACAGCGAAAAGTTTATTTGAAATGCGTCATTCCAAACAACATGTACATTATTTGTCTCTATGATTCTGTGACACATTGGGATGGCAGATCCCAAACCAACATTTAGGTGGTTTTAAGTGTTTAGGTATTTTAGCAACATGAAGATAAAATTTAATAATACACTGATTTTAATTCAGTTTTCCCCAAAAATCAATCCAATTTAATTACAAAATATCGCTTTATCGATTTTTATGTAAGCGTAGATCGAATAACCGAAGTCTGTAGACCTTTTATACATTATTAGAAAAGTGGCATTAATGTTTCAATATTGTGTGATCTCTGTGGACTTCATTCTTTAACTTCGCCATAGATTTTTCGTCAATCCTCTATGTCCAAAGTCTTTAATATTTAATGTAATTTTTTTGTCTAATTTTCCTTCAATGGACATTTAAAGTTAATTTGTTCAAAAAAATGTGGATTTCATTCGCGACTACTGTGAAAGATCACGGCATCTCGTCTTTACCAAACAAGCAGGATTTTGTGTTATGGTTCGGTAAATTTAAACGTAGGATAGACGTTTGCTGGAAAACAGAACTGCTCAAATGCTGCAGCTATAAAAACTTGAATCCTAACACCTAAATCAGCGTTTCTCAAATGGTGGATCGCAGAATTGTCTTCATACTCATAAGTAGTCAATATTTGTGTACCAAAATAGTTAAAGAAATCCTTTAGTGGTCGCGAAGAGAAAGAGTTATAGGCAACCGGGCCAGGAAAAAAGTTTGGGAAACACGACCTAAATGGTTTCGCAGCATATGGTTCGTAGCTCCTAAAATAATCGCCCGTACAAACGAATGCCCCCAAAACTTCTTTGTCTCCTAAATTTGGCGGGAAGCTTCTCTAAAGATGTGGCGAAGTTACGTATTAGATTGTCAAAATTAGGGAATCAGTTTTATCTTTAATTATACGCAGTGTTTATCCCACGTGTCTTAACAAATTGAGAAGTTGGAATCTTTAAAACAATTTGCCAAAACTCGCGGTAATTTACGGCCAATTTGAATGTTTATCTCGACGGTTTTATCCACAAATATCAGCATCAAAGAATGGGGTTAAGCGACGCGTGTTTTTACGTTATCAAAAGGCAAACACTGATAACGCTTTATCGCCGTGCGGTGCCATTATTGTTGAAACAATACCTTGGAATCGTTTCTTCCAGCGCACAAATAACGCGTACAATCATCTTGTCTGTACAGAAGTTGTCGAGACTTTTCAAAAAATTTGCATGCGTATCTCGTACATGTTCGAGATTATCACCGCGATACGCACACTTTTGATTCTAAAAATATGTCAAGAGTAATAATCGGTGCGGGCACTATGTGCACGTTTGTAATAATTCGGCAATCAGAAATGAATCTTCAAAATTAGATAATGGTGGATGTACAATTTAACTCTTATCGAATTGTTCACTAGATTCCCGAATGCTACAATGATTTGGCGTAATCATTATTTTTGTAGCACCGTTGATTTTTTATCATAAAGCTTGTGACAGTTGGGCCAAATTTTCGCAATGGGATCACGTTTAGGTTTAATTTCATAGAATCGGACGGGGCAGTGTTCTTCGCGAAAAGCACGTTAGTCTTAGAATATGAAGGTTTTATATTCTAAAAACATTAGTCCATTTCAGATAAATCTACATATGAGTAGGCCATAAAGTATTAAATTAACTTTTAGAAAAATTACTAAAAATATAACTAGGCCCAAAGCTGCTTTCACGCGTAACCATATTAATGATTAATGTGTTGCCTATATTTCAGGGGTTGTTTGGCAGAAATAATCAGAATAAATGTTTTCTATATTATGTTTATTACTATTACTTACAATATAATAATTTTCAGCAGAATTTGACAACAAATATAAAAGAATTACTCTTAAAACAACGGATGGCAAATCAAAGTATTTAATGACATTTAGGTTAAGATTTTAAAAACACAGAACACCATTAAGAAATGTCAAAGCGCTGCCACCGACTTTATCTAAATATTACTAGTTCTTGTTGTTGCCACTACAAAATTAGAAGTCCAACATAACACAATATTTACGGTGCAAAAAAATTATCGCACAGTAAACCACAAAACAAAAGTATTCGATTAAAATCTTTCTCTGACCATTAGTTTCTGAAAGGAAATTACATTAGATCTAATTACATCTACAATCTTAATTTCAATTTCTATGTAAAAAATTACTTACCTTTTTTTGACGGATGTCGTGAGGTCACGTTTTAAGAATTTTAAATAACATAATCTTTTTTAAAGTAAGCAATTTAATGTATCTAAATAATAATTTAAATATCTGTACCACCAAAATAATTTAAATATCTTACAAACTGGGCTCGGTAAACTAAAATAAAAAATGGTGTGTCTGTCAATTACGTTGGACATAGAACAGTTTAAATTATCTATGATGCAAATGGGTGCATAGAACTCAAACGATGTTGCCACATCTAGATATATTCACTATATCGCAAGTGAAATTGAATTCATTGGGAATTTTACGGCGATGAGCGATCTCGGTAGTTTTCCAATCTGGGAGTGTATAGGGCCGATATTGCCTCATATTTGTTCGAGATATCATATTAAGTAAATATTTAGCAGACGCACTATTCACGGTTTTATTTATTTATGAAAACAATAAAGTCGTAAATGTATTTATATCTTGATGTTGCATTATCATCGTACGTTTTAATTTGTACAAATGTGTCTGTAAATGTTGGTAATCTCCCATAATATCGCCCATTCTCACGATTGTGTAGACCTCACTAAGAAATTTATTTATGGAATTTTAAAGACTTAAATCTGTTTATTAAGGCATCATTTGTAAATATTTTATCTAATGTTGCAATTATTTTCCCCTTTTTTTGTAATTGTTTTATCTTATCAGGTTCCACACTACAGACTCAATTAAAAACGGAATGACATTATTAAACGTTAATTTAATAAGACATATGGGATTATGTTTATAGTCTTTTTGTTGCTTTATTGCTATTTTTAATCTATGAGTTATAATCCTATAAGTCTAAGTGACTGAATATTAATGGTCATATTTTGAAAACAAAAAGCTGCAACAAATGCTCCAAAACAAATTCTTTTCCAAATATAATTTCGTTAATTAAAAAGGTTCCATAGAGTGTACAATAATCTGTTATACTTAAATTCTCAAAAATCGATACTTTGGTGCTAAAAATCATCACAATATTGCCTTCGATAGAATTTTTCAATTGAAGGCAAATTTCGAACATCGACAGCCATAGAATTGTAAAGCGTAGTTGGCAGATTTTGGAATTTTAGTCAAATCTCATCACTTTTTATATTTTATTGATTCGTTTTAGGGCTAATCTTGACGATTTCTGGTAATATTTAGTTTCGTTGTTTCAGGTATAATGACAGCTCCACAAGGCAACCCTTACTTTTTGAAGGCGAAGTTCAAAATTATGTGACATCGAGAAAATGGTAGTTTTCTGTCCTCATATCAAGATACATAGAATAGAAAAAGACTTTCCATTAACGACGTATATTGGTCTTCGTTTTAGTTAATTTCCATTTTCGATTATCTTTCGAATTGTTCCAATAATATTTCCTTTTTTTTAAATAAAACAGGATTATTTTACTTCGACAAATGTCGAAGCAAAATAATCATATTTCGAATTATATTTAAATATGTGATTTTTAAAAATATGTAAATCATTTAAATAATTTGTATTTAAAGCCACTTTTTGACTGAAAAAATAGTGCCAATGCCAAAGTTGACAATTTTTTGTAATAATTGTTAGCTTTGGACCTAACGTGTTGCATTTATTTCCCAACTCTAGCGTGGTTGTTATCGAGTAACAACAAACAAATAAGTTGGAATAAATATTCGATTTGGTGTACTAGATTATCTAGTCGCGTTATCGAAAACAGGTCCTGACATTCAAAAGACTGTTAAATATTAAATCAAACAATGTTAGATGCAGGTGAAAATAGATGGTAATTATACTGGTAGGTGCCACATATTCTAGCCTCAATATGAAATTTACATAGAAACTACTTTTTATACATTAATGGTACTTAAGTGCACACGCTTTAAGGTAATTTTAAACCACGAACGTATTGTTAAAAATATCGCCTGTGCATTTAAAATAAATAGAATGTTAATACTATTTAAAAAATAATAACAACTTTGGTTCTAAATTTCACCACGTATCAGTTTTGATTTGCACAGAAAAAAGTTAAACCAACACAGTAGGAGTCACAGCTTCAGCCATTAAATAATTTCTGTTGTATTTATGGTTCTTAAAGTGTAATGTACTTATAGAACATCTGTGAATGTGCAATGTAATTATATTATACAGTTTAGTTTATTATTATAATTGAAGGTATTCTGTTATTATTAGAGTAAACTAACCTGGAACGAATTCCTTGTTAAAATAAAGAAATCTGTAAACGTGCATTGTTGCAATATTTCAGGGTTTTAGGCACACATCACAGTTGGTCCAATGATCATGATCTAATTCGAAAATAAAGAGAGCTATCCGTCGACAGTATAGAATTCACACTGTCATGGCATTGCTCTCTTTATGGACGGGTTACATATCTTCATAACTACGGAAGACAGCTGTCCGACGAATCAATCCGAGCATCCGCTGGGTTAAATGATTAAAGAGCCCGAATTGACATCACAACAAAAATAAAAATGCTTGATTGTCAATTTTTAGAAAACCATTTGAATAAAGACATTGCAACTAAAAAACTTTAACTGGAGATATTTTCAATCTTAGAATTTCTAAATGTGCTATGTTTCTAAACTATATTTCTAGAAAAACATCAATTGATACGTTGAAGAAGAAGAAGAAGAAGAACTAGAAGAAGAAGATGTCGATGAAAAAGAAGAAGAAAAGTGCGAAAAAAAAATTTATTATCTGAAAAAAATGTAACTTAATTTGTATTTCTTATTTACAATTTGTGGTCTAAGTACTATTTTATTCAAATATAAATACGACTACGTGGCTAACCTGTATAAACTTACTACATTTCTTATTTTTCCAGTTTTTCTATTTAGTTTATAATTTCGATTTTTGTTACTGCATATATTTGTTACTAATTTTAAATATTTTGAAAAAATATACCAATTAAATTCACATAATATATAGTTTTTCTGGCTCCCCTACCCACCAATTATAGTATCTGATTTTTTCATTAATTAAAAATTTCAGATTTCAAATTAAAATATCAAATTCATAAACTAAATTTCGGATTAAAACTGCAATATAAAAAAAATAAAATTTGAACTTTTTATGTTAAACTATTAGAAAAGACCGAAATTATTTCAATCTAAACAAAATCGTCATATATTACATTTAACAAATGATGGGTTGCTACGTAATACCGATTAAACATTGACATTCAACCCAAGGAAAACAGACAACTCTTTGATAACAATCCTATGATCACAAGTCAGAAAGACCATTTAGTGGGGAATATTTTCGAATATTTCTAGAAATAAATTTAAACGCCAACCCATGAAAGAAGGAATTCAAAAAAAATCTAAATTTTTCCATATTATGTTTGAATTTAGCAACGGCTTTCAGAAAATAAACGCAATTTAATACTCCCTCTGTCGACATTACTCACCTGTGCCCCCAAAAGTTACGAAATGCATCGTTGTAACTAATTACAACAATGGAATTCCAACTCAATTACTAATACTGATTGGGTAGTTGGCCATTTCAACTGCAGATGACACCTTGAACTAGAGAATCCACTTATAAACGTTTGTCTGTATAACTCGTAACTTGCGATACTCGCATCTTTATTGTCTGTGACTTTAACCTAAAAATATTTTAATTTTTTAAATAATCTGATTCGTGTTTGGTAAATAAACGACACAATCAGGCGAAATTGGTCAAATATGTCAAGAAATAAGTCGGTGGTGCCGTAAAGGAGTTGTACACCTTACTGATTTTGAAATTTTAGCATTAAAATTATGCCTGGCGCTTTGGTTTGCGAAGAATCCAAACTGCGGGGCGACATAACTATCGGAAAAGACACGATTATTCATCCAAGCGCGACGATTGTCGCAGAAGCCGGACCAATTATCATCGGGGATTGCTGTTTAATTGAGGAACAAGTGAAAATTATCCACAGGTAAAAATTGCACATTCCCATCCACATTTAAGCTCTCTGTATTTAATGACACTGGTTAAATTGAAATATAGAACTTGTCCCCTGAAACCAAGAAGTTTTAAAAAACACAACAAACGTTGCTAACGCTTTTCGACAGCCAAGCTGTCTTTTTGAGAGATATTCAGTGTTGTTTTTTAATATTTCTTGGTTTCAGGGGACAAGTTATGTATTTCAATTTTTGAAGATAATCAAAGACCTGTCCGTTTCATCAAACATTGGTCGAAGTATCATCAGAACATGATTATATCTTAACATGAATTTTTGATGTGAGAATGGCATTCTTTTATCTGTTGACTGTTGGTATCCTTTTGTGTTCAGGATTTTGCTTCTGAATTCCAAATACAGTAAGGTCCGCTTATAACGAACTCGCTTATTTTGAAC
This sequence comes from Dastarcus helophoroides, assembly GCA_028583605.1. Taxonomy (NCBI): domain Eukaryota; kingdom Metazoa; phylum Arthropoda; class Insecta; order Coleoptera; family Bothrideridae; genus Dastarcus; species Dastarcus helophoroides. The sequence continues at coordinate 11,297,182 of CM053337.1, read as the reverse complement.
TTCACTTATAACAAATTAATCTGAATTAAATTACTATTCTACGTGAGTCAGTTAACGTATATCATATATTACAAATGACGAATTGTTCAGCCCCTTGACCTTTGTTATAATGGCACATTACTGTATTTAAACATTTAGTTGTTGGATTCTGTCTACAAAATAGAGATGTGTAGTTGGCAAATGAAATGGAAAAAAGAACTATTCGTTTCAGCGAACTAAACGAACTAGTTCCTGATTGTAAGAAGAACTAATTAGCACATCCCACTACAAAATGTTTATATTCCAGGCTTCCGTTTGATCAGCAGGATAAAGAGAACACTCCAGTATTAATAATTGGGTCAAATAACGTGTTCGAGGTGGATTGTACAGTGGAGGCCCCCAAAATTGGAAATAATAATGTGTTTGAGGCCAAATGCTTTGTAGGTAATAAAGTTACAGTGACGGATGGTTGTACCATTGGGGCCGGATGTAGAATTACTCAGGAGCAAACGTTAAAGGAAAATCTCATAATTTATGGGGAAAATCATCAAATGAGGGAAGCCCTTGATAAGCCGATGGTACTAATGTTCAATAAAATTCTGATTTTGTACTAGTTAATTACTTTTTAGACACAATATGCCCAAATGGAAACTCTAACGAAGATGCTACCAAATTACCATCATATTAGGAAACCTAATAAAAAATTGTAATGACTGTATTTTTTTCTCTTAAAATGCATAATATATATAGCTGCTAGACATAATTTTTTTAGACGTACTAATTTATTTTGTAACTTTATTTAGATGTTAATAAATTTGCATTCTTTTTCCAATCAGTTATCACTTTATGCTGCTTCGCAAGTTGCCTGTGTATATTATGTATTTAGTGGTAAAAGCAAGGGAGAGATGGCTTCTCTCGGGATAGTTGACACTTATGTTGAAGAGAAAATAGTTTGTCAAAAGATAAATATACGGAATAGTGTCTAGTATAAACGCACCACAGAGATCATTGAAGTGCAGGAATGTGCTTATAGGAGGTACCCAAACTATTTTTGTTGACATTTTATATTGTCACTATAAAAGTTACCTTTCTCGGATTATTTTGTGATTATTTAGCAACGAACTAAAATACTAAAATAACGTATTTTGCGTAATGAAATTGCGCCGACCTACTTCAGAAAAACAATACTTGTTGCTACTTTCCACAGCCACTGATTTCCGTAATTTTTACTTTGCATTTAAAGTTGTTTGAAGAGAATACCCCACTGCTACCAGAATTTCGCTTGTAATAAGGGTTAAGTTTCGTCGAGGGTGCTGCAAATTGCCTAAATTATTATTTTTGGTTATAAAAACAACTTTAGGAAATGTTTTTGTCTTTGACAACATTTTGTGTTACAAAGGCGAGGTTACAACCACAGAACACCTCCAAATTTTAGGTTAAGACATAGAAACATTGATATTGCATAGAGAGAAATCCGTATACTCTCTCGCGTTGATTGAATATAGTATAGATGGCGGAAGCTATGGAGTAACAGCGTACGCCATTTTTGGACGCTCAGGAGCTCTGCTTCAGGACGCATCCACCAAAATCAATGATGGTCTTTGCGTCCACTTGATCTTATCCCTGGTCCTCTGCATCCTTTTGTTTAATCTTTTCACCAATAGAGGGACACGGTAATTGCAGGTTCCGACAGCCGTCAGTGATGAGCGGCTGGTGGGGTAGTATTTTGAAATCGTTTGAACTCTTAAATAATTGGTCACTTCAGCCTTCAGGCAAAATAAAACCTGTTTTATGACTGGGTAGATGGCAAGTCCGACATTAGCATTGTTGCTTGAATTAGCCAAAATGCTCTTGTTGGAATAAACAAATCGTTATATTTTTCTTTAACTCAATTCAACTTAAGATTCCTAAAAGAATTTAAAACAAATTTAAATATTAGTTAATACAATAAACCAGTGTAAAAAGATTATGTATGCGTATTTCTTAAAATTTTTGATAAACTTTTTGTTAAATTAATTTAATTGATATAATTAATTTAATCTCGGAATCTCGACTTTTTCCTTAAAATTTGTAGTTTATGTAAATTCGTTTTTTAAGTTTTTGTTGACTTTTTAATTAATTTATTTATAAAAATTATTACTTTTTCGAAAATATTTTTTATTGTTTAGACAGAATTTTTGGCATTTCAGCATTATATATTTTTTTAAACCGGCATGAATTCTGTTTAAGAAAGAAGCCCTAAGTTTTGGATGTTGCGTATTATTTTTTTCTGACCTTAATATTAAAGACAGCTTCGATAATACCATAATACTGCCATAATAATTACTAGAGACCGGATTTTATGTCATGTCCTACTTTTTTACATTTTTCAGCGTTTTTCATGTGTCTGCCTTAATTTTAATTTCGTTTGTTTGTTTTTGATTTGGACTATTTTCAAAAAGTGTACTGCCTATTTATCCTTTTCTATTGCTCTATTGGTGTTTCCAACTACAGCTGTATTTCTAAAGAATTTAAGCAGAAATATGTACTTCATAAAAGAGTATAATTAATCATAATAACAATAACAAACTTGAAGCATAAATTTCCACGAAAAGCAATTTTATAATAATTACTGTTATGACTCACCCAGCCCCTTTTGAAGTTTTGTCTGCTATTGTGACGCAGGCCAATTGAACTACTTTGTTTATTTATCTTATTTTCTAAGTAAAAACAGATGTTGGGGTAAAATGATAAAATTACTGGAAGGGTGTTCCTTTTCTAAAAGTTATATTTGAACTGAGAGTATTTATTGCCATCAAGATGCACAAATTTTACAATGGAAAATATTTATAGATATTTGTAGTTGGGAAAAAAGAAAAAAATAATGTTCAAATTGACCAATATCTGTTTTTCTTGTTAATTATGAGTCTTAGAAAAAAACCGAAATAACATTCTAATTTTAACACGAAAACACTTTGTTTTGAGAAAAAAGTTCGCTTTTTGTGAGACTTGAAAAAATCGAAATAATATTCAAATTTTAACGTGAAATTTCTAATAAAAAGCTAAGATTTTGAGAATTCGAAATTTATAAAAACTGTTTAAAAATCCAAATGTTAGATAAACTTAAAATTTTGAGTATTCGACTTTTTGCTGAGAAATTTTTAAAAAAGGCATAATTTCAACATTGGGAAATAAAGTCAAAATTTTGAGAAAAAAGTTGAAAGTTTGAAAAAAGGAGGAATTTTCAAAACAATTCATTAGATTAAAAAAAAAATTGAAATTGAATGAAAAAACGAAATTTTTAAGATAATTGGTGAAATTTTGAAAAAATTTTAAATTTCTAAAAAAATCTAAACTTTGAAAAATAGATTCATTTGAAAAATGGTCGAAATTTTTTTAAATATTCTGAAATTTAAAAAAAATGAAAATTTGAAAAGCTAAAAATTTGAAAATAATGATAATTTAAAACACTAGTGAAATGTCAAAATTGTCATAAAGTTGGAATTTAAAAAAAATTGATAATTTTGAAAAAAGTCGAAATTTTGAAAAATGTAACAATTTTGATAAAAAATAAAATTTTCAAAAAAAAAATCTTCAAAAAAAAAGTCGAAATTATTCACAAAAAGTCGAAATTATGCAAACAAATCGTGATATAATAGTCACAATATTGACGTCAAAAACTGCAAAAAGGAAAATGTTTAAAATAGACGAAATTTGGAAAAATATCAATTTTCAAAAAAATATCAAAATTGAAAAAACTGGTGCAGTGCAGTTCTTTGAAAAAATTCAAATTTTTTTAAAATCAAAATTAAGTAATTCGAAAATTTTGAATAACCGTCAAAATTATCAAAAGTCGAAATATTCAAAGAAAACAAAAATTTTTTGGAAAAAGTATAAAATTTAAAAAGTCTAAATTTCAGTCAACTTTTGGAAAAAGTTAAGATCTTCAAAAAAAGTTGACTTTTTTAAAAAGGTCGAAATTTTAGAAAAATTCGTGACTTTTAAAAAAGTCCAAATTTTGAATAGTTCAAAATTTCAAAGATGGCAAAATTTTGAAAAAAGTGGAATTTTCATTTCATTTTCATAAAAAGTTAAATTTTCAAAAAAAAAATCAAAATGTTTAAAGAAAGTCTAAATTTTGAATAGTTGGAAAACAAATTTTAAAACAAGGCAATTGCCAAGTTCTCCTAATTTAATTTTTTTGCAGCGCTTATGTTGTCAGTTAGCGTTAATTAGGATGAGTCATGACTTTCTACACCAAAGATTAAATGGGACCAAAAAAATGTTTGATACTTTAAAAATTACTCTTGTATCCAGAAAATTGTGCAGATTCCAAAAGTTTAATAATATACAGGGTGTTCTATTTAAAAATCAAAAGTTGGTATCAGTTCTAGCGAGTGACAACAATAGGAATGTAAATTTTATGTAACAATTTTACATTTTATAAATACATCAAGTGTAGCAATTTTGAAAAATTTATCTTTATAAACAAAGAAGAAATAAGGGGTGTACCATGATCCTGCTACACCCGGTATATATATCAAAAACTAAAATAAATCGAAATTATTTGTTTTGAATTTAGTAGTCAAAATTGGTGTTGTCTAAATTGTTTGTTCCGTTGCTCCTTCAACTTTTGTGTCAAAAATCGTCTTTATCTGTTTTCTTAAAAGGTTAAGTTTCTTCACAAACTTTTTAGTTGCAGAGCTAAATTTTTTTATAAAACTTCGTTTTTGAGATTTAAATTTCGTTTTGTTTTTGATCTTGAAATTTCAATTTTGCCGCAGAAAATTTGAATTTAGAAATTGAAATACATTTTTTGACATTTTTGACTTCCACAGAAAACCAAAATTATGAAAAAAAATCTCTCATATTTTTCAATTTAATTGTCAAATTTCGCATATTTTCAGTTTTCAAATATTGGATAAATATTTTAAATCAATATTTTTGTGAAAATTCCGAGCTTAAATTTAATAATTCTAAACCCAATTATTCTGATTTATTTTATGTTCTTATAAAGTTAAGGTTCTTCTTAACTTCGTCTCATACTGAATCTGTAAATTGCCAGGTAGGCGTGAGTGGAAAAATATGAATCAATACCAAGGTTGCCGTTTTGCCAATAAAATACTGGCATTAGCCAGGAATATAAGGTCCTGCCAGTAAACTTGCCAGTATTGACTTATAACCAGGAATTTCAAGGAATAACCTCGAATTTCGATTCGCGATTTTTACACACTACATATTTTGCAATTTTTATACGCTGGCCCCCTTGACAGCGATTCTCTTGTAATATTGGATCTTAAACATGTGTTGTACAGAGAAAACCAAAGCGCATTTAGGGTGCAATCTAATGTCTTTGTTATGTAGGGTAGGGTTTCTAACTTTTCAGAGTCAAGTGTTTTCAATAATTTTAAATACTTTTATTACATGAACAAGTTTTATAACCATTGCTTTTTTGTCCCTATTGATATAATTCTCGTAACTCAACGTGGAGAGGGTCACTTTGGTCTGCTAGCGGAAATTCTCCTTACGGTTGTAAAGATCTAACACTTCTCAGCTAAGAACGTTTTAACATGGCAAAAATATTTTATATAATATGATTTCAATAAATTTCTGTTAAAATTTATTGGTTAAAAGCTCATTAAAGCAAATATATAATAAATACAATATAATTTTGAATTTGTCACGAAATACAAGGAATATAACATTTAAATTTTGCTAGAAAAAGCCAGGAATCTAATCAAGATTTGTCAGTAATTTCGTATTTTGCAAGCGGTAACATTGCTCAGAACAGCAGCCCATCTGTGGCGAATTAGTCGGTCGGTATCGGAATGCAATGATTAAGATAACGGGCATAACCAGGTAAAATATCAAGGGACAATTTGAGTTGAAGAGTAAAAAAGAAAAAATATAAAATGCTCACGACACGTTTCGAGTTGAAAAGTAAAAAATATCACACTCACGACTTTAATTAAATACCGTAATTTCCAATTTTTTCTTGAAAGTTCGTTCGAAAATACAAAATTTCTAGAAAGTTCTGATTTTGTGATTAAAGCGGGAATATGGAGAGAATAACAAATTTGTAAATTTACAATTCTAAATTTTGAGAAAAAGTGAGATTTTCCACTCGTTGGAATTACTAGAATAATAAACATTTTGTTAAAAAAATGTCTCGAATTTTCCAATTTAAAGGTGAGTTATTGGAAAAAATTTTTTTTTAATAAAATTTTGAATCGAAGGAAAAAAGTAGCAAGTTCAACTAGAAATTTTGAAAAGTTTTTTTTTATAAATTTATTTTTTTGCTTTAAATTCCCAAAATTCAAACTTTAAATTTGCAATAATTGTTCTCTTTCTTCCCTAAAATGTTGACTTCAAATTGAAAATATTTAATTAATAACGAGCTATAAAATAAAATAAAAAATTTCGCGATTTTTTATAAATTAGGAGTTTTTTCTTAAAATTTTCTATATTCGTTTAGTAATTTCTAATTTCTAACCCGATTATTCTGATTTATTTTATGTACTTATAAAGTTAAGGTTTTTCTTAACTTCGTCCCATTCTGAATCTGTAAATTGGCAGGTAGGCGTGAGTGGAAAAATATGAATCAGTACAGCACCCCATCTGTTGCGAATTAGTCGGTCGGTATAGGAATGGAATGATTAAGATAACGGGCATAACCAGGTTAAATATCAACGGACAATTTGCGTAAAAGATTTCTAGAAAGTTCTGATTTCGTGATTAAAGTGGAAATATGAAGAGAAGAATAAACTTGTAAATTAACAATTCGAAATTTTGAGAAAAAGTTATGATTTTAAAAATAAAAAGAGATTTTCCAACGTCTATAAAAAGTTGAAATGACTAGAATAATAAACATTTTGTTAAAAAAATGTTTCGAATTTTCCAATTTAAACGCGAGTTATTGGGAACAATTTAAAAAATATAAAATTTTGAATCGAAGGAAAAAAGTAGCAAGTTCAACTTGAAATTTTGAAAACATTTTTTTACATAAATTTATTTTTTTTACTTTAAATTCTAACTTTAAATTTGCAATTCTTGTTTTTTTTTCCCTAAAATGTTGACTTCAAATTGAAAATATTTATTTAATGAGTTGTAAATTAAAACAATAAATTTAACGATTTTTTTTAATTTGGAGTTATTTCTTAAAAGTTACTGTATTCGTTTAGTAATTTCTAATTTTGCTAAAAATTTGGAAATTTTGAACAATATATTCCAAGTTAAAGATGAGAATTTGGCTTAAAAATTCGGAGTTAATAAAATGTCTTCAACTCTATAAAAAAAAGGTGTTTTGTCAAAGTTTCATAATTTAAAAGTGAAACTTCCCATCCCATCATGCGCCGACCTTGAACATATCAATAAGAGAAAATAATTATCCTTTGATTTGTGGTGTAGATCTTGGATAAATGACCAAAACCGTGAAGAACTCAGTTTTCCCCTGCCAAAGTGTAATAGTTTTACTATTGACCACTAGGTACCAGCACTTCCTTAACAACGTTTTGGAGTATGCATAGAGAAAAGTGGTATACGCATTTTGTGATAAGGTTTGCATATCTAATATGTATTCAATCAACGTCTCTCGTTACCGCCAGACGGTGTTGCCACATATTTAAAGTTAAAATTCGGTACATACGCATTTACAATTACCGTATTTTTACAAAAATTACCGTACGTGATTTTATTACCTGTTACCTGTCTTAAAAACTTATATGTAGTGGTTGAATACGTTACACACGTATTAATATATACACTACAAAACTTTTAAAAAAATGTATTTACTTTTTTTGAAGTAAAAAATACGAACGCGTAAAAAGGACATCAATATGAAAAAAAATCACGAGATTTCGACTTTTTTCTTCTCCAAAATCCCCAGATTAAAGTCAAAATTTCGACTTTACTGTCGAAAAAAAAATGTTCGTAACTATTAAACTTTATTAACTATAAAAACGCAACAAACCTTAAAAATTCCTCAAGGTTTTCGATAAATATTTGCTAATACCGGACCAGGTTTCGCATTACTGCATCATCGGCGGTCATACCAGCAATTTGTTTAGCCGTTGTTATGCTAACAAGCTCCATGGATCACAGACTCCTACAAATATTCCGTCTAATCCAAATTCTCGTCTAAAGCTTCAATTAGAGGTGTGTTCAGAAGATCAAGCTGCTCGTTCGTGTAAATTGACTAGATTGTCAATTTTGTTGCGTTTTTATCGTTAATCAAGTTTAATAGTTATGAATATTATAGAATTCCATGAAGTAAGGGTTGAAAATGTCAATTATTTTTTAAAAAATGTTGAAATTTCGAGTTTAAAGTCGAAATTTTTAGAAACAAGTTGCAATTTTAGGTTTTAACTTGAAATTTAACGATTAAATTCGAAAAGTCGACTCGAAATTTCAATTTTTCTCGAAAATTCCTTTTTAATCTTGAAATTTCAAAAAAAGTCTAAATTTTGGTTAATAAAAATAGAAATTACTGAACGCACGCCATTGCCATCTCTCAATGTTGAAAAGTAAGGGGCTTGGTGGGACGCAACTGTCATCGGCCTGACCATAGAATATAAAAATTTCGACTTTAATCTGGAAATTCGTGGATTTTTATAGATTAAAGCCGAAATTTCGTCTTTAACGATGATATTTCGTGAAAAAAGCTGAAATTTGGAGAATAAAGTTGAAGTTTTCGCTATTATCTCGTAATTTTCAATTTTAACTCTAGACATTTATAATTTTTTCTAACGCCTTCGTAAAAAACTAAAAATACCTAAATAAAAAACAAAAAATAAATATGTCACGGATCTTTCTAATTACAAATAAGTAATTAAAATATAAATATTACTGTTTATAATCAAAGAAAAATTGCAAAATCAAACTACAATGTTTCTACATATCACGAGATGGCGCGGCGCGAATTTTGTACTTGGTTGTAAATTATGGAACTATGCACAAACTAATATTGGTGAATTACGTCTAGACTCATTGTTATTAAATGGTAAAACCTAAATTAACGTATATTTTGGTCCATTATTGGTATTTGGATCGTACACCGCACGCGGAATTACTGTACATATACGGTAATTACGTACGTATGGCAACGCTGCCGCCAGAGAATCGACATCTTAGGACATAGAAACATTGCATTTGAGCCACATAGAAGAAACCTGTATACTCTATAGTTACGGACAGAATAGATACCTGATGTTGCTCACTGTATTCCAAGCCACCATTTTGAAGTTATTTACCGAGTTTGTTCAAATTTAATTTACTTTGGTAATTGATTTAAATATTTAATATATTTAAAACAAATATTTAAAACTTATATCAAAATTACTAATAATTAAACTGATTTCGTTTCTGGTCTGGCAATGCGGTCAACTGATACAGATTTTAAATAATTTTGGATAAAAAATTGGAAATTAAATTAGCTAGCGTCCAAATCATGTAAGGTTAGACTGAAACTTGTTAATTTTCACAGTTCAACACTATTGGATGACATTTAGTTTTGCATTTGTTCACTTTTCAGGCATGGCATCGCATTGAGATACTTAAAAGGTTTACACGTCAGTGCTATTTTTTTCTAACAACTTGCAAAAATTGAAACACAGTACTTGTCCAATTTTTGAAGATAACCAAGGACCAGTCCGTTCCATCATAACAACTTGCAGTCTAGGGGCGGCAGAACTAGAACCATGAGATTTCCAGCCATAAAAAAGGAAACAAAAAATCGACTTTAAAGTTTAAAATGTTAAAAAGAACTGCATATATAGGGTTTAAACTTGAAATTTACCACTTTTCTCTTAAAACATTCCCAATTACTATAATAGGAAGATACGCGCCATTGAAATCCAAAAATTTCCCAAAAACATCAACAGAGACGACGGTAATATGCTTTTCTCCATCTGGAAACCAACCATTGGAAATCTTCGAGAGTGATCGCGGAGACGAATTGTATATAAAGTTTCCCTTTCTTTCTTTCCTCTCAGAAGAGTTTCGCCGCTGGTATGGTGGACATGCTGAGTTACTGTGCTCTTCTGTCTAAACTTTCTTATCCTTTGTACCAAATTTTCAATTCAGAAGAGTTTCGCCTTTCGTATGGTGGACATACTGAGTTACCCTGTTCTGATGTTTTGAAATTGGCCCCCTTTTTACAATTTTCATTTTTTGTATATTTCCTTGTATTTTATTTCTTTGTTCCTGAAGAAACCCCCTACGATGGTGGGCGAAACGTCGAACACTTTTAGTAGTTCTTTGGCGGTCCAATCCCGGAAGAAGTATATCCTGTATTTTTCTTGAAAGTCAAATCTGAAAATTTCAAAAGTTCGTCTGTTGAAATTCCAGATGTCAAAATAAAGAGGATAAAGTTATATTCAAAAATTTCGACTTTTTTACTAAAATGTTTAGTTTTCCTCAAAATATTAAATTCAATCTTGAAATTACACAGTCGAAGAAATTACCAATAGGTTCCAGACGTTTGTCGAATGTTTAGAAGTAATTAGGGCTAATAAAGAAATACGTAATTGTGCCTTCGATACTTCCGACACATTGAATATTTTTATTTGTGTGAAATACCACTAATAAGCCAGCAATCCCAACCTAAGTTAGTCTTATAAGTTACCGTTGCACGTTATCAGTTGTTAGGTTAAATAAAAGTGTTTAAAAAATCCACAATTTTTAACTTTGTGAACCAGTAACCCATAACAGTGTTTTGTGTAAAACCTTAAGAAATTATTGGCAACAGAAGGCGACAAAATCAGTTCATATGCCTAAATGGTCCGCGTCAAGCGTGAACACACAGTCGCATGGGATGAGCGCTCACATGGACCACGGGGGCAGCCGTTTATGATTGACAAAACAACAATGGTTTGACACAATGACAGTTCTACAATGTAGCTCGGTGATGTCGCCATCCAACCGTCACTTATTACATTAGGCGAATTTTGTTCGCTTCGACACCCTAAAAAGCGCAACTTGATTGCCACTGATGATTTGCCGCATCCTCATTCCAGTTTTGTTTTTTTTAGTAATCGGTCATTTCAAATGAAGCCTTGGCCCCCTGACAGTTACCTCTTTAATCAGGATATTAAATATTAGAATAAATCGGTGATTCGAAGTCGTTGGTCGAATCCCATTGATTTTTTAAAGGTTGTGAGCATTTTTTTCGAAATTAGCGCGAAAACAACAAGACAAAATGAAAAATGCGAATAGCCGACATATTTACTGGATATTAACTCGCTCGTTAATTATATTAGTAACGTGTTGAAGTCATCTTCGGAATTAAGTTACAGCATGCGTTAAATATAGTCGCGTGTATTTTGGGACCTCTTGAACGCATAATCAAACATGTTCAATTGGCCGTCGAAGCTATTAACATCAAAAGCCAGACAGATGAACCTACTTAATTAGAAAAGAAAATATACGCGATGAGTTGACAACAAATCGTAAATACATGATGCCAAATTATAATCGCAGAAACGGTAAAATATTAAAATGCTTTCGTGGCAGCTTAATTTCATTTTAATAATGCAACAATACTCTATTGTTCAATAACTTTATTTTCCCATTGTTTTTCTATCATGATATTGTATTTAATCACGTTACGTAAGATGTAACTCAAGTTGCAAAGGTCACTAGTGGTGAGCAACTTTTGCAATATGGGTTGCATAATACCATCCATGAGATGCCAGCGCCCTCTGCATGACGTGTGTTTAGTTATGTTGAATTGAACAAATAATGTCAATTAAGTGTGAATCCGTCGCTTGAAACATTTCAATTAGCAAATAACAAAAATATTCCTTCGTGAGATGCAGTTCAAAGTCATTTACAAATCATTCAATGGAATTCGGCTCTCTTGAGTATTTATGTGACTGACATGGCTATAAAGTAGAAATGGTTACAGTTTCGATTTTCTTCTCGAAATTTCGGGTTTCTTTTCGATATAATAGTATATATTATGATATGATAGGAAAGTGTTTGTAGTTACAAGTTATAAAATACTAGCTATTACCCGCAATTTCGTCTGCGGACTGAAGTGAAGAATTAGAATTTAACAGAAAAACTGTCCAAAATTACAGGCAGTTTTTAAATTTCATAAATTGACGGATCAATTTCTTTGTTTTAATGTTGTTATTTGTGTCGGTGTTGCCGATCAAATATGCTTTCATATTTATAAAATTTGAGTTATCGTTGCACTCTTTAAAATGCAGGAGATTTCTTTCCAAATACGGTTTTACCAAAATATGGAGGAAACTGTAAAATACGGAAGATCTGGCAACTATCACAGCAGAGAGAGTGAGTTGCACTCTATGAAATTATGATGCTGTCAACTTTCAGGCTCTCTCTAAAATAATCCTACCCAAGAAGACTATTATAAACATATACATAATAAGTATATGGTTATAAACTTCTTGGTCCTACCTTCAAAGTTACATTTAGTCTGGACCCTCATCGTTAGATGACGCAGACGTCGTGTTGTCATTGCCAAGTTTTGCATTTATTTAGATAGAAAATGAGTCGTACCATATGCGCGAGAGTAAAACATCGAAAAAGTGCGGCAAAGCTGGCAACACTGAAGCGGATACACAGACAGACAAACACACTTTCGTATTTACACATTAATAAGGATTAATTGCATTATCATAAATAAAAAATTTCATTTTTTTTAATTTAGAATTAATCTCTATGATTAATATGATGTGGCATCAAATTAACATTCAGATCTTTACTAAAAAAACTATTTTAATTTCGATGTATGCCCCCTACGTAGTCGGTCACCCGATAAATCAAGACTAAGTGATTATTTTAAGATTGTCACTTATACAGTCGAATAATTCGCAAACTGCGGCGGGAGACGCTCACTTTAATATTCATAGACAATAACGACGCGATGCCATCGATGGGGGAGAACCAGAACGGTGGTCGATTTAGGGAGGGAATCAAACAAATATGAAATTTAAAGAGCAACTAATTGGGGGTTAATTCCGCGCCGGCGATGAGTACAACGAAAATCACTTAGTTCGTCCACAAGCACTTTAGGCAAATCCCACGATGCATCGCCGTTGACATTTCGTTTGCATATTGCCGTCCGCAGCAACATCGCTTTACGATATCTATTTCTATTAAGAGGCTAAAGCAATTATGGTTTGTTAAATCCTGAAGGATGAACGCGTTTCATGTGATTTATGCCGCCTCAATTGGTTCAAATATTTATTCTCTCTCTTTCTCTCTCTCTCTCCCTCTTTCTTTTTTTTTCCTCTCTCTCTCTCACTCTCTCTCTCTCTCTCTCTCTCTATCTTCTCTCTCACTCTCTCTCTCTCTCTTTCTCTCTCTCTCTCTATTCTCTCTCCCTTCTCTCTCTCTCTCCCTCTTGTCTCTATCTCCCTTCTCTTCCTCTCTCTCTCTCCCTCTTGTCTCTATCTCCCTTCTCTTCCTCTCTCTCTCTTTTTCATGCTCTGTCTTTGCCTTTCGGTCTTTTTTCTTCTTTCTCTTTGTTTTTCTTCTCCCTTCTTTCTCTCTATCTCTCTCTTTCTCTTCTCTCCTTCCTCTCTCCCTCTCTCCCTCCCCCCATCTCTCTTTCTTTCTCTTCTCTCTTTCTCCTCCGCCCCTCTCTCTTTCTTTCTCTTCTCTCTCTCTCACTCTCTTTTCTCTATCTCTCTTTTTCTCTCTCTGTTTTTGCCTTTCTGTCTTCTTCCTTCTCTTTGTTTTTCTTCTCCATTCTCCCTCTCTCACCCCTCTCTCTCTCTCTCTCTCTCTCTCTCTCTCTCTCTCTCTCTCTCTCTCTTTATCTTTCCCTCTCTGTCTCTCTCTCTATCTCCCTCTATCTCTCCCTCTCTCTTCTCTCTCTTCTCTTTCTCTCTCTTTCTCTCTCTCTCCCTCTCTTCTCTTTCTCTTCTCTCTCTCACTCTCTTCCCTCTATCTCTCTTTTTCTTTCTTTGCCTTTGCCTTTCTGTCTTTCTTCTTCCTTCTCTTTGTTTTTCTTCTCCCTCTCTCTCATCCCCCGCTTTCTCATACCCCTCCTCTCTCTCTCCATCTCTCTCTCTCTCTCTCTCTCTCTCTCTCTCTCTCTCTCTCTCTCTCTCTCTCTCTCTCTCTCTCTCTCTCTCTCTCTCTCTCTCTCTCTCTCTCTCTCTCTCTCTCTCTCTCTCTCTCTCTCTCCCTCTCGATTTTAAGATCAAAATGCTAAAAATAATTCAGTTTAAACTTATTAAACTGAAAAGTTTTAGACAAAAATCGAAAGTTCGAGAAATAACTAAAAATTAAATAAAAACTCGTTGGAGTTCTCAAATGTTGAATTTAAACTTGAAATATTTGTGAAAAAAGCCATCTTTTTAGTTAAAAATAAATCGAAATTTATAAAACGAATCTGAGATTTAAACCGAAGTTTCGATTTTGGAGACAAAATGTAATTTTCAAGTCTAAATTGAAAAAATGTTCGCAGAAAAACCGCATTTAGTGAAAAACTCGAAATTTATATCAAATGTTTTAAGTTCAAAATCTCGGCACGTTCAAATTTCGATAAAGAAGTAATAATCAGTGGCAGCTGGCGTATATGCACTGTGCAACTGTAGCACCCCCTTAGGAGTTTTTTTCTTAAAATTTTTTGAACATTACACAATTTTTTGTAAAAATTCTAAATTTTCCCTGATTTCTCTTTATAGAAATTTTAGGTTTCTTTCACGAAATTACGACCATTAAAAACCTATTTTATTTTTAATTTTGATCAAAATCATATTTTCAAAAACTAATTTTTGTCAAATTTTTGAGGAAGAAGTCAATATTTCGAGCAAAAATTAAAATGTTAAGAAAAAAACTCAAATTTTTTTGAAAATGTTTACATTTTGAGAAAATAATTATCAAGAAAAAATCGAAATCCAACTCATCTCGCATTTTACTATTACTTTAAAAAATAAGTTAATACGGTATCTTAGAATTTTACCCCAAATCCTATTTTGTATAAAATTTTGAGTGTTTTCGAATATTACGATTTTTTTAGAAAATTTTGATTTTTTCTGCAAAGTTTCCATTTTTCCTAAATATTTTATAAAAAGAAATGTTCTCTAAATTTTCATTTTTCCTGAAAGTGTTGTTCTTAAAATTTCTTCTAGAAATTCCAACTTCTCCAGTTTTTTCTTTGTGTTCCTCTAATTTGCTTTGAAAATGTCAACTTTTTTCAAGACACTTTGACAATTTAAAGTTCATTTTAATATCCAGTTTTGTTAAAAAATGTTTGTAAAAACCTCTGAAAGTTCTATAAAAATTTCAACATTTTGAGAAAAACAAAAAAATTTGATTTTTTTGTAGATATTTCAATTTTTTTTTCAAATTTCGATTCTTTGTATAAGAAGTTTTGCTTATTTTTTCCTATGCAATTTGTGTTTTTCTCTAAACATTTTATACAAAGAATTTATTTTGAAATGTCGACTTTTCCTGGAGATTTTGTTTTTAAAATATTTTAACTTGTAGAAATTTTGATTTCTCTCTAATTTGTTTTGGAAATTTAAAAGTTTTTTAACAAAATTTTAATATTTTAAAGTTCATTTTATTTTGTAATTTTGATAAGAAACTGAAAATTGTTAAGTACAACTTTAGGGAAAATTAACTTCAAATTTGCATAAAAATAAGAAAACTGGGAAAAATTTGAAATTTCAGGAAAAAATGAACCTTGTAAATGTTAACCTTTTTTACAATTTGATTTTTCTAAGAAATTAGTACTACTGCAGGACCAAAGAAAATTCCGAATCAGAATTTCCAATATTTCTAGAAATGTTAAATTTATTCTTGAAATTCTCAAGTTTGAATTAAAAATTCAAATTTCGATAAAAAAAAGTCGAAATTTAAAGATTAAACTCAAAATTTCAAGAGAAAGCAGATCATATTTCTAGAAAATTTGAAATCTCTTATCAGTAAACAACATTTTTCAAAAAAAAAAAATAACATTTTTGGAATAAAAGAAAAAGTATTTTTTTTTTAAATAAATTGTCAAAAATATTCTTATAATTTTGACTTTTAAAGTGGAAATTGTTGAAATTTTTAATAAAAAGAGTCAACATTTCTAGAAGAATCTCAAAATTTTGAAATCAAAATTAATCAAAATGTTGAAAAAAATTCGTTAACTGTTCTAATTTAATTTTTTTTCAGTAATTTGAAGTTTCAGAGATATTTCAAAAATCAAATATTCCAGCTTGAAGCCAATATTTTGTGATTAAAATTCAAATTTTGGCAATTTATTTGTACATAAAATGCAAGTTTTTTTTTGAAATTTGTTTCCAAACTTTGCACAATTTTAAAAATAGAAATTTTTGCTATTATTTTTTTTTAATTCGAGTGTTACTCCGAAATTTTTCTCAAAAAATGTAAATTTAAAAAGAAAAACATTACTACTTTTAAAAAATAAAGCTAAAGTTATCAGAAAAGTCAAACTTAAAAAAAAGTTAAATCTTAAACAATTTTGAAATTTTCATAGAAAGTCAAATTTTCAAAAGAAAATAAGGATTTCGAAACAAATTTCAATTTTTAAAATGGTCGACATCTTTAATAATTTTGAAGAATTTAAATAAAAGACGAATTTTTGGAAAAATATTGAAATTTAAAATAAATTGTTTTTAATTAAATTTTCAACGAAGCTGATTTTTTTGAATATTGGAGAAAACTAAAAATTATCGAAAAATTCTTAATTATTAAATTAGTTGAAATTTTAAAAAGGTTAAATTTTGAAAAAAGTCAATATTTTCAATAGTTCAAGTTTAAAAAGAATCTTTTCTTTTAAGTCGAAGGTTTAATTGAAAATATTTAAAAAAATGTATAACTAAATTTTAAAAAATTTCGAACTTTTCAAAAGAAAAGTAAAATTTTCAAAAAGAGTCAAAATTTTGAAAAAAAAGTCGGAGTTTTGAAATAAAGTCGAAATTTTGCGAAAAATTAGTCGAAAATTTCAATAAAAGGTTTTAAAAAATGTCTAACTTAAAAAAAATCAGAGTGTTCAAATAAAGGATCGACAGTTTGCAAAAAATGTCAAAATTTTGATAATAGCTGAAATTAAAAAAATAGTCAAAAGGTTTGAGTTTTCCAAAAATTTTAAATTTTGAAAAATGACTAAAATTTTGGAAAATTCGAGCATTTGAGAAAGGCGGGAATTTTCAACAAAGTGAGAATTAAAATAAAATGTCGAATATTTCCAAAAGTGCAGATTTAAGAAAAGGTTAAAATTTTCAAAAAGAAAGTCGAAATTCGTTGACAAGGCAAAAATTTTCAAAATCTTTCAAATTTACAAAAGAAGTCGAAATATTGCAAAAGAAGAAATTTTCAAAAATAAAAGGTCGAAATTTACAGTTGCAATTTCAAAAAATATCAAAATTTGCAAAAGATTTCGGAATTTTTGACGAATTTACGGAATAATTCGAAATTTTAAAAAAGTTTAAATTTTGGATAGTTGGGAAATTTACTCTCAACTTTTCAATAAAAATCAAAATTTTCGAAACCGGAATACGGAAAACAAATGAAAATTATCAGATAGATCGAGGTTTTCAAAAGTCGAAATATTGAGAAGTTAAAATTTTGGAAAATATTTAAATTTTTGGTAGTTAAAATTTTGAATCAAAGTAGAAAATTTTTAAAAAGTTGAAATTTTAGCTTAAAAAATTAAAATTTTGAAAAAAGGTCAAACATTTCATAACATTTCACAATTTTCCAAAAAAGAAAATTAAGAAGTAGCGACATTTTCAACAGAAAAAATCAAAAAATATTCCAAACCTTGCAAAAAAGGCTAAATTTTGAAAAATAGTCGACATTTAAATAAAAATCAATCGAAACTATTAAGAATCAAAATTTTCAATAAAAAAATTATAATTTTCCAAAGAAAAAATTACAAACAAAGAAGAAATTTAGAAAAAATTCGAAAATTTAAAAAGTCCAGATTTTGAAAAAATTTACATTTTCAGAAAAAGTAAGAATTTTTAAAAGGTAAAAATAAAAAAAAATGTAATAATTAATTTTCAAAAAAGTTACAAAAAAGACAGAACGCCAAAAAGTCAAAATATTTACTTTTTCGTATTTTTATACGAAAATTTTTAAAAGAGTATTCGCAGTTTTTCAAAAAAGTCGATACTTAAAAATAAAATAAGGTTGAGAATACACGAAAAAATCTAAATTTTGCAATACAGATGAAATTTGGAAAAATCCAACCTTTCAAAAAACGGGACATTATCAAAATGTCGAAATTTTCAGTCGAAATTTAAAAAATTTTAAAACGCTAAACATTGACACAGTACCCCCATAAGTTTTGGCTACGAGCCACCACTGGTAATAATAATAAAATAATTACACAGAAAATTGAGCTTTAATATGAAATTTTAAGAAAGAGTGGAAGCTTTCGAATTGGAATCAAAATTTTGAGTCCAGTCAAATAGTCTTAAAAAAGTGAAAATTTAAACTCGGAATTTTAAGGAAAGCTTGAACATTTCAAAAAAAACCTTTGTAACTCGTATACCTGATAAAAGAAATTCATAAAATTTCTAGTTTATTCCGTTTTAATCATGAAATTTCGAAACTATTCTTTTCAATTGTTCTTTACAATTTACAAAAAATTTATTTCTATAAAATAAAATCAAAATGTTCAGTTAAATGTCAAATATCGATTTGACATTTTCAGAACATATGGCTCGGCTTCTTTGAAATGTCATTTTTTTACTCAAAATTTTGAATTCTAAAATTGATAAAACAATCTAAAATTTTCAAAAGTATCAGGATTAAACTCAATATTTTGGAAAAATGGTCCAAACTTCGAAACAAACTTAGATGAAATTTCAGTTTTCACATGAAATTTCGATGAAAAAGTTGTAAGTTCGAGAAAACTTGAAAGTCATACCATAATTTTCATCGAAATTTCATTTTTTTTACTCGTAATTTTGAATTTAAATCTAAAATTAGTAAACAAAAAAAATCTGATATTTTGAAACATTTTAATATTGAATCCAGTGTTTTGAAAAAAAAATGAAACTTTGAAAGAAACTCAGATTTCAGAATAGATTTATTTCAAAATTTAACTTATTTCAAAATTTGACTTTTTTTCTAAAAAATTTGAGTTCCTCTGCGAAAATGTTGACAATTTTTTAAAGTTCAACACTTTTCTCGAAATTGGAAGTTTTATCAACATTCTCCTTTCTTTCGAAATTATTTTACCAATTTTCCCAAAATTCGAAAGTTTCTGAAAAGGTTGAGTTTTTTTTTTGTCTTGTTCTCAAAATTTCAAATTTATTCCCAAAATGTAACTTTCTTTGGAAAATTGTAAATTTTTTATCGAAATTTTGAGCTCTATTAAAATTTTGACTTTTTTCTTGGAACTTTTCTCAAAAATTTGACTTTTTTCTGCTTCTCTGAAAAACTTGGATTTTTTAAAATTTCGATAATTTTCTCTAAGCTTCTAGTTTATTTTTATAATTTCTATTGACTTTTTTCTGCTTCTTTGAAAAACTTCAATTTTTTTAAGTTCGACAATTTTCTCTAAGCGTTCAGTTTATTTTTACAATTTCTCTTTTCGAAATTTTGGAATTTTTTACAAAATTCGAATTTTTCTAAAAATATCAGGTTTTTAAATTTGTTCTGGCAATTTCAATCTAAGAAGTCAAAATTCGAGATTTTGTTATGTTTCTGAAGGCTGCGATTTTTTAGACGAAATTTATCCATTTTCAAAATATATGACCTATTTGAAAATTTGACTTTTTTCTTAAAATTTGACTTTTCTTAGGAAAGGTTAATCATTTTTTAAAGTACACTTTTCTCGAAATTGGAAGTTTTATCAACATTTTTTAATTTTCTTCGAAATTTTAACTCTTTTACTCGTAATTTCGAATTTAAACCTAATATTAATAAACCGAAAAAAAATGATATTTTCAAAAATTTCAATGATATACTTCATATTCTACGAAAAAAAGATCAAGCTTCGATCGAAACTCAGATTTCATAAAAATAAAATAGGTGATTTAAAAAAATCAATATTTATGATGAGTTTAATAATTTCAAAAACTGAAATTTTGAATATTTAAATTTTTGATAAAAAACGTCGCAATTTCAAGATCAGCTGAAATGCTGAGATATTTTTTTTTTAATAAATCGGGGTTTTCTTTCAAATAAGGCTTTGCAATTTTCAAAGATCTCTATATTTTTTATTGCTTATTTTGAAAAATACTACAATCAGTTATTAACCAAAAAGTCATCATTCGTCGCTCCTGTCGACGATGAGCCGCAGCGAGAAGAAAATGTGTCCTTGGGCACATCTCACCGAGGTGATTTGTGCGTTAAGTCGTTAAGTGTAAAAATGAATTCAGACTCATATATCAGGGTGGTTAGCAGTGGTATTCCCCGCACATGTGAAGACGCATCGCCTCAGAAGCTTCACGCATCGCGTCACATCACTTTGAGCAGCCGGCTTGTAACGCATTCACGCGAAAAACTGACAAATTTTAATGTGCTAGTAAAAATATACGAGCTAACGCGCCATCGGGGCTTTTTGTCTCTTTGTAACTCGTTTAACAACGGGACGACGTCTTGCGGTCCAATGTGTTGCGCGACGATTTTTTTTTTATAACTGAAACCTCCGAGTGACAGAATAATTAGTCGCAAATACTACTGCTTCATACAGTAATTGGGGGCCCGAATATTCGAAAATTATAAGGTACCCCCGTTTTAAACCGCTAGCTCGCAATAAGAGCTCTATTGAGTTAACGTGTGGCGTGCGTGCAAGATATTTCGCGAACTGACGCGAATGTCAAGCATCTAATAATTGTTTTCGTTCCTAATGACGGTAATCTGCGCCTAATTTTCGTCTAGAAAGCAATTTCAGTGCACCATCGACGTCGAAAAACGTCTTAACTGCGTTTTGAAACTTAACGTTCAAAAGACCCCTTTATTTGATCGACTGGTTATTACTATTGTCATTTTCAAGCCCTTGGTGGTTTCGTCCCATTTCCGATATATCGGATACACCCAATTTGAGCTTCTTTGTAAAAGAGTCATATTTCGTATGAATCTAAAAAGAGACCAAGTAACATTTAGGTCTTTCAAACTTGTGGACAATTTTCTGGAAATATCGAGTTTTAATTAACCGAGTCGAAATTTTGGTGTGAAGTGAAAACTTCTTTTGACACGTTGAGAGATTTTGGATAGGATTATGCTTTCGCGTTACCATTATGAGATTATTATTGAAAACTTCCGACTTTTCCGAAAATTCAAACATCTCAAAATGTTACCCTATTCAAAACTTCCTTTTTTGAAAATTTTGACTTTTATTTAAAATTCTAATCTTTTTTTTCTCTTGAAATTAAACTTTTTTTGAAAATCTTGGCCTTTTCAAAATTTCGATTTTTTTATCAGATTTCATCTTTTTCTTTATTCGGTTTTTAAAAATAATCTGTCTTTTTCACCTTATCTCGAAACTCTTAAACTTTTAAAAAATTTTAAAAAAATTATTCTTTTTAAAATCATGGTTTTATACAAATTTTTCAACTTTTATGTAAAAATTTCGACTTTTTTTTGTAAATATCGATTTTTTTTCGAAAAATTCGAGCTTTTTCGAAAAATTTGACTTATTTCGAAAAATTCGACTTTTTTCGAAAAATTTGACTTTTTTCGAAAAATCCGATATCTGCTGAAAATTTGAACATTTTTGAAAATTTCAGCTTTTTTAAAAGTGTTGATGATTTCTCATCAACATTGAATGATTTCTTAAAAAATAAAAAAATACTTCTTTTTCTGACATTTTCGAATGTTCTAAAAATTTTGTACTTTTTTTAAAAATTTCGATTTTTTGTAAATTTAGTTAATAAAATTGGCAGTTTACCAAAATTTGGGCCTTATTTGGAAATTCGGACTGAAATACTGTACTTCTTTTAAAATAAAGATTGTTTTTTAAATTTTTGACTTTTTGTCCAAATTCGACTTTTTGTGAATTAAAACTTTTTTTTGAAAAATTAGTCTGTGTTGAGATTTTGAGCTGTTTATTTGAACAATTCAAGATTTAAAAAAAATATCTGCTTTTTCTCAAAGATATACAGAAATACATTTTTGAAGCCTTTTTATTGAAAATGTCGCCTTTTTTTGAAAATTAAGACCAAAACATTGAAACTACCCAAAATTTCAGTTTTTTTTGGAAATTCTGTTCGGAAATGTTTGGGAAAATTTCGATTTTTTAAAAAAATCTTAACTTTTTTTAATGAAAATTACATTTCTGTTCAAAATTTTTACCTACGTTGAAAATTTCGACTTTTTTGAAAATTTGATTTTTTCTAAAATCTACTTTTTTCGTGACATTTTGAACACTTTTTAAAAATATTGAGGCTTTTCTGAATTCAACTTTTTCTGGAATATATTTTTGAAAATATTGATTTAAACTTTTCGAATTTTTTGAAAATTGGACTTTTTTTTCGAAAAATTGAATTTTTTGTCGAAAATTCGACTTTTTCTCAAAATTTCAATATTTTCTCAGCATTTTGGTTACTTTGTAATTTTGACTTTTTTTACGAAAAATTCCATTTTTGTTGAAAATTTTAATTTTACTGAAAATTCAACTTTTTTAAATTTCGATTTATTATTGAAAATTTTGACTTTTTTGACAATTTAGACATTTCAACATATTAACTTTTTAAAACCTTGATCTTTTCTCATAATGTTGACTATTTTGATCAGATATTTTGATTTTTTCTGAACATTTTCGCTTTTTTAATCTTTTGACCATTTTTCGAAATAGTCAACATAATTAAAATTATTAAATAATTATTAATTATGTTGAAAATTTCGACTTTTATGAAAATTTGGTTTTTTTCTACAATTTAAATCTTTTTCCCAAAATTTTGACCCTTTTTAAAAAATTTCAATTTTTTCGAGATTTATCTTTTTGTAGAAATTTCGACTCTTTTGAATTTAGACTTTAAAATTTTGACCTTTTTGAAAATTTGGACTTTTTTTTTGAAAACTTCGAAATTTCCGAAATTTTAACTTTTCCTCAAAATTTCCAATTTTTATTTTAATTGTTACTTTTTCAAAAAATTAGTACTTTTTTTGAAAATTTCGACTTTTTTGAAAATTTGATTTTTTCTAAAGTTTACTTGTTTTTGTGACATTTTGAACACTTTTTAAAAATATTGAGGCTTTTCTGAAATTCAACTTTTTCTGGAATATATTTATGAAAATATTGATTTAAACTTTTCAAATTTTGTGAAAATTGGACTCTTTTTCAAAAAATTGAATTTTTAGTCGAAAATTCGATTTTTTCTCAAAATTTTAATTTTTTCTCAAAATTTTGATCACTTTGTGATTTTGACTTTTTCTTAGAAAAATTCCATTTTTGTTGAAAATTTTAATTTTATTGAAAATTGGACTTTTTTTCAAATTCGATTTATTATTAAAAATTTTGACTTTCTTTGCAATTTAGACATTTCAACGTATTAACTTTTTAAAACCTTGATCTTTTCTCATAATGTTGACTATTTTGATCGGATATTTTGATTTTTTCTGAAAATTTTCACTTTTTTAATCTTTTGACCATTTTTCGAAATTGTCAACATAATTAAAATTATTAAATAATTATTAATTATGTTAAAAATTTCGACTTTTATGAAAATTTGGTTTTTTCTACAATTTAAATCTTTTTCCCAAAATTTTGACTTTTTTTAAAAAATTTCAATTTTTTCGAAATTTATTTTTTTGTAAAAATTTCGACTCTTGAATTTCGACTTAAAAATTTTGACCTTTTTGAAAATTTGGACTTTTTTTGAAAACTTCGTAATTTCCGAAATTTGAACTTTCCCTCAAAATTTCCAATTTTTATTTTAATTGTTACTTTTTCAAAAAATTGATACTTTTTTTGAACATTTAGACTTTTTTGAAAATTTGATTTTTTCTAAAGTTTACTTTTTTTTGTGACATTTTGAACACTTTCTAAAAATGTTGAGGCTTTTCTGAAATTCAACTTTTTCTGGAATATATTTATGAAAATATTGATTTAAACTTTTCAAATTTTGTGAAAATTGGACTTTTTTTCAAAAAATTGAATGTTTAGTCGAAAATTCGATTTTTTCTCAAAATTTTAATATTTTCTCAAAATTCACTTTGCGATTTTGACTTTTTCTTAGAAAAATTCCATTTTTGTTGAAAATTTTAATTTTGTTGAAAATTGGACCTTTTTTCAAGTTCGATTTATTATTAAAAATTTTGACTTTCTTTGCAATTTAGACATTTCAACATAATAACTTTTTAAACCCTTGATCTTTTCTCATAATGTTGTCTATTTTGATCAGATATTTTAATTTTTTCTGAAAATTTTCGCTTTTTTAATCTTTTGACCATTTTTTGAAATTGTCAACATAATTAAAATTATTAAATAATTATTAATTATCTTGAAAATTTCAAATTTTATAAAAATTTGGTTTTTCTACAATTTAAATATTTTTCCCAAAATTTTGACTCTTTTTAAAAAATTTCAATTTTTTCGAGATTCATCTTTTTGTAGAAATTTCGACTCTTGAATTTCGACTTAAAAATTTTGACCTTTTTGAAAATTTGGACTTTTTTTGAAAACTTCGAAATTTCGGAAATTTTAACTTTTCATCAAAATTTCCAATTTTTATTTTGATTGTTACTTTTTCAAAAAATTGATACTTTTTTTGAAAATTTCGACTTTATTGAAAATTTGATTTTTTCAAAAATCTACTTTTTTTCGTGACATTTTGAACACTTTTTAAAAATATTGAGGCTTTTCTGAAATCTAACTTTTTCTGGAATATATATTTGAAAATATTGATTTAAACTTTTCGAATTTTTTGAAAATTGAACTTTTTTTTCGAAAAATTGAAGTTTTTGTCAAAAATTCGACTTTTTCTCAAAATTTCAATATTTTCTCAGAAATTTGGTTACTTTGTGATTTTGACTTTTTTAAAGAAAAATTCCATTTTTGTTGAAAATTTTAATTTTGTTGAAAATTGGACTTTTTTTCAAATTCGATTTATTATTAAAAATTTTGACTTTCTTGGCAATTTAAACATTGCAACATATTAACTTTTTAAAACCTTGATATTTTCCCATAATGTTGACTATTTTGATCAGATATTTTGATTTTTTCTGAAAATTTTCGCTTTTTTAATCTTTTGACCATTTTCGAAATTGTCAACATAATTAAAATTATTAAATAATTATGTTGAAAATTTCGACTTTTATGAATATTTGGTTTTTTCTACAATTGTAGAAAGATTTAAATTTAAATCTTTTTCCTAATATTTTGACTCTTTTTAAAAAATTTCAATTTTTTTGAGATTTATCTTTTTGTAGAAATTTCGACTCTTAAATTTCGACTTAAAAATTTTGACCTATTTGAAAATTTGGACTTTTTTTTGAAAACTTCGAAATTTCCGAAAGTTTAACTTTTCTTCAAAATTTCCAATTTTTATTTTAATTGTTACTTTTTCAAAAAATTGATACTTTTTTTGAAAATTTCGACTTTTTTAAAAATTAATTTTTTTCTAAAATCTACTTTTTTGGTGACATTTTGAACACTTTTTAAAAATATTGAGGCTTTTCTGAAATTTACTTTTTTCTGGAATATATTTTTGAAAATATTGATTTATACTTTTCGAATTTTTTGAAAATTGGACTTTTTTTTCGAAAAATTGAATTTTTTGTCGAAAATTCGACTTTTTCTCAAAATTTCAATATTTTCTGAGAATTTTGGATACTTTGTGATTTTGACTTTTTTTAAGAAAAATTCCATTTTTGTTGAAAATTTTAATTTTATTGAAAATTCAATTTTTTTTAAATTTCGATTTATTATTGAAAATTTTGACTTTTTTGACAATTTACACATTTCAACATATTAACTTTTTGAAACCTTGATCTTTTCTCATAATGTTGACTATTTTGATCAGATATTTTAATTTTTTCTGAAAATTTTCGCTTTTTTAATCTTTTGACCATTTTTCGAAATTGTCAACATAATTAAAATTATTAAATAATTATTAATAATGTTGAAAATTTCGACTTTTATGAAAATTTGGTTTTTTCTACAATTTAAATCTTTTTCCCAAAATTTTGACCCTTTTTAAAAAATTTCAATTTTTTCGAGATTTATCTTTTTGTAGAAATTTCGACTCTTTTGAATTTAGACTTAAAAATTTTGACCTTTTTGAAAATTTGGACTTTTTTTTGAAAACTTCGAAATTTCAGAAATTTGAACTTTCCCTCAAAATTTCCAATTTTTATTTTAATTGTTACTTTTTCAAAAAATTGATACTTTTTTTGAAAATTTCGACTTTTTTGAAAATTTGATTTTTTCTAAAGTTTACTTTTTTTGTGACATTTTGAATACTTTTTAAAAATGTTGAGGCTTTTCTGAAATTCAACTTTTTCAGGAATATATTTATGAAAATATTGATTTAAACTTTTCAAATTTTGTGAAAATTGGATTTTTTTTCAAAAAATTGAATTTTTAGTCGAAAATTCGATTTTTTCTCAAAATTTTAATATTTTCTCAAAATTCACTTTGCGATTTTGACTTTTTCTTAGAAAAATTCCATTTTTGTTGAAAATTTTAATTTTGTTGAAAATTGGACCTTTTTTCAAGTTCGATTTATTATTAAAAATTTTGATTTTCTTTGCAATTTAGACATTTCAACATATTAACTTTTTAAAACCTTGATCTTTTCTCATAATGCTGACTATTTTAATCAGATATTTTGATTTTTTCTGAAAATTTTCGCTTTTTTAATCTTTTGACCATTTCTCGAAATTGTCAACATAATTAAAATTATTAAATAATTATTAATTATGTTAAAAATTTCGACTTTTATGAAAATTTGATTTTTTCTACAATTTAAATCTTTTTCCCAAAATATTGACTCTTTTTAAAAAGTTTCAATTTTTTCGAGATTTATCTTTTTGTAGAAATTTCGACTCTTGAATTTCGATTTAAAAATTTTTACCTTTTTGAAATTTTGACCTTTTTTTTGAAAACTTCGAAATTTTCGAAATTTTGACTTTTCCTCAAAATTTCCAATTTTTATGTAATTGTTACTTTTTCAAAAAATTGATACTTTTTTGAAAATTTGGACTTTTCTGAATTTTCGAAGTTTCGACGTTTATCCACAATTTCAACTTTTCCTGGAAATTTTGAATTCTTTTGAAAAATTTAAATTTTTGAAAACTGAAATATTTAAAATTTTGAATTTTTTAAAATTTTTTTGAGAATTTCGATTGTTTTTTTAGAAATTCCGACTTTTTGATAATTTAGATTTTTTGAAAATTTCGACTTTCTCGAAAAATAAATTTACACTTTCTTAAAATGTCTTTCTTTAAATATTAAAGTTGCAAAGAAAATCTCAGGAAAATATTTTTGCTCAGGTTCCATTTTGCAAATAAAATAATTTTTGTTATTTTTTACGGAAATTTTAAGTTAAATTTTGAATTCTTTTTTAATTTAGAATTTTAGTTCAGAATTTTGAGTAACGATCCAAATTTAAAGAAAACAATTCAATAAAGTCCAAAAATTAAATTAAACATTAAAGAATTAATATTCAAAGTTTAACCTTAAATTTGAAAATTTGGATTTCTTTAAAATAAATTTGGACAAAAACCTGGATTAAAACTGGAAATTTTGAATTTTTTTCCAATATTTCTCGAAATTTAAATTTTGTTTTGAAATTCTGAATTTCAATCGATATTTCGACTAATCGAAACACGACAAAAAGAACTATTATACTCTTTGGATGCCAGTGTATTCAAAATGTATTCAGCTGAAAGCAAAAGTGTAATTAATCTTTTAAAAGGATTTCCCCATTCATAAGTCACGATACGCCACTGCCACTGGATAACGTAATAAGCGTCTGTTGACCTATGAAGTCGTAAACAATTTGCTTCGAATAGAAGGGCCCTTTTAAGCTGTGTATGGGTTTAAAGTTCCGAATTTAAATCGACATTTCGACTAACCGAAACACGAGAAAAAGAAATGTTACTTTTTTAATTGATAATGCATTTAAAATGAAATCAGTTATCAGTTGAAAGCAAAATTGTAATTAATCTTGTAAAAAAGATTCCGTTCAGCTTCCTCCTTAATAAAAGTCACGACACGCCACTGCTGTTAACATTAGAACATGTGTAGAAACGGCACTACATCAACATTGTTATTTCCTATCTTTAAGTTTTCACTTTTATCGGCAGTCTTCAAGACTGCCGAATTTTTTCTAAAACCCTTGCCTTTTTACCCTCTAAATTTAAACTACTTTTTTGAATTTTAATTCGAAATTAAAAAATCAAACGGGAGAGTTTGGGTTTTTGGAATTCATTCAATCTACCTACCCACCTAGGCCTCTGTAAAGGCGTATGTAGCACATAATAGAATTTAAAAAAAAATTAGGAAATTATTTATTATTTAAAGACTGGGACCTGCCAAACAAAATATAGATAATTCGTAAAATATACCGGGTGTTTTTTTTAGTTGGGAGGTCACCTTTATATGGAGTACTACTTATTATAAAGGCAAATTGATTTTGTCAATGGGGCTAATCGGGGCTAAACTATCTTCTAAAAATATTTTCAACTTCCCCCCACTACCGGTTATATCGAAAGTAGACATCAACTTTCTTATTTTAAATAGTAACCCCCAAATTTTATATTTTATTTGGATTATACGTAAAAAAATAAGGTGAATTTATGTATACATGTTTATCGCTACCTTTGATAGTTTTAAAGATATTTCAATTTTTCGAAAAAAAATGACAGAAAAGTGGGTTATTTTGACTCTTTGTATCTTTTGTATTATTTGCAGTAAAAACATGAAATTTGAACTGAAGTCACGAAATATTATAAAGACTATAATGACGTAATCAGATTTTACATATAATATACAGGGTGATGGAAATTCTATAATCTTTACTGTTTTTGTTTTATTCAAAAAAACTCTGTTTTTTTAAATGGGAACTATATGTTTATTAATCATTTTTGGATTCTTCACATAAAAATAAGGAAAAAGTTATATTACTTATTTTTGAAAATTTTGAGCCGTTACAGAGGTATTTTCCATAAACCTCAAAATAAAAAAAATTAAACATCTCTTTTTTGTTCAAGTGGGAAATTAAGTGTAGGCAATAAAAGCTTAAAAAAATAATCATAAAAAGTAATAGAAAAATAAAATAATTGGCAAAAAATTTACATTAAGAACAACAAGGACGGTCTTCTATTTCAATATATTTAAAGGCATATTTTAAGATTTCAAAATGAGTAACCTTTTAAAGCACAACCCATTGTTTCTAGCATTATGCTTGTCATGCAATAGTCGTAAAAAAATCACTAAATAATTTCCATTTCGATTTTTATTATAAAATTTTACGCTTACAAATCTTGAATTCTAATCTAACAGCATAACAGTTAAAAGACGAATTTTCTTGAACGTTTGTTGTTGATTTTCATTACTCCAAAAATGAGAAGTCTGTTTAACAAACCATTTTTACGAAACTTACATTCGTGGCTCCCTAAACATTTTTCAATAAGTATTCTAACAATTAGCCTAAAACTTATTCGTCTTGTACGGTTATCTTTTAAATGTTATTTAGCCTAAACTTTTTAGGCCTTTTATTTTTAAAAATTTTGTTGTCTACTACTAACTTACTACTAGAGGAAAAAAAATATATTTTACTTTTTTATTTTGAATTACATCTCTGTAACAGTGCAGAATTTTAAAAAACTAGTCATATATCTTTTTTCTTCTTTTTACGTGAAGAATCCAAAAATGATTAAAAAACACATAGTTCCCATTAAAACCCAATAAAACAAAAACAATAAAGATCATAAAATTTCTATCACCCTGTGTAATAAATGTAAAATCTGATTACGTTAGTATGGTCCCCATAATATTCCATGACTTTAGCCCAAATTTCATATTTTACTGCAAATAATAATAAAGATACAAAGAGTCAAAATAACCTTCTTTTCTGTCATTTTTTTTCGAAAAATTAAAATATCTTTAAAACTATCAAAGATAGCAATAAACATGTATACATAAACTCACCTTATTTTTCTACGTAAAATCGAAATAAAGTATAAAATTTGGGGGTTGCTATTTAAAATAAGAAAGTTGATGTCTACTTCCGGTATAACCGGAAGTGGGAGGAAGTTAAAAATATTTTTGAAAGGTAGTTTAGCTCTGACTAGCCCCATCGACAAAATCAGTTTGCTTTTATAATAAGTGATACTCCATATAAAGGTAACCTCCCAACTAAAAAAAAACACCCGGTAGTTTGGGTAAAACTGTTACACTACGATGTATTTAGCAAGAAACCTAAAAAAATTATCCGCTTAAAAAAATTAAAATTAAAAAAAAGTGAGTTTAGAACGTGGAATCTTATGAACCAAGTTATGGCGCAATCGGTAGGATAAATCGGACCAACGAATGCAAAAAATTGCACCAAATGATTCGACGATAGTAATTGTAGTTTACGTGAGCTCGATAGTTGTCGATTTGGGGCACAGAAATATTGACTGATTAATGGAAAATTAATGCGCTCGGTGGGCGGGTCAGCTTTGGCTACGAATATTTGTAAATGACGGAACTTTTTATTACACTTTTAATCACTTTATTTGATAATTACAGGTAGGACTCGCCGCATTTCAACGGAAATTAGCTGTTTGTTCTCTAAATGAGCTTCAATTAATAAAATAATTACAACTTTGCTTATTTCGAATTGATGACATGGCATGTTGCTTACACACATAAATTATTAACGATAATTGTCCGTGTACTCATCGATATTACAAGCGAATAAGGTGGAGTGCAATCTAGAGAATAATTACTATTATACTTTCATCAGCAATAATGAAAATAAAACATCGAAATTAATAAACGATTATGGTGAATTTTAATTGGAAGTTGAGAATCTCTAATGGCATAAATTTATGAATAATTTCTTATAATGAAGCTGACATCGTTATTAGGTATGGATTTTGCCCCTTGTTCGATTAATTTATCAACCGAGTAGGCAACTGATTACTCCAAAATACTTACAACTGTATGACGCAATTGCCCCTTTCTTATGCTTATTATTTTATGGATGTCCCCTCGACATTAATTTAAAATGATAAAAAAATGTTCGAAATTAAATATTTAAATTGAAACACTGCCCTAGTTTATTTATAAATTAGGAAAAGTGTTTCAATTTTACGTGAGATTCATAATGAGGGAACTTCATCTATTTTCAAAAGATTTGACTTATATCAAAATTTGACTTTTTTTCTTAAAATTTGACTTCCTCTGCGAAATTTTTTAAAGTTCAACACTTTTCTCGAAATTGGAAGTTTTATTCTCCTTTCTTTCGAAATTATTTTACCAACTTTCTCAAAATTCGAATGTTTCTGAAAAGGTTGAGTTTTTTTTGTCTTGTTCTCAAAATTTCAAATTTATTCCCAAAATTTAACTTCCTTTGGAAAATTGTAAATTTTTTATCGAAATTTTGAGCTCTATTAAAATTTTGACTTTTTTCTTGGAACTTTTCTCAAAAATTTGACTTTTCTCTGCTTTTCTGAATAACTTGGATTTTTTAAAATTTCGATAATTTTCTCTAAGCTTTTAGATTATTTTTATAATTTCTATTGACTTTTTACAGCTTCTTTGAAAAACTTCAATTTTTTTAAGTTCGGCAATTTTCTCTAAGCGTTCAGTTTATTTTTATAATTTCTCTTTTAAATTTTGGAATTTTTCTTAAAATATCAGGTTTTTAAATTTGGCGATTTCAATCTAAGAAGTCAAAATTCGGCATTTTAATCTGGAGGCTGCGATTTTTTCGAAGAAATTTATCCATTTTAAAAATATTTCACCTATTTTAAAATTTGCTTTGTCCGCGAAATTTCAAATTTATTCTCAAAATTTAACTTCCCCTGGAAAATTGTAAATATTTTATCGAAATTTCGAGCTTATCATGGAATTTTTTTGAAACTTTTTTAAAATTTGACTTTCTTCTGCTTCCCTGAAAAACTTTGAATTTTTTTTAATTCGACAATTTTCTGTAAGCGTTCAGTTTATTTTTATAATTATAACTGGACATCTTAGACTTATTTTTTTAGGTTGTAATTTTTGGGAAAAATTCTCTTCGGTAACGAGAGCTTGGAAGTTCTATAGAAAAAAAAATCTCCGTAGACAGAAGTCCTCACTGTATCAAGATCAACCGCACAGGAATTTGCCGTATCCGACTGTCTCAAGAATCTTGCCCTTGGGAGTATCAATCCTATTAGTTCCTGCGAGCATCTTCCATGATAGTACTCGTAAAAAAGAGACAAGTCCCAACCATCCGCAGGTGCTCTAGTGTTTCAAGAGAATCGGTCAAACTCTCGTCATCAATTAGGCGAATCGCTCTTCTTTGAATTGAATCCAAAAGAGCTAAAGTGTGCTTTGGGGCTGATCTCCAAACACGAGCCGCATGCGGCTCTTTTAAAAGAAAAGTGCGGTTCTTTAAATTGCCTTAAAAAAATAAATAAATAAAAACTAGAGCAGATAGACACCCAGACACTCATTAAACAAGTGACCTACAGAAGTCGAAATTTTCAAAAAATACTTCTCTAGGAATGTTTACGTTTTACTAAAATTTTGACAAAAGTTATGATTAGAAAAAGACCTAACTTGGGGAGTCGAAATTTCTAAAAAATATTTTTCTCATGATTTTTACATTTTTGTTTGTAAATTTTCTAAAACCTTGGGATTTCGTGAAAAAAAGGTGAATTACTTTTTGTGAGAAAAAAAATCTAAATTTTCAGAAACGGCAAACATCAAAGTTTCAAATAAAAGCTGAAATTTCCAGCAAAAGCCGAATTTTGAGAAAAAGAGATTTCGAAAAAATTGAGACAACGAAAGAGACTTCGAAAAAATTGAGAAAAGGGAACAGATTTCGAAAAATATTGAGAAAAAAGTATTTATCAAAAGTTTTCTATAAAACGTAAAATTTAAAAAAAAAAACGTAGAATTTCGACAATTAATTGAAACCCAAAACCTGAAATTTTTAGACAATTTTGAATTTTTTGGAATATAGTAAAGTTTCTAAAAGAGAAATTGTAGAAATTAACTGGAAGCTTCGAAAAAATTGTCGATCTCTAAAAAGGTTAAAGTTTTTCAGTGAAGAAGAAAAAACTTTAATTTTAATAAGAATTTCATGAAAAAGTTTAGAACAACTCGAAATTTCGATAAAAAATTGCAATTTTCCAGAGAAAGATAAATTTTGCAATTTCAAAAACAGGACGAATTAAAAAAAACTCCAAATTTTTGGATAAATTCGAATTTTGAGAAAATTGGTAAAATAATTTCGAAAGAACATTCCAAGAAAATTTCGAGAAGAGTTGAACTTTAAAAATGGGTCAAAATTTCCCAGAAAAGGCCAAATTGTGAGAAAAAGGTAGATTTCGAAAAAAAACTGGGAAAAATGGAGTAATTTAAAAAAATGAATGCATCTAATTCGAAAAAAAAGGAGAAATATGGAAAAAAATAAATTTATCGAAAGTTCTTAAAAAAGGCAAAATTTTAGAAAAAAACGTCGACTTTCGACAATAGATTGAAACTCAAAACAAATTTAAAAACCTGAAATTCTTAGAGAATTTTGAATTTTTTGAAAAATTGCAAAATTTCGAAAAGAGAAATTGTAAGAATAAACTGAAAGCTTAAAAAAATGTTGAAATTTAAAAAGATCAAAGTTTTTCAGAGAAGAAGAAAAAAGTCGAATTTTAGAAAAAATTTCAAAGTCAAAATTTTAATAAAAGCTCCAAATTTCGACAACAAATTTACAAATTTCCAGAGAAAGTTCAATTTTGAGAATAAATTTGAAATTTCGAGAGCAAGACGATTTAAAAAAATCCAAATTTTCAGTTAAATTCGAATTTTGAAAACATTTGTAAAATAATTTCGAAAGAAAATTTCAAGAAAATCTCGAGAAAAGTTTTTAACTTTGAAAAACGTCCGAATTTCCCAGAAAAAGCCGAATTTTGAGAAAAGGAAAGAGATTTAGAAAAATATTGGGAAAAGTAATTTTAAAAAAATGAATTGGTCCAAAGTTCTCAAATAAGGGCAAAATTTCAGAAAAAAAACTTCGAATTTCCGCAATAGATTGAAACCCAAAGCAATTTAAAAAACTTGACATTTTCAGATAAAAGAGAAATTGTTAAATAAACTGGAAGCTTAAAAAAGTGTCGGACTTTAAAAAAGTCTGAAGTTTTTCAGAAAAGTAGAAAAAAGTCAAATTTTAGGAAAAATTTCAAGGAAAAGGTCAACTTTTTAAGAAAAGTTCCAAATTTCGATTTGCAATTTCAGAGAAAACTAAATTTTGGGAATAAATTCGCAATTTCGAAATCAAGACGAATTAAAAAAAATTCCAAATTTTCAGATGAAGTGAATTTTGGGAAAATTGGTAAAATAATTTCGAAAGGAAAGGGAATGTTGATAAAACTTCCAATTTCGAGAAGTGTTAACCTTTAAAAAAACGTCAAAATTTCCCAGAGAAAGTCAAATTTTAAGAAAAAAATCAAATTTTGAGATTTGAAAATAGATGAATTTCGTTCGAAATAAAAATTGATATTTCCGGAAAAATTTGAATTTTGAAGAACAGAGATTTCGAAAAATATGAATTTGTCAAAAATTCTCAAAAAAGCAAAATTTTAGAAAAAAAACGTCGAATTTTGACAATAGATTGAACCCCACAACAAATTTAAAAACCTAAAATTTTTAGACAAATTTGAATTTTGTGAAAAATTGTAAAATTTCGAAAAGAGAAATTGTAAAAAACTCAGAACTTAGAAAAAATTGTCGAACTTTAAAAAGTCAAAGTTTTTCAGAGAAGAAGAAAATAAATAATTTGCAATTTTCCAGAGAAAGTTAAATTTTAAGAATAAATTTGAAATTTCCAGAACAAGACGAATAAAAAAACTTCAAATTTTCAGACAAATTCGGATTCTGAGAAAATTGGTGAAATAATTTCTAAATAAAAAGAAACGTGGGTAAAACTTCCAGTTTCGAGAAAAGTGTTGAACTTTAAAAAAAAAGGGCAACATTTCCCAAAGAAAGTCAATTTTAAGAACAAAATCAAATTTTTAGATAAAGTCAAACATTCTGAAAATGAGTGAATTTCGTCGATAAAAGCGCAGCTTGCAGAAACAAAATAAAAAGTCGAATTTTCAGTTAAAAGTTGGAATTTTGAGAAACACCTAATTTTGTGAAACAGGTCGAAATTTCCAGAAAATAAATAAAAGTTTAAGTACTCATTAAAAGTTAATATTTGGAAGTAATGGTAAAATTTGGAAAAGGAACGTAATTTAAAAAGAATAGAAATTTCGAGATAAAAGTCGCAATTTAGAACAAAGTTAAAAAAATATAATTTTGGAAAGAAGTCAAATTTAAAAATAAATCTAAATTTCGAAAAAAGAAAAATTGAGAAAAAGATCGAAATCTTCAAAAACTATTTTATTTAACATCTTCAAATTATTACTTCAAATTTTTACTATTTTTTATTACGAAATCAACAAAAGATGAATTTTTGAGAAATAAGTCGAATCTTCCAGTGTAAGTCGAATTAAAAAAAAGTAAACATTTTCACAGATTGTCGAGTTTTGAGAAGAGAGGAAAATTTAGGGAAAAAAGTCTAAATACATAGCTGAAAAAAAAACGAATACGGAGAAGAGTTAAAAAAGTCGAATTTACGAGAAAAAGGCACATTTTGAAATAAAGCTCTAAATTATGAGAAATAAAAGGTCTTTTGGGCTGAATATGTTTTCTTTTGACTACATGTCCCATATTTTGGGCTGATTTATCTGATTTAACTGTGAAATAAAATGTGA
This sequence comes from Dastarcus helophoroides, assembly GCA_028583605.1. Lineage (NCBI taxonomy): Eukaryota > Metazoa > Arthropoda > Insecta > Coleoptera > Bothrideridae > Dastarcus > Dastarcus helophoroides. The sequence continues at coordinate 11,261,386 of CM053337.1, read as the reverse complement.
AATCAGAAATAAAAACTTGTGGCTCTTTGAAATTCACGAAATCAATTTTTTCATTGCGGATGGCTCTTTTGGCTTAAAACTAGGCTGACCCCTGCCTTAGTCGATCAGAAACAGCGACAAATAATGGTTTGTCGGAGAAAAAAGATGACACAAGGCTACTATCATCTGCGTAGCTGTATATAGGATTGGAAGTTGAAGCTAAGAGATCGTTTATGTGTAGCAGAAATAGAGTAGGAGACAGAACATACCCCTGAGGTACTCCTGCGTTAATCGCAAATGTCTCGGATGAAATGCCATCGACGACGATCTGAAGAGATCTGTCAGGGAGAAAATTGGATATCAAATGACAGAGTCCAGGAGAGTCCAGGAGAAGATGTTAATTTGGCGAGAAGAGATCGATGCCAGACTCTGTCGAAGGCCTTTGAGATATCCAATGCCACAATCCTAGCCGCACCATGTTTTTCCATAGCTGAGTTACAGATATGAAGAAAAATGGCGGAATTTCGAAAAATATATTTTTCTTAAAACAGGAAAATTTTGAGAGTAAAAGCGAAATTTCGAATTTTTGCTGATAAGGAAAACTTTAAGAAAAAGACTAATTTTAAGAAGAAATGTGAAGATTTCAAGCAAAAAGTTGACACTTCCAGAAATATTATATATCAAATTTTGAGATAAAAATGAAGATTTCGAGAAAAAAGTAAACTAAGAAACCAGTCAAAATTTTTGACAAATTAGATTCTAGAAGGTTGAAATTTTCAAAAAAGTCTGAAGAAAAGTGAAGGAATTTGGGGAAATAGGCGAAATTTTGAGAAATCCGTTTGATATTTCAAGTAAAATTTCGAAATTGAGAGAAAATTCGAAATTTGTCAGAGAATGTAAAGTTTTAAGAAACAAAGTCCAATCCTCGACAAAAAAATGTAAATTTCGCACAGAAAGTTAAATTTTGATAAAATAGTTTAATTTTGAAAACTTTGTTTTAAAAAAAGATAAATTTAAAAAAAAATTGAAATTTTGAGATAAAAAGTAACTTTGACGAAAAATTTGAAATTTTCAGGAACATAAAGGATTGGATTTGGGAAAAAGTCAAAATTTCTAAAAAAGACGTATTTTGAGAAAAGTATCGACATTTCGAAAAAATAAAATAAACTAATTTAAAAAATCGCAAGCGCAAAAACAGAATGTGAAAAAAAAAATCAAAATTTGAAAAAAATCAAAATTTTGGGAAAAAAATCAAAGTTTAGTAAAAATTCTAAAGTTTCCAAAGAAAAACAACATGTGTCATAAATTAAAAAAGAAAATTTTGTGACAAATTACGAAATGTGCAAAAAATTGAAATTATCAAAAATTGTCAAAATTTCAAAGAAATTACGAATTCTAAAGAAAAAATGGAAGTTTCAACTGAATGTAAATTTTCGATAGCTTCAAGATTCAGGGGGGGGCAAGCAGGGCCGCGCCGACCCCCCACAGCGCCTGTGTGCGAAACCTATGAAGCGCCTCTTTTTTTCACGAATTTTCATGTTTCAACTTTTTTTTACTTGTTAATTTTGACCGAAATAAATGTTCTCCAGTTTTATATTACTTAGATAATATTTTCTTAAATAGCAGTGGCGACTCACTTATAGGCTCTGTGGAACTGCAGCACCCCCAATTTCGCTTACGACTTTTTTCTCAAAAGTTTCCAAAGATTTTTCCTTAAACCATTTTTTGTAGAGATTTTAATATTTTTTCTAATTTTTGTAAAATAATTAAAATTTCAAAATAACACCTAAATCAAACTCTTCTTACATTTTAATATTTCTCTAATAGTGAATACCTGAAATCTCAATTTCAACGTTGGTTCTAGATATTTCGATTTATTTAAGTAAATTTTAATTGTTTTTGCTATGAAGTTTCCATTTTTCCTAGATATTTTATAAAAAGAAATTTGTTATAAATTCCTATTTTTTCTAAAAAGTTTGTCCCTAAAATTTTTTCTGAAAATTTCAACCTCTCCAAATTTTTTTATGTTCCTCTAATTTGCTTTAAAACTGTCAGGATTATTCGCTAGACTTTGATGTTTCATAATTCATTTTATTTTCTAATTTTGATAAAAATGTTTAGCAAAAAAACCTGAAATTTCTATAAAAATGACAACATTTTGGAAAAAACAAGAAATTAAAAAAAAAATAATTTTCATCTCCTTTAGCATTTTGATATTTTTCTAAAATGAAATAACAACCCAGTCTTGTATTATTTTCGTAAAATTTCAATTTCAATCTTTTTATAAAGATATTTCAAATTCTTTCTTAAATTTCAATTTTCTCTAAAAAATTTTGATTTTTTTCCCATGAAATTCGTGTTCTTCTCTAAACATTTTATACAAAGGATTTTTTTTTAATTCTGACTTTTGCTAGAAATTTTGTCTTTTTTCTTGTCAAAATTTTGATTTCTGTAATTTGTTTTAGAAATGTTAAAGTTTTTCACGAAATGTTAATATTTTAAAGCTCCTTTTATTTGTTAATTTTGATAAAAAATTGAAAATTATTAAGTACTAGCTGGCCCTGGTGAACTTCATACCACTCAGAATTAATAAATATTAATATTAATAACTCATTAGTTGAATAAAATTTTACATTAAAATATGTAATACGGTTGCCCGTTTCCAGGTGCATCCTACGCGAAAAACCGCTAAAAACGAGTCTTAATCAAAACTGATACAGTGCCATCCACCGGAAACTGATTACAACACATTTACGGTTATTGTAGGTTGCGGTACATTTCTGTCATGTTCCTGTTATGAATTAGGGATGGCGCTGTACACGGATTCCTTATAAAACAGGTGAATTTTTCCAATATTTTAGTCTATTCTGCTATTCGAAGCCGAGGCAATTCTAACAAAGCAAAGAACATAAAAATCCATTAAGCCGTTCTGGACTTATAAATGGTGTAACTAACACGACTTTGTTTTATTTATATAGACTCCAAATTTGCATAAAAATAAGAAAACTTTTAGAAAAATATTGAAACTTCAAGAAAAAATGAACCTAGTTAATTTTTTGCAATTTAAGTTTCTCTAAAAAATTACTACTACTATAGGACCAAAAAAAATTCTGAATCAAAATTTCCAATTTTTCTAAAAATGTTAAATTTATGCTTAAAATTTTAAAGTTCAAATTTAAAGAATAAGAGCAAATTTTCAAGAAAAAGCAGACAATATTTTTGGGAAAAATTGAAATTTCCTATTTGTGTACAAAATTTTTGAAATAAAGAACAATTTAGGAATCAAAGAAGAAAGAACAATTTTTAAAAATAAATTGTCAAAAATTTTCTTAAAATTTCGACCTTTAAAGTGGGAATTATTGAAATTTTCGAGAATAAGTCTCAACATTTCACGAAAAGTCTTAAAATTTAGAAAATAAAAACAATCAAATTTTGATAATTTATTTGTACATAAACTGCAAGTTTTTTTCGAAATTTGTTTTAAAGCTTCGCAGGAGTAATATTTATTTTAATATAATTATAATTATATTATATTATATATAATACCAAAAAATTTAAATTTAAAAAGAAAAATATCACCAGTTATAAAAAATAAAGCCAAAGTTATCAAAAAAGCCAAAATTTAGAAAAAAGTGGAATTTTTAACAATTTCGAAATTTTCATAGAAAGTCAAATTTCCAAAAGAAAATAACGATTTTGAAAAAAGTTAATATTTTAGAAAAAAGATTAATTTTTTAAAATAGTCGACATTTTCAGAAATTTTGCTAATGACAGAAGGCAAAATTCTGGAAAAATATCGACATTTAAACTAAATTTTTAATTAAATTTTCTAAGAAGCTGAATTTTTGAATATTGGAGAAAACTCAAAATAATCAAAAAATTCATAATTATCAAAAAGGTTGAAATTTGGAAAGGTAAAATTTTGGAAAAAGTCGAAATTTTGAGTAGTTCAAATTTAAAATAAAAACTCATTTTTTTTAAGTTGAAGATTTAATTGGAAATGTTCAAAAAAATTATTAATAATATTTTGAAAACAGTTCGAACCTTTAAAAATAAGGTCAAGTTTTTAAATAGAGTCGAAATCTTTAGAAAAATTCGAAATTTTACGAATTGACTGAAAGTTTCAAAATGAGTTTGTAAGAAATGTCTCGCTTAAAAGAAAAATCAAAATTTTTAAATAAAGGATCGACAGTTCGCAAAAAATGTCGAAATTTTGAAAACAGTTAAAATTAAAAAAATAATCGAAATTTTTAAATGTTCCAAAATTTTTAATTTTGAAAAATGGCTAAAACTTTGAAAAATTCGAACATTTGAAAAAACGAAATTTTCAACAAAGTGGGAATTTAAAAAAAGTCGAAAATTTTAGCAAAATGCAGATTTAAAAAAAGGTTAAAATTTTCAAAAAGGAGTCGAAATTTTTTGACACTTTGATCTTTCTAAATTTTGAGAAATATACGAAATATATAAAAAATTTAAGGATAGGGCAAATATTTTCAGTCCAAATTAAAAAAAAATATCAAACCTTTGAAAAAGTAGACACATTAAAAAGATCTGAGAATTATCATGTTTTTAAAAAGTTTAAAGTTTGAATAATTAAAAAATGTTCACTCCAATTATCAATAAAACCCAAATTTTTCGAAGCTGGAATATTGAAAACAAGTCAAAAATTATCAGATAGGTCGAGGTTTTGAAAAGACCAAATACTGAGAAGTTGAAAGTTTGAAAATAGTTTAAATTTTTGGTAGTTAAAATTTTGAACCAAAGTTGAAAATTTTTCAAAAAAGATTAAAATTTTAGGTCAACAAAATTAAAATTTTGAAAATAGGTAAAACTTTTAATTAAACGTCAAGATTTAAAAACAAAACGAAATTTTGAAAACATTTCTAAAATTAAAAAGTAACCAAATTAAAACAAAAATAGTCAAAAATGTGAAAAAAGTCGACATTTTATAAAATGTCTCCATTTCAAAAAATCGAAACTTTGCAAAAATAGTCGAAATTATTAGGAATCGAAATTTTCAATAAAAATATTATAATTTTTCAAAAAAAATAATGAAATTTTGAAAAAGATCTAAAATTTAAAGTCAAATGTCCAGTTTTAAGAAATTTTACATTTTCAGAAAAAATGACAGTGTTCAAAGGATGAAAATTTTGAAAAAAGGTACTTAACTTTCAAAAAAAATACAAAAAAAAAACACCGTAAAGAGTATACACAGATTCTTGGAAAAGTCAATGCTTAAAAATAAAATAAAATTGAAATTAAAAGAAAAAAGTCCAAATTTTGGAATTCAATCGAAATTTGGAAAAAATCCAGTCTTTCGAAAAATCCGATATTATTCAAAAATTTTTATTGTCAGGTTTTTTAAGAAATCTAAAATTTTCGAAAAGTTACATTTTGAAAATGTCGAAATTTTAAAAAGTTAAGACTGACGAAATCCACGTTTTGGATCAAACATAAAACGCTAAACATTGTCGCAGCCCCTTGGCGCTGACAATGGTGTATCAGGCAGAGGCACGGACGTAACTTCGGCGGCATCATCTTAAATTAAAGACAAACAAACACATAATATTGCTCGCATGAGTATCTATAGGTACTCATCTATTATAATAAATATAAATAAAATAAATAAATAAATGAATATTTCTCGACAATCAAACTTCGCCGTCTAGTCCCAAAATAAGCAGGGTTGTATTATGGGTACTAGACACCTGACTTGCAAAAGTGATGTATAGCATTTTAAATTTGAATTTGATATGCTACTTATATACTTTTTTCTGCAAATGCATATTACACATACATAAACAAAAAGGTTTTTTTTCAAAGCACCTTGTGGGAATCGAGCGATTACTGTACACAATAAAACAGTCACGTCATCTATGCGCCACATCAAAATCGATGCAGGCGTTTCGGAGATTAAGAAAAAGACAGATAGAAATTAAAAAAGAAAATATTCTTTTTTTATCTTGACATTACAAACAAACAAAAGTTATATTTATTTGTATAGAAAATTACATAAAAAGTACATACCACTACATGAAGCGTTTTTTGAATCATATTTTATAACACCTTCATCGACAAAATGACAGGTTTCTGTCTTTAATGATTCTTTGGAAGTGGATGGCAGAGCCGTAAAATATTTACTTATTGTAGTTGTATTTTTATCACGTTCCTCTTCTTGTTTTCTTTTCTTTATTAAATTCTGATGACCAGATAATTTCTTTTTTTTTACCTTGATTACTATCACTCATCGTGAAAACACGTTAAAACAATCAGTAACACATAAACTATATATTGTTTTTAGTGCTAGAACTTATTCTTATTATAAAAAATTAATGGGCACCTTGCCCACAATTTCGATTGAATGATTGCTCAATTGTTTTGGCTCTCTCGTTCCTTAAAGTCGGGGAATCCACATGACCCCACCCCGCTTGTTTCGCATGTATCGCATCGGTCGGGTTGCCTTCATAAACTCCTTCAAACAAACTCACGGCGGTTCTTTTGACTTTAACACTGAGCTCGTAATTAATGTAAACTAAAACCCAAATTAAACCACAAACATGAATATTATCTTGGGAGACTTGTACAATAAGAGCAATATATGTTTTGTTATTTACAAGGCATATGTTGCACCTATTGTACCTACTTAGTTATCGATACTCCACTACAAAGAATATGTTGTTTTGTAAGTGTAACAAAAATAATTTTGATGGCGGCGCCCCTATTGTCTTGGCGCCTGTGTGCGCCGCACACTTCGCACACATGGGCGGCGCGGCCCTGGGGGCAAGTGCCCTACCTTGCCCTATTCTAAATACGCCTATGGTCAAAATTTCCACTTTTTCTCGAAATCTGATTTTCGAAAAATTGTTTCGATTTCTTTTCTGAAAAATTCGAGTTGTTTTAGATTTTCAATTTTTAAACAAAATTGAAAAAATTCGCCGATAAAAAGTTACAAATGGGAATTTGAAAAAAAGGGATAATTTTTAAGTGTTGACGTTTTTGAAAAAAGTCAACGTTTCGGAACAAATAAAAATTCGAAAAAAAGTGGATTTTTTGAATCTCGATATTAAAAAAGAACGAAATTTTCAAAAAAAAAAGATCAAGCGAGCACTAATAAAATCATTAATCTTGCAACTTTACGTCACTTATTTACGATTGCCATGTGAAACATTATTAACCTACAAAGCGTTGAGAATTCTTGCGAATCTAAATGATCTACTATTAAAAAGATTTCTGGAAATTCACAATTATGGTCGTTTTCTTGTTCTTCCAAGATATACACAAGCGGAGCAATTTACGACCAGATACGCTTTATATAACGAACTAATAATATAATTCCACGCTCCAAATCGATAGTTTATACAGTTGGGGATTATATGTACTTTTTATTGTTGCATAATTGAAGCGTTTACGTTTATAACATGATTTTGCGTTTGAGCCATACACGAACACCACCAAATTAAACGCAAAGGATATTATTACTGTGGATTTTTCGTAAACAGTATTAAGGATGAGGGGGCGTCGCCCGGTAAAACAGGGAGCCAATTTGGAGTCGCGCACTCGATCAATTTGCATAAGGAATCGAACTAATGTCGTGTTATTATCGTATAAACACTCCGGAAATGCACAACTGTCGAGCTTCCGCAGCCTTCGGGACAAACTAACTCAATTATTCATCCTTTCTTTGTTTCCAATTACATCTGTTGTCGTCCACTTCAACGAAAACGTTAATTTTTCGAACGATTCAAGGCCAATTCGTTAGGAAAAGATTTTTGGATGTTTTATCGCGCCGGATATAATTTTCAACGACAGCAGTAGATTATCTCGGGATAGGAGGAGCAGCCACGGCGAGCGGGAGCAATCACGATGTGTGGAACAAATTGCAATTAGTGTCTGATGGCTGCCTGATGATGAGCCGGGGGCACGCCCATCGATATAAATATCCCTCAACGTCGCCGCGTTATTAATTCCCTCACGGCCCACCGGGACATGTCAGCGAAAGAACCCCAGACCGTGACGAGACACTTTTAAAACCTCGACTCAATCTTGGGATTCTGCACTGCCACCGGGGGCACTTTATTCCTGTGTAGTGATTAAGCAACCGGAATCCACATCAGCTTCAACTTAAACGCTTGCAATTGTTCGCTTCTCAACGATTTCTTGATTTAGAAGAAGGTAACTTTTAAACTGTTTGACCGAAGACGTTTCTATTGACCGATTTGAATTCAGCGAGGTCGAATTAGTATGCAAATATAGTTCACACTTTACCCTTCAGAGGTCTCGTTTTCTTCCTAGGCTCCCCCTTGGAGGAACCCAATATTTGGGAGAAAACAACAAAACGTTCAAAACTATTAAATTAGATCAAATTTAAGGTCTAGATTCGAACTTTGGCAACCAAATGGAGCTACGCCTTTCCGTTTTGGCGTTTCAAGGCTGAAAAATCCACGAAAGGAAACGATTTGACTTAAAATTGCAACCAAGTGTAATTTTGTCATAAAACTGGTAAACAACTAGAGCGTAATGGAAGCAAAAGACGTAGAATTCTATTATTAAGTCTAAAATGTCAAGTTCATTCTGTGAACTGATCAAATAATTACAATAAATGCTTGGGTCTCCCAAGTTCTGTATTTCAACCAGCGTAACTCGTCAGTGGTTTAACGAAAAATATTTCGCTTGCGAGATTTGAATTCAGCGGGGTCGAATTAGTATACAAACATAGGTCACACTTTACCCTTCAGGGGCCTAGTTTTCTTCCAAGGCAAAAGTCCTTGGAAGAGTTCTCTTGGAGGAACTCGATCTTTGGGGGAAAACAACAAAACGTTCATAACTATTAAATTAGATCAAATTTAAGGTCTAGATTCGAACTTTGGCAACCAAATTAACCTACGCCTTTCTGTTTTGGTGTTTCAAGGCTGAAAAATCCACGAAAGGAAACGATTTGACTTAAAATTGCAACCAAGTGTAATTTTGTCCTAAAACTTGTACACAACTAGACCGTAATGGGAGCAAAAGACGTAGAATTCTGTTGTTAAGTCTAAAATGTCAAGTTCATTCTGTGAACTGATCAAATAATCACAATAAATGCTTGGGTCTCCCAAGTTCTGTATTTCAATCAGCGTAACTCGCCAATGGTTTATTGAAAGATATTTTGCTTGCAAGATTTGAGTTCAGCGGGGTTTTAATATACAAACATAGGTCACACTTAACCCTTCAGAGGTCTCGTTTTCTTCCAAGGCTCCCCCTTGGAGGAACCCGATCTTTGGGGGAAAACAACAAAACATTCAAAACTATTATATTAGATCAAATTTGGGGTCTAGATTCGAACTTTGGCAACCAAATTGAGCTACGCCTTTCCGTTTTGGCGTTTCAAGGCTGAAAAGTCAACGAAAGAAAATGATTTGACTTAAAATTGCTGCCAAGTGTAATTTTGTCTTAAAATGTGTACACAACTAAAGTGAAATGAAAGCAAAAGACGTAGAATTCTATAAAGTCTAAAATGTCAAGTTCATTATGTGAACTGATCAAATAATTATAATAAATGCTTGGTTCTCCAAAGTTCTGTAGAACAACCAGCCTAACTCATCAGTGGTTTGTCGAAAGATATTACGCTTACGAGATTTGAATTCAGCGGGGTCGAATTAATATACAAACATAGGTCACACTTTACCCTTTAGAGGTCTCGTTTTCTGCCAAGGCTCCCCCTTGGAGGTACCCGATCTTTGGGGGAGAACAACAAAACGTTCAAAACTATTATATTAGATCAAATTTGGGGTCTAGATTTAAATTTTGGCAATCAAATTGAGCTACGCCTTTCCGTTTTGGCGTTTCAAGGCTACAAAGTCCACGAAAGGAAACGATTTGACTTAAAATTTCAACCAAGTGTAATTTTGTTCTAAAACCTGTACACAACTGGAGTGAAGTGGAAGGAAAAGACGTAGAATTCTGTTATTAACTCTAAAATGTCAAGTTTATTCTGTGAAATGATCAAATAATTACAATAAATGCTTGGTTCTCCAAAGTTCTGTATTACAACTAGCGTAACTCGTCAGTGGTTTAACGAAAGATATTTCGCTTGCGAGATTTGAATTCAGCGGGGTCGAATTAGTATACAAACATAGGTTACACTTTACCCTTCAGAGGCCTCGTTATCTTCAAAGGCAAAAATCCTTGGAAGAGTTCCCTTGGAGGAACTCGATCTTTGGGGGAAAACAACAAAACGTTCATAACTATTAAATTAGATCAAATTTACGGTCTAGATTCGAACTTTGGCAACCAAATTAACCTACGCCCTTCCGTTTTGGTGTTTCAAGGCTGCAAAATCCACGAAAGGAAACGATTTGACTTAAAATTGCAATCAAGTGTAATTTTGTCCTAAAACGTGTATACAACTAGAGTGAAGTGGAAGCAAAAGGCGTAGAATTCTGTTATTAAGTCTAAAATGTCAAGTTCATTCTGTGAACTGATCAAATAATCACAATAAATGCTTGGTTCTTCCAAGTTATGTATTTCAACCAGCGTAACTCGCTAATGGTTTATCGAAAGATATTTTGCTTGCGAGATTTGAGTTCAGCGGGGTCGAATTAATTTACAAACATAGGTCACACTTTACCCTTTAGAGGTCTCGTTTTCTGCCAAGGTTCCCCCTTGGAGGTACCCGATCTTTGGGGGAGAACAACAAAACGTTCAAAACTATTATATTAGATCAAATTTGGGGTCTAGATTTAAACTTTGGCAATCAAATTGAGCTACGCCTTTCCGTTTTGGCGTTTCAAGGCTGCAAAGTCTACGAAAGGAAACGATTTGACTTAAAATTTCAACCAAGTGTAATTTTGTTCTAAAACCTGTACACAACTAGAGTGAAGTGGAAGAAAAAGACGTAGAATTCTGTTATTAACTCTAAAATGTCAAGTTTATTCTGTGAAATGATCAAATAATTACAATAAATGCTTGGTTTTCCAAAGATCTGTATTACAACTAGCGTAACTCGTCAGTGGTTTAACGAAAAATATTTCGCTTGCGAGATTTGAATTCAGCGGGATCGAATTAGTATACAAACATAGGTCGCACTTTACCCTTCAGAGGCCTCGTTTTCTTCCAAGGCTCCCTCTAGGAGGAACTCGATCTTTGGGAGAAAACAACAAAACGTTCAAAACTATTAAATTAGATCAAATTTAAGGTCTAGATTCGAACATTGGCAACCAAATTGAGCTACGCTTTTCCGTTTTGGCGTTTCAAGCCTGAAAAATCCACGAAAGGAAACGATTTGACTTAAAATTGCTACCAAGTGTAATTTTGTCCTAAAACTTGTACACAACTAGAGTGTAATGGACGCAAAAGACGTAAAATTCTGTTATTAACTCTAAAATGTCAAATTCATTCTGTGAACTGATTAAATGATCAGAATAAATGCTTTGTTCTTCAAAGTTCTGTATTTCAACTAGCGTAGCTCGTCAGTGGTTTATCGAAAGATATTTCGCTTGCGAGATTTGGGTTCAGCAGGGTCGAATTAGTATATAAACATAGGTCACACTTTACCCTTCAGAGAGGTTTCGTTTTCTTCCGAAGCTCCCTCTTGCGAACTTTGGAGGAAAAACACAAAACGTCCAAAACCATAAAATCAGATCAAATTTGGTTCCTAACTTTGAAGTTTGGCACCCAAATTACACATTTTCAGAAAAAAAACAAGAAATTTATAATACAAATTCCAGATTTGACTAGTAATTTCGATTTTGGAACCAATGGTAGTTTTCAAGACTAAAGTGAAAGGAGTTTCATAAAAAAGCACCATTTAGGGAAGGAATTGAAATTTATAAAAAATTGTTTGAGTTCAAAATCTGAACACGTTAAAATTTCGAATAAAAATAATAATAATAATAATTAGACAAAAAATTAGTTGGAAAAGGTTCTTTTTTTGAAACCCATTTGATTCTTAAAATTCTTCTCCTACTGAAAACATTTTGTGATTTTTTTTAAATTTCTATACCCTCGTGGTGGTTATTACTATATTCAGCGTGAATTAAAAATAAAGTGTTACTATGACAAAAAACAATTCATCATATTTATATTTATACAAGCAATCAAAACATTTATTCAAACATAAATGGCTAAATTGTACCCACTTTGCATTATAAATCAGCAGTGACGGCGATTACCATCAGGATCAATTATCCCACCTAATCCGCGAGAGAGGACAAAAGCATCAAAATTTCATGGTAGATAAATGGCCGAAAATTAGCATACATGGGCCTCGTCCGAATTCAGAGCACTTAACTCGACAGTCCAATAAATCGGAGCGCAATTAACGTCGCTCATCCGATTTAAAACTCGACAACAAACGCTGGTTACGATTGGCTAGGCAACGGCCAACGGTCTGGGGCGCCGGGTGTGGCCCGAAGGCATCCCGCCTCTCGTTATCCTTTTCGGCGGCGTCAGGATACGAATCTCACTTCAGTGCAACGTTGACTTTTCGCGGACGTCATACCGACGGACCCACTGATAGCCTATATGTATAGCGTATATGTGTAGCGTATATGTGCAGCATATGTAGAGCGTATATGTAGAGCGTATATGTAAAGCGTATTATAGCCGCCTTCGGAATTAGCGAAATTTGGGTAGCCCGCGATGGAATTGACCAAAAGTGAGGACGGTATGCAGGAGGTGAGTGAGCAAGTTACGAGGCCAGTGCCCAGACCTTTCTCCATTGAGGCGCTTATGAGTGATTGCGGCCCCAAGAGACACACGAACGTCAACTGGGATTTGAACCAGCATTTTCAACATTATAACCAAATTGTGAGAGACACTGATTCGGAGGGTAGTTTGGATATGGAATTGGCGCAGGATCTGTCGAGGAGAAGCGAAAAAGATGGTAAGTGAAGTCTACATGCCTGAAATCCTGAAAAAAATCTGTGGAAAACATTTAGATCATAACTTAGAAACTGGACAATAACATGAATGAGGCATTACATAATTATAAACAAGCAGGGGCGTACTTTGAGGGGAAGGACAAAAAACACAAATTCTGGGGCAACAATTTTTTATGCTTCTGTTTAAATTCAAATTTGACTGACTTAGAAAGTAGTGTCGCAAATTGTAGGTCGCCTCAGTTTGCAAAAACCCCTAGTACGCCTCTGCAAGTAAGTAATAAAGTGATACGGGACAATTTAACTTCATAAGATTACACCTTTACTGATGCCCAACAGGTAACTTGGATTCAAGTCCTTTGTTGAAGAAATAAACGTACTTAAAGTTTAGATCTGCTAAAAAGTAAATGAAATCTACTAATCTATTACTATACTAACCATAAAATTTAGTCTGGATCTTCTGCTGTAGAAGTAAGTTCTAAAGCTAAAGTCCCTGTCTTGTAGTGAAGAATTTAACATGTACTCCTTATAATCGCGTAATAAGAAAAAATAAATAAATAAAATAACAAGAAAAAGTGAAAAGCTGAAAGTAAACAAACGCACCGAAGAAATGGAAAGGGGAAAGATCAACAGCGACGGGTGAATAAAGGGACTATTTAATCAGAAGAAATAGGACGAAAAATAAATAAATTCTTAAAAAGACTTTCTCAAAAAAGTGGCTTTTTGAATTACTAACAAAATGTTATGAAGATAACAAGACGTCAGCGAAGAGATGATTTAAACAACCTGCATCTATCAAAAACGTCGTAATAAAATGATCAACATGGAAAGAGTAACAATAAAAGATATTTCATCAGAAATTAGAGGAAAAAATGAATAAAGCTTCAAAACCCTTTTCCAAAACTCCAAAACAAAACAAAAAAGAAAAAGTGATGACTGAAAAAGTGAAAAGGTTCTATGATTGTTCAAGGCTGTGCAAGTGAGATTTGTACAACTTGACAAGAAAAGCTCTTTTATCAGAAAACAGATTCCTCAAATAAAAAAAAGTGAAGAAATGCTATAAGGATCAAAACGCGTAAAGATAAAATAGTGAAAGTGATGTGGAAAAATGCTGAAGATTCAAGGCTGTACAAGTGAGATATACACAACCTGACGAGAGAAGCTAAAAAAAGTGAAGTAATGCTTTGAGGATCAAACCGCGTAAAGTGAAAATAGTGAAAGTGAGATTTAAAAATAACATTATTTTGTCAGGAAATAAATGACGAAAAATGGATGAACTTTCAAAACCCTTCCCCAAAACTACACAATAAAACAAAAAAGAAAAAGTGACTGAAAAAGTGAAAAAATGCTATGAGGATTTAAGGGTGTGTAAGTGAGATATACACTACCTAATAAGAGAAACTATTTTTATCAGAAAATAGATAAAGAAAAAGGAATTAACCTTCAAAAAGGTTTTCTCAAATAAAAAAAAAGTGAAGAAATGCTATGAGAATCAAAACACGTAAAGTGAAAATAGTGAAAGTGAGATATAAAAAACTTCAAAAATAACATTATTTTGTCAGGAAATAAATGACGAAAAATGAATGAACTTTCAAAACCTTTCCCCAAAACCATACAATAAAACAAAAAAGAAAAAGTGACTGAAAAAGTGAAAAAATGCTATGAGGGTGTGTAAGTGAGATATACACAACCTAATAAGAGAAACTATTTTTATCAGAAAATAGATGAAGAAAAAGGAATTAACCTTCAACAGGTTTCCTCAAATAAAAAAAGTGAAGAAATGTTGAGGATCAAAACACGTAAAAATAAAATAGTGAAAGTGATGTGGAAAAATGCTGAGGATTCAGGGCTGTACAAGTGACGACACAACCTGACGAGAGAAGCTATTTTATCAAAAAATAGATGAAGAAAAGGGAATTAATGTTCAAAAGGTTTTCTCCAATAAAAAAAAGTGAAGAAATGCTATGAGGACCAAAACGCGTAAAGTGAAAATGGTGAAAGTAAGATTTAAAGAACTTGAAAAATAACATTTTATGTCAGGAAATAAATGACGAAAAATGAATGAACTTTTAAAAACCTTCCCCAAAACTATATAAGCAAACAAAAAAGAAAAAGTGATTGAAAAAGTGAAAAATGCTATGAGGATTCAAGGGTGTGTAGGTGAGATATACACAACCTAATAAGAGAAGTTATTTTATCAGAAAATAGATGAAGAAAAAGGAATTAACTTTCAAAAGGTTTCCCTAAGTAAAAAAAAGTGAAGAAGCGTCTTGAGGATAAAGAAACGCAAGGAAAAAATAACGAAAATGAAATTTAAATGTCTTGAAAAGAAATTTTATTTTATCAGATAATAAATAAACTTTCAAAAAATTAACTTAAAAAAAGTGACAAAATGCTGCTATGATTCAAACGCTGCTGAAGAGAAAATAGTGGAAGTGAGAATTTAACAACCTGACAAGAAATACTCTATCAAATAATAAACGACGAAAAATAAATAAATCTTTAAATTGCTACTTCAAAACAAAAAAAATGTAAGGAAAAGTGACTTTGAAAGAATGAACAAATGCTGTAAAGATTCAAACGCTGGTGAAGAGAAAATTGTGAAAATGGGGTTTAAACTAACAAGAAAAATGTATTTTATTAGAAATTAAATAAAGAAAATAAACGAAACTTTAAAGGGTTACATAAAAAAAGAAAAAGTGACTTTGAAAAAGTAAAGAATTGCTATGAAGATTAAAACGGTGAAGATAAAAAAGTAAAAGTAAAACAAACTTAACAAGAAACATTGTTTTGTCAGAAAATAAGTGACGAAATTTGAATAACAACAAGTTCCCTTAAAAGACAAAAAGACAAAATGGTGTGGAGATTCAAGCGCTGCTGACGAAAAAATAGTGAACGTAAGAATTAAACAACCTGACAAGAAATTTTCTTTTATTAAATAACAGACAACGAAAAATAAATAAACTTTTAAATTGCTGCCTCAAAAAGAAGAAAGATAGAAAGAAAATGTGACTTGAAAGAGTGAAAAAATGCTAGGAAGATTCAAATGTTGCTGAAGACAAAAAAAAAGTGAGGTCTAAACAACCTAACCAAAAATCTATTTTATCAGAAAAGAAAAATGACAAAACCTTCAAAAGTTTTCATAAAAAAAAGAAAAGTGACTTTGGAAAAGAAAAGAACTGCTCTGAGGATTAAAATGATGTAGAACAAATAGGGAAAGTGAGACAAATTTGACAGGAACATTATTTTGTCAAAAAATAAGTGGCAAAACTTAAATAAACATTCAAAAGGTTCCTTTAAAAAAAAAGAAAAAGTGACAAAATGCTATGAGGCTGCTAAAGAGAAAATATTGGAAATAAGAACTAAAGAACCTGACAAGAAATGCTCTTTTTTCTGTTATCAAATGATAAACGATGAAAAATAAATAAACCTTCAAATTGCTCCCTCAAAGACAAAAGAAGAAAAAAAGAAAAAGTGAATTTGAAAGAGTAATGAAGAGAAAATTGTGAAAGTGCGGCTTAAACAACCCAACAAGATATGCTTTTTATCATAAAATTGATGAAGAAAAATGAACAAACCTTTAGAAAGTTTGGTTATCTTCAAAAATTGAAAAACAGAACTTGTTCCCTGAAACCAAGAAAGATTAAGAAACATAACAAACGTTGCTCTAACGCGTTTCGACAGCCAAGCTGTCATCTTCAGAAAAAGTTCTGTATTTCAACTTTTAGAAAATTTCATAAAAAAAGAAAGAAAAAGTGACTTTGAAAAAGTAAGGAAATGCTATGAAGATTAAAACGGTGAAAATAAAATACTGAAAGTGAGACAAACTCGGCAAGAAACATTATTTTGTCAGAAAATAAGTGACGAATTTTGAATAAATCTTCAAAAAGTTTCCTTAAAAAATAAGAAAAAGTAACAAAATGCTGTGAGGGTTCAAACGCTGCTAAAGAAAAAATAGTGGAAGTAAAAATTAAACAACCTGACAAAAAATACTCCTTTGTCAAAATAATAGACCACGAAAAATAAATAAACCTTCAAATTGCTTTCTCAAATATAAAGAAACAAATAGTGACTTTGTGAACAAATGCTGTAAAGATTCAAACGTTAGTGAAGAGGAAATAGTGAAAGTATGATTTAATCAACCTGACAAACCTGATCAAAAAATAAACGACGAAACATGAGTAAACCTTCAAATTTTTTCCTCAAAAAAAACTAAGAAAAAGTGACTTTGAAAGAGCGAACAAATGCTATGAAAATTCAAACGTTTGTGAAAAGAAAATAATGAAAATATGATTTAAGCAACCGAACAAATCAAACTATGTCATCAAAAGAAGTTCCCTCTTAAAAAAAAAGAAAGAAAAAGTGACAAAATGCTATGGAGATTCAAATGCTACTGAAAAGAACATAGTGGGTGTGTGAGCTAAACAACCTGATAGGCCTGATCAAAAATTGAAGAAGAAAAATAAATAAACCTTCAAATTGACCCCTCAAAAAAAAGCAGAAATAAGAAAAAGTGATTTTGAAAGAGAGAAGAAATGCTATGAAGATCCAGATGTTGGTGAAGAGAAAATAATGAAATTAAGATTAAAATAACTTGACAAGACAAACTATTTTATTAGAAAATAGACAACGAAAATCAATAAACTTCCAAAGAAGTTCTCTAAGAAAAAAAAAGAAAAAGTGATAAAAAAGGGATTTAAATGCCGTTGAAAAGAAAATAGTGGAAGTAAGGTTTAAACAACCTGTTAAACCTAATAAAAAAAATAGATGACGAACCACAAATAAACTTTCAAATTGCTCCCTAAAAAGAGAAAGGAAAAGCGACTAAAAAATATTATAGTTATGATTTAAACAACGTGACAAAAAGAGCTATATTATCAGAAAACAGAGGACGAAAAACGAATAAACCCTCAAAAAAAACCTCCCGCCTTCCGAAAACAAGAAAAAGTGACAAAATGCTATTTAAATGCTGATGAAAACAATACGATAGAAGTCAGATTTAAATAACCTGACAAGAAGAGTTATTTTAACTGTTTTATCTGAAAACGATATTTAAAAACTCCTTAAAAAGATAAAGTAAAAGTGACTAAAAAAAGGCAGACTGCGATGGGGATTCAAACGCTGCTGGTGACAAAATTATGAAAGTGAGATTTAAAAGACCTGATTACAAAAGCTACTTTATCAAAAAACAGATGACCAAAAATAAATAAACCTTTATAAAATGTTCCTTCGAAAAAATTTTTAAAAGTGATCTTGAAAAAGGAAAAAAATTTTATAGAAACCCAAACGCTAGTGAAGAGAAAATAGTAAAAGCAAACAACAAAAAACCTGATAAGAAAAGCTATTTTATCAGAAATTAGATAAACGAAAAATAAATAAACCTTTAAAGTCCCTTAGAAAAAAAGACAGAAAAAGTGATTGAAAAAGTAATAAAATGGAATTCAAACACGGAGCACGAAGACAAAATAATGAAAGTGAGATTTAAACCTGATATCGTATTTTATTACAGAAAACAGATCACGAAAAATAAATAAACTTTTAAAAATCTTTCTCTTTCTCAAAAAAAGTGGCAACATGCTATGGAAAATCAAACGCTGGTGAAGAGAAAAATATTGAACGTGAGATTTAAACAACCTGATAAGAAAAGTTGTTTTCTCAGAAAATAGACGAACGAAAAATGGAATAACATTTTTCTCTCTCAAAAAAAAAAAAAAAGAAAAGTGGTGACTAAATGCTATGGGAATGCAAACGCTGGTGAAGAGAAAATAGTGAAAGTGAGACAAACAACCTGATAAGAAAAGCTGTTTTCTCAGAAAACAGACAAACGAAAAATGAAATTACATTCGAAAAACTCCTTCTCTCTCTCTCTCTCTCTCTCTCTCTCTCTCTCTCTCTCTCTCTCTCTCTCTCTCTCTCTCTCTCTCTCTCTCTCTCTCCCCTCTCTCTCCCCCTCGCTCTCTCTGTGTCTCTGTCTCTCTCTGTGTCTCTGTGTCTCTCTCTCTCTCTCTTAAAAAAAAAAGAAAAGTGGTGACTAAATGCTATGGCAATACAAATGCTGGTGAAGAGAAAATAGTGAAGTGAGACTTAAACAAATTGATAAGAAAAGCTGTTTTATCATAAAAAAAAATACGAACGAAAAATGATTAATTCAAAAATCTTCTCTCTTTCCAAAAAAAAAAGAAAAATAGTGACTAAATAATTACTACTTTTTGGGAAACCTTGATCAGAAAATAGATGAACGGAAAATAAATAAACATTCAAAAAACACACTCTCTCATTGTCTAAAATAAAAGAAAATTAGTGACTAAATGCTACAGGAATTCAAACGCTGGTGAAGAGAAAATAGTGAAAGTGAGATTTAAACAACCTGATAAAAAAAGCTATTCTATCAGAAAATATACGAACGAAAAATGAATAATTCAAAAATCTTCTCTCTTTCCAAAAAAAAAGAGAAAAATAGTGACTAAATAATTACTACTTTTTTGGGAAACCTTGTTCTAGTAGTTGGGACATTTACGAACTCTACAACGACAAAGTAGATTTATTTAAGTAAATTCGTTTTTAAACTAGCGAAGAAGAATTTACTTAGAGGCGAATCTTCCGTACACAAAGTTTGTTATTGTTGGCAAACGTCAAAAACGAAATTCACTTGGGCAGATCTCGTCACGTCCAATTGAAATTTTGGTCATTATTTTCCGCACAATTTGCTTAGGATTACTAAAGCGAAGACGCTCGTTTTAGACTTCATTATAGAGCAGTTGATGACCAATGTCAACAAGAGATGTGATTGATAGAAATGACTCAGGTCGACAACAAGTGGAAACTTCAAATGAAATACTTCGTACTTGTACGAAAGAAAAATGGACAATTTGACTTTTGAATTGTTCGTAATCGTCACTTGGTGGTTAAAATGTCAATGAAAAACGAAAGTTCATCCGTAATATTTTTTTTCCATTATAACTTTGTCTTCATGTGGTACCAATATTAATCAGAAGCTTTATTTCAAACTAAACAACATATCACCACTATACTGTTACGTATTAGATACAATCGATTCATATTAATAATCATTTGGTAGTCAAAATTTCAATCAAAGACGAAAGTTTATCAGTAATATTTTCTTTTCCCACCATAGTTTTGTCTTCATGTGGTACATTTTTCAAAGTTGTATCTTATCAATCTTACTTAATAATCGCTTGGTGGTAAAAATTTCAATGAAGAAGGAAAGTTCATCAGTAATATTTTCTTTTTCCACTACAACCTTGTCTTCATGTGGTACACTTTTCCAAGTTGTATCTCACCTACTCACCTTAATAATCATTTAATTCTAATGCACAGACCAATAGGTTTGAACATTTATTAGAATCGAAGTTTGGAAACCAAATACCGATTTCGATCTTGTTAGATCTCGTCAGTTTGATATATCCAACTTGAATGCTAACAAATGTTTGGACAAGTAAATACTAAAAAATTCACAGACGTCAAGCGTGCGACTCTTAGTACTACCACCTATTGGTCCATAAACTATGACCATCGGCAACAATGTGGTATGCAAGTAGAATGCAACCTAAACTACAAATTCATGCAGCCCTCCAGGCCTGGTAAAAATGGTAAAAATTTTAATAAAGAAGGAAAGTTCATCCATAATATTTTCTCTTTCGACTATAATCTTGTCTTCATGTGCTACATTTTTGCAAGTTATATCTTATCAATCTGTCCTAATAATCATTTGGTGGTAAAAATTTCAATGAAAAACAAAAGTTCATCAGTAATAATTTCTTTTTCGATTAAAACCTTGTCTTCATGTGGTACACTTTTCAAAGTTGTATCTCACCTATTCACCTTAATAATCATTTGGTGGTAAAAATTTCAATAAAGAAGGAAAGTTCATCAGTAATATTTTCTTTTTTTGCTATAATCTTGTCTTCATGTGGTACACTTTTCCAATTTGTATCCTAGCAATCTATTTTAATTATTATTTGGTGGTAAAAATTTTAATGAAAAGCAAAAGTTCATCAGTAATATTTTCTTTTTCCACTATAACCTTGTCTTCATGTGGTACACTTTTCCAAGTTGTATCTCATCCATTCCTCTTAATAATCATTTGGTGGTAAAAATTTTAATGAAAAACAAAAGTTCATCAGTAATATTTTCTTTTTCCACTATAACCTTGTCTTCATGTGGTACACTTTTCCAAGTTGTACCTCATCCATTCATCTTAATAATCATTTGGTGGTAAAAATTTCAATAAAAAACGAAATTTCATCAGTAATACTTTCTTTTTCTCCTATAATCTTGTCTTCATGTGGTACATTTTTCCAAGTTGTATCTTATCAATCTAGCTTAATAATCATTTGGTGGTGAAAATTTCAATGAAAAAAGTAAAGTTCATCAGTAATATTTTCTTT
Organism: Dastarcus helophoroides; assembly: GCA_028583605.1. Lineage (NCBI taxonomy): Eukaryota > Metazoa > Arthropoda > Insecta > Coleoptera > Bothrideridae > Dastarcus > Dastarcus helophoroides. Next base: position 11,240,142 of record CM053337.1, on the reverse strand, counting down.
TTCCACTATAACCTTGTCTTCATGTGGTACACTTTTCCAAATTGTATCTTATAAATCTATTTTAATTATCATTCGGTGGTAAAAATTTTAATAAAAAACAAAAGTTCATCAGTAATATTTTCTTTTTCCATTATAACCTTGACTTCATGTGGTACACTTTTCCAAGTTGTATCTCATTCATTCCTCTTAATAATCATTTGGTGGTAAAAATTTTAATGAAAAACAAAAGTTCATCAGTAATATTTTCTTTTTCCACTATAACCTTGTCTTCATGTGGTACACTTTTCGCAGTTGTACCTCATCCATTCATCTTAATAATCATTTGGTGGTAAAAATTTCAATAAAAAACGAAATTTCATCAGTAATACTTTCTTTTTCTCCTATAATCTTGTCTTCATGTGGTACATTTTTCCAAGTTGTATCTTATCAATCTAGTTTAATAATCATTTGATGGTGAAAATTTTAATGAAAAAGTAAAGTTCATCAGTAATATTTTCTTTTTCCACTATAACCTTGTCTTCATGTGGTACACTTTTCCAAATTGTATCTTATAAATCTATTTTAATTATCATTCGGTGGTAAAAATTTTAATAAAAAACAAAAGTTCATCAGTAATATTTTCTTTTTCCATTATAACCTTGACTTCATGTGGTACACTTTTCCAAGTTGTATCTCATTCATTCCTCTTAATAATCATTTGGTGGTAAAAATTTTAATGAAAAACAAAAGTTCATCAGTAATATTTTCTTTTTCCACTATAACCTTGTCTACATGTGGTACACTTTTCGCAGTTGTACCTCATCCATTCATCTTAATAATCATTTGGTGGTAAAAATTTCAATAAAAAACGAAATTTCATCAGTAATACTTTCTTTTTCTCCTATAATCTTGTCTTCATGTGGTACATTTTTCCAAGTTGTATCTTATCAATCTAGTTTAATAATCATTTGATGGTGAAAATTTTAATGAAAAAGTAAAGTTCATCAGTAATATTTTCTTTTTCCACTATAACCTTGTATTCATGTGGTACACTTTTCCAAGTTGTATCTCATTCATTCCTCTTAATAATCATTTGGTGGTAAAAATTTCAATGAAAAACAAAAGTTCATCAGTAATATTTTCTTTTTCCACTATCACTTTGTCTTCATCTGGTACACTTTTCCAAGTTGTACCTCATCCATTAATCTTAATAATCATTTGGTGGTAAAAATTTCAATAAAAAACGAAATTTCATTAGTAATACTTTCTTTTTCTCCCATAATCTTGTCGTCATGTGGTACATTTTTCCAAGTTGTATCTTATCAATTTAGCTTAATAATCATTTGGTGGTGAAAATTTCAATAAAAAAGTAAAGTTCGTCAGTAATTTTTCTTTTTCCACTATAACCTTGTCTTCATGTGGTACACTTTTTCAAATTGTATCTTATCAATCTATTTTAATTATCATTTGGTGGTAAAAATTTTAATGAAAAGCAAAAGTTCATCAGTAATATTCTCTTTTTCCACTATTACCTTGTCTTTATGTGGTACACTTTTCCAAGTTGTATCTCATCCATTCCCCTTAATAATCATTTGGTGGTAAAAATTTCAATGAAAAACAAAAGTTCATCAGTAATATTTGCTTTTTCCACTATAACCTTGTCTTCATGTGGTACACTTTTCCAAGTTGTACCTCATCCATTCATCCTAATAGTCATTTGGTGGTAAAAATTTCAATGAAAACGAAATTTGATCAGTAATACTTTCTTTTTCCACTAGAATTTTGTCTTCATGTGGTACATTTTTCCAAGTTGTGTCTTATCAATCTAGTTTAATAATCATTTGATGGTGAAAATTTTAATGAAAAAGTAAAATTCATCAGTAATATTTTGTTTTTCCACTATAACCTTGTCTTCATGTGGTACACTTTTCCAAGTTGTATCTCATCCATTCATCTCAATAATCATTTGGTGGTAAAAATTTCGACGAAAAACGAAATTTTATCAGTAATATTTTCTTTTTCCACTATAATCTTGTCTTCATGTGGTATATTTTTCCAAGTTAGCTTAATAATCATTTGGTGGTGAAAATTTCAATGAAGAAGAAATTTCAATGAAGAAATAAAGTTCATCAGTAATATTTTCTTTTTCCACTTTAATTTTGTCTTCGTATGGTACATTTCTCCAAATTGTATCTCATCGATCCTACTTGGTTATTGTTTGGTGGGGAAAATTTCAGTGAAAAACGAAAGTTCGTCAGTAATATTGTCTTTTTCCACTATAATTTTAAGATGCATCATATCAATTGGTTCAGTTAGGTGCCTGGGGATGCAAGGGGCCAAAATTCAAAATCCTAAAAAAAAATGTTTGAAAAGCATTAGAAATTTTCACTTTCACAATCAAAGCAATCTAAATCTAAAAATAACAACAAAAACAATTCCAAGCTTGGCTTTCTAAACCGAATATTTATGATAGAAAATTTGGCATTCAAAAAGTAATTAATTGAAGATTTATGCCAGAAGATTGAAGTCTGGAAAAAATTACGAGAACAGTAGAAAGTTTTTCCCACAGAGGGTAATTTTAAAATAATAAATTAGAGACTCAAAAAGTATAAAATGTTGACTTTTAGGCCAAAATTTCTAAACCTGAAAAAAAAAACATTAAAAATAGTAGTAGGCAGGTTAAAAGTGGAAACTTTAAGAATCAAAAAATAGAACATTTAACTTTCACGCTAGAATTTCTAAATTGGAAAGTAACGACGACCTGAGATAACTTTGTCTTTAGTGTCAGCATTTCTTTTAGGAAACAATGATGACAAAGAGTGGCTTTAGCAACAGTATTATAAAGTGCGTGTCAAAAAGTGGAAAATTCGACCTTCACCTCAGAATTTCCCAGATTTATATATTATACGATTTGACCAGCTACGTGTTACAACTGGACGATTAACCGGTGACGCCAATTCCAAGTCAAGACTTCTATTTATGTAGAATTTTATTATCTTTCCACATTATTGATTACCGATTGTTCCCAGACGGAAAGTCTAATTGTAATTCTTTCGCGGTTTCTTAAAAATGGCAGGACATCGATTCCATTATTATTCTGGGTAAAAATTATTTGGCAATGCCGGCGACTGAGCATTTATTAACGTTTCTTTATTTAAGACAATGCCAAATTAGCATATCGATGCAATTATGTTGATGCAGACGTGATGGTGAACGGGACCGACACGAAAGTAATGTTAACGCGATAACACCAACAAATACAAAGAAATAGCGCTACTTGCTCATTGCATGCGTACACGGCACGAAATTATTATGAACCTATTCCCAGTAATAGGATTGTACGCCCGATGCATAGGAAATGCGAAGACCTCCAGGGTTTTCACACGTCCAACCATCTAACTTCCACCGAAGTCAACAGAAATATCTCTCTTTCGCGAATCTTCCCAAAGTGGAAGTCGAATTACTCCACCGTCGTCAGTACTAGACTTCTTCGCCACTCATCAATTTACCCTCCATTCAAAGTGTCGGAGATGATGGACACGTGCTCTAAAACCCTGAGCACCATTTGGAAATAAAATAATTTATAACTATTCAACGTAAAATGTAAAGAGGTGGCAGCTCTTAAACTTGGGAATTCTCTCGGTGGGTGTGACCCCTAGAACCCAATTAAAGAATAACCCACACCATCCCATCAAATCAATTGAACCCTTTAATTTCCAGGTTCCGAGGCGGAAGACGACTTGGACGACACGCAGAATTCTGATAGCGCCTGCGACGGTCCAGCTTCGACCAAAGCCAGAAGAAGACGGACGGCCTTCACCAGCGAGCAACTCTTGGAGCTCGAGCGTGAGTTCCACGCCAAGAAGTACCTATCGTTGACGGAGAGGAGCCAGATCGCTTCGGCGCTGAGACTTAGCGAGGTGCAAGTGAAAATTTGGTTTCAAAACAGACGAGCCAAGTGGAAGCGGGTGAAAGCTGGGTTGGGGGCCGGCCCCCATCAACCGAAGAACGGTCAACAGAAGAGTAAACTGGTGGTGCCTATTCCGGTGCATGTGAATAGGTTCGCGGTGAGGAGTCAGCATCAGCAGTTGGAGAGGGCGTTGGGGGATTTGGCGGGTAGAGTGCTCGCTAGTCATGCGGCTTTGAGGGCTGGGTTGGACTTACATCATGGATACCATCCGCCTGGGCCGCCTCATTGATTAGGTTTAGTAATTTCGAGTGAAGTTGTCGTTTATAGATAGTTATTTATGATTACTGAGCGAGTATAGTTAGAACGATCAGCGAGTCATCAAAATGGAATATTATATTTTGGATACCAATAAAAATATCGTCAGATATTAAATTTTACACTCGTTATTGGTTTATTTTCAGTTTTTATAGCGTACTCACTTCATTTATGTGATTTATGGTGCAACTACTAAGAAATGGATTATCTTCAGCAGAAAAATATTAAATTTCTTTTTACCGCACTCGAATCACTTGAATACGTATATAATTCGAGAGCAAAACATCTAATCCAGTTTCGTAAAGAAAAACAACTTATTGTTAGTGACTTTTCTAACGGACAAAATCCGTTTGCTCTAAAATAACACATAACACCAATTAAAAAAAAAAGCAACTAAGAGCAAAAAAAAATGTAATTTTTAGTTTTGTTCTAACCTCCAATCCAAATTAATCAGATACTAAACAAAGTTTAATATCTTGAACACTAAATTTGTTTTGTGTAATTGGCAAAATATGAAATGAACTTTTTACTTATTTGTAAGTTGGCTGAAGTGAGCGTAGTAAAATTTATTCTTGATATTCATGTGCAATACAGAAGTAAAATTAAGCTAACGACTATTACTTGTATTTTCATGAGCACGCAAGTTGTAAATATTGAATTATAATTTAGAAATAATAAATTTATAGAACTTTCGATGTTTTAATAAGTGAAACCTTCATCATTGTAAACAAGAAGAATGCTCCAATTAGTTTTGTCGTCTCTGTATCTCTGGTATACGTCGCTTTATCTCGGCTGGCCAAGCATTGTGATAACACGTTCCGTGTTCGATTCCCTTCGGAGATAATTTTTTTATTTGTTCATTTATTTATTAAACATTTGATTTTTGTGTTTATTGAGAAATTTCGATTTTAAAAATCGAAAATGTCAAGTTCAAAAAATACAATTTCAATTTTAAACTATACATTTTAGAAATAATTTGATTTCAAATATTTTATAGAAGTTTTTTCCACAATTTTGATTTTGATCACGAATTTTCGATCTTATAATTGTAGAAGCAGAGTGAAATTCGGAGAAAAAATTGAGATTTGTAAAAGAATGTTTATAATCCGGCAACTTTCACTATTTTTTTAAGACTTTTTAATTTCTAAAATCAGTAATTAACTACAAAGCTTAAATTAGGAAAAAAATTGTATTCCAAGTTTAAACCTGACATCCCCAGAGTCGAAATTTTCAAAATAAAATCGAAAATTCCAAGCCCTTTGCCCCAAACTTTTTAAGAGAGAAGTAGAGATTTCGTGAAATTTTTTCGACTTTCCTCGCAATTTCCACTTAATAGAGGTTACTTCGCACTCCTCGAACTCTGAGCAAAACAATTAGTATTAAACTTAATTATAATGCTATAAGTGTTAAAACTTACTCCCTATTTCACTCTACGCCTATGGAACTTAACGGTTCGCCTAGTACCAATCAACTTGACAGTTTCGAAACTGAAATATTTAGGGTCACATTTGTACTGTTACTAATTTATATCGGGATGTGACTGAATATTCTGAATTATATCAAAAATATTCACCTATTTGCCAGAAAATCACGGATATAAACTCAACTTTTATTATGGTCACAGACACAGAGCAATTATGTCATTTTTCAGGCCTGGACTAGTAAACAATAACACTTGCTGCCGTAGCCAGGGTGCTCTTGCTAATATCCTCCACTTTAATTTTTAAATTCAGAGAATTCACTTTTTCATGAGCAGAAAAGCACTATAATTCGTGCGAAAAAGCAAATTTTGCAATTTCTTGTCAGCTCTCTATGACTGACATGTCACTTGAATATGCTGCGTTGCCAAAAGTACCGTTTGCATTTGAACTACTTTGGTATGGTCCCAAATGCGAAACTAATTTTTTATAACGAACTGTATATTACTATTAAAATTCCTTGCTTCATTAGTATATTCTGCATATTTCAACTATAAATGGGAAGATGCTCTAAGCGCGATTCTTTGGAAGTACTGGGGAACCATCCTGACTGTTTAAATCTGTGCTCCAATTCCTTAACGTACATGTATATATAGCTAGAGATGGGAGGTTCGATGTTTGCAGCGAATCGATTCATTTGATTCGTTTGTTTCAAAAGATTCGATCTTAAGATTTTTTCCCAAAATTAACAACGGTTGATATTATTTCAAATTCAAATTAAAGGCAAGACTAAATCAGTATTACTTATATTTGTTTATGAATCCAAACATTTACAAATTGAATTAAATAAGAATAAGTAATATCAAAAGATAGAAGGACGAATGTTTCTAGGGAACTGAACTAAAGTTCAATAAATGAGCCTAAAAAACGTACATTTCGTGAAACCTTTTCGGCTTTTTTTGATATTTCCACTTTTTTCCAAACATTTTTTTTAGGAATTTTGGGATTTTGACTTTTTTCTCAAAATTTTGAAGTAAGTTAAACCCATTTCTACTTTCCTCAAATTGTCGATTTCGTGATCTTAAAACTTAAACTGTACAATCGAATTTGATTTTATCTGAAAAATTTTGAATCGAATCACAAAATTTGGAACATATTCGAATTTTATCTGAAAATTTCGCCTTTAATCTCGATATCTAAATACAAAAAAATTTGAAAATAAAAATTCGAGAAATATCTGGGAAAAATCCGATAATTATCTGAAAAAAAACTCCAAAAATGTCTAAATTCAAAACTCGAAATTAACAGTTTTCTTTAAACAAATTTTTTTATTAGAAATTTCAGGTCGAAGTTTTAGGAAATTTCTATTTTTACGTTTTTAATCTCCCAGTTTAAAACTCGAAAGTTTCACTTTTCTCTAAATTTAAAACGAATTTTTAAAGCAGTACTGATGTCAGTTTCAGAATTACCGAATTCGGCATGTTGGTAAATTATAGTAAGATAATAATCTAGTTAAATTTTTGAACATCTACAGAGAACCAGTAAACAATTATTGACGTTCGAAATTTAATGCTTTTAATATTGAGGGGAAGCAGAGGTTTTGTTATGTTTAAAAAAATTTGAAAGTATTCATAACTATTAAACTTTATTAACGATTAAAACGCCAACAGATATTAAAAATTCTACGATGTTTCGCTAAATATTTGCTATGACCGGACCTGGAAATGTTAATTGAAAATACAGCTTTAGAGCGTGTGGTAAGGATAATTAACGAATAAATATAAAAAATATATATTTTATCGTGTTTTCCTGTAGGTTATTAAATATGGCAACGTCATTTATATATAAACGATTCGATGATCCCGCACAGAATAAATTATTATTGTTGACTTCCGTTTTAAGGTTATGTGACAAACTTTTCAGGATTGCCGGTAATTAATTTATCAATTTAATCTGCTGGAGTCCGTTTTCGAATGTTTTTCACATAACCCTTTTACTTTTCTAATGAAATATGTCTCTACTGTGACTGGATGATTTTTGATATTATTCGGTCATAGACATTTCTCTGTCTTTTATTTCATTGCGATGTTGCCTAGTCTAGATACTACATTAATCAAATGAGATAATGTATACTTTTGATATGCTTTTGACTCCAACAGTATCGACAGTACTTAAACTTCTCGAAATTTTGACTTTAAATCGAAATGCAAAAAATAAGTTAAACATAAATGTTCCATTTTTACATAACAGTCGACTTTACAATCCCGAAATTTAAATTTTAAACTCAAATTTTATTTTATCCCAAAATTTTGAACCAAAGTCAAAATTTTGAAACTGAATCTTAAAATTTGAAACCTATTTCTTGGAATTTCGACTTTTTGGTGAAAATTTTCACTTTTTGGTAAAAATCTCGACTTTTTAGTGAAAATTTCGACTTTATCCTCGACATTATTTCGTTTTAAAGTCAAAATTAAAAATTTTTTTGAACTTCGTCGTTTCAAAATTCAATTTCTCTTTTTCTCTCACTTCCCCCCCCTATCTCTATATTTTTCTCACTCTCTGTCTTTCCTCCCTCTCTCACTCCTCTGCTCCCCCTCTCTCTCTCAATCTATCCTTCCCCTTTTCTTCCTCCCTCCTTCTTGTCCGCCGGCTCTCCCCACCCTTTCCATTTTTCTCTCTCCTTTTCCTCGTCTCTGTCTTTTCCTCATCTACCATCTTTCTCTATCTCTCTCCATTTGTATTTCTTTCCCAGTCGGAATATTTACGAAAAAATCGATTTGAAGGTCAGAACTGTAAAAGACGAAATCCAGAGAAAATCATCAAAGCAAAAAATTTGATTTTTACATAGAAAGTGTTTCGTAGCGTTCTCCGTTAACCGGCAGTATCTAGCGTATAAAAGCCACTGAAAACCATGTGATAACTGAAGGTGGGAATGCGCCAGATGTGACCGTGTGAAGGGTGCTGCACCTGGCGCCCCTGTCACACACGGGGTGACAAATATATCCACGCCCACTTCATTCTTCACGCCGTGACTTTTCAAGTCGATACGGACTTAACGCGATTTCGCAAACCCCGGACGTATTTGAATAATTACCCCCGGTTATGCTCTTTTATGGGATTAGTGGTTGTTTTGATCCCTTTGGGACATAATAGGATCTGTGGGGTATTACTAGTTGTGCGTGTTTAGCGCGCCAGACATGAGAGCTTTTTGATTTCCGATTTGTTTGTTTTGCGACATTGTTTAGTTCTCATTTCCCGTTTTGAAAAAACTGTCAAATAGGTAAAAGAAAGTGAAAACTATGGACAAACTTCTAAAAATAACGTCTATTTTGATGTAACGAATAATGTGATCATAAAAAATTTTACCTACCGTTACCTTCTAATAAAGAGCGACCAAATACAAAAAAAATCTAAAATTATTTCGTATGCAAGCATGCAGCATTTCCTACTGAAATATTCAGATGTCACTCTGGGCGTATTTGATTTTTAATGTGATGCGAGCACAATGAGCGCTCCATAGATGTTTGCTTATCTGATTCGATTTGTCAACAAGTGTAATGAGATGCGTGCACGCGGCGCGCCCAAGGCGGAGCAGCCGAGCAATTATCAGCGCGGCGGGCAGCCGCCACCCCCGGCCGCAATCAGAGTGGTGCGCTCCCCGCGGCGGCCGCTCCTCCGCCCCCATTCGCCTTACGCAGATGGGATCGGATGATAACACCAGACGCATCCTCCTACGCACTAATTCTAAGTCGATGGAGCCGCGCTTAAGAAAAATGAAATTAAAACTTAATTTTCAGGATATTTATACAGACTGTTTCACCTTTCGAACGAAATCGTTAACTCTTAAACCACTCGAGCGCTAATTGAAACTAGTATGAAAATAGTTGCATCCATTTTACTCTTTCATTTACCTTTCGAATGGAATCATTAAGTCTTAAGGCGGGGGTCTGGTAAATCGAATTGTACGATTTTGGTCTTGGATTTAATGTCCCGTTAAGGGGGGCAAGGAGACTGGAGACGGAGGGGGTCTCGAAGGGGAATTGGCTAAGAAGTTCGTTCAACATCGTCCGAATGCAAATTCTGAATCATTGATAAATTCGCAACTGTTGCTGATCTATCGTTTTTGTGATATTCGATCCAATCATACTCTCTGAGCTAACTTGCTTGTTATGTTGCCGACAGCGGTTGGTTTATTTAGTATAGTATTCATATTTGTTGTAAAACTATATTTAGAACAATGGAGCTACTTGTGAATAGAAAATTATATCTTTCAAGTCGACGACGTTCATTACAAAAGAGAAAAAAATAACTTTCTGAAAAGGTAAAAAATATTGCGCCTAATGTATACCAATTTCATATAAAAATGAACAGTGTGAGCTGCTTTGAGTCGAAAGTTAGAACTAAACATCCGTATACAAGTTATTGTTTTCAATATTTCAAAAATCTAGAAACAAAATAATTTTTCACATACCTAGATTATTATTAGTCCGATTCTCTGAATAGGTTGTTTTCTTTCTGCTGTAATTTCGGTTTTATTGATTACTCAGGAAAAGGGAATACACACAATCTATTCGCCATTAATTGTATTTTTTGCAGGTACCAAAATTTTTGCTAGCACCATTATGGCACTATCTAACAAAATGAAGTTTTGACATAAAAACAATTTTTCTTAACTGTATTAAATGATAAAAGAATTTTTTGACTTGATTTGATTTTTTGTAGCGTTAATGTGGTTGGTTGGGATTAATTAGAATGAATCATTATAGCCCTTTAGATTTAAAAATAAAATAGATCCCAACAATGTGTCAATACTTTAAAAATCATTTATTTTTATGTTCATTGTATTCGGAAAATAGTGCAGGTTCCAAAAATGTAATGATATTTAAAAATCAAAGTTGGTCAATGGCGTAGCATGGATTTTTGCCTCTCTGGGCCAACCTTAAATTGGCCTCCTCACTAGTTTCACAATTTCGAAATTAAATTCTAAAATTTCCAGAAATAACTTAAATACTTCAGATTTAATTTAATTCAAGCCTACAGTTTTTGATCTTTTTTAACTTTCTACTTAAAATTGGAGATCCAAAATTTTGACTTTTTTTCAAAATGAGTTTTCAACTTTGAAATTTGAAATCTCAAAATAATAGAAAGAAAGGAAATTAAAATTTTAAAATCCAATTTTGAAGAAAGATATATAAAATGTCTTAATTCAATGTCAACAATTTGAAAAGAAATAAAAATGTTTATTTTACATTAAAGAAACTTCAAATTTTAAAAATAAAGCTAAAAATCGGAAATTGCCAGTTTGCATTTACCAATTATTGAAAATTTAAAATCAGTATTTCGAAATTTATTTAGAAATTTGGACTTTTGAAAAACATTTCAATTATTTTCTCGCAATTTTAAATTTATTCTGAAAGGTTCCATTTTTCCTTTAAATTTATAAAAATATATTATTAAGGAGTAAATAGCAACAAAAAATTTAAAATTTATAAAGCAGAATTTTAAAATTTGTAAAAAAAAATTATTGAAATTTTGAAAAACGTCATTAAATAGTCAAATTACTCATAATTTTTGTAAAGTTGTTTTTTCAAAATTCTTACTCTTTCTGTAATTTTAAGAGGTACCTACAATAAAAAATTCAAATCTACATTGAATATTTTGAGAAAAATCGAAAAATTGAGAAAGATTTCTAATTTTATAAATTAAAATTTCTTGAATTTTCAACTTGTCCGTCAGACGGAATAATGAAGGATGGTGGAATAATTGAAATTAAATGTCCATTTGTAGCCAAAAATGTAACTCCATTAAAAGCTGTACAGCAAAAATTAATTAACTTTTGCAAAATTGGCCCAAATGGACAATTAATTCTAAAAGAGAACCATGATTATTATTATCAAGTTCAAGGCCAGATGGAAATAACCGATAGAAATGTTTGTTATTTGCCATTTGGACAACAAAAGGCATGTCTACAGAAATTATAATAAGAAATAGGGATTTCTGGAATTTAAATATGCTGCCCAAATTGGAAAGCTTCTATTTCGAATATTTGCTTCCGCGTTTCCAGGAATTTGCCAATTAGAGGGTCAAAGCAGGATGATAATGATTTTGATTAGAAATTACTATATTAATCGAAAAAATCTTCCGCGCGCAAGGTCAATAAAAGATACATATATTTGCTTTTGGAATTAGACCGAATCAAGGAATTACAAAAGTGTTTGACATTTCAAATGCCATCGTAAGGCGCTTCCTTAGGAACAGGAAAAAAAAATCAATTTGAACCCTTCAAAGAGTGAAAGTCTCCCAAGTAAAAGTGATACAAAAAAGGATATGAACAGCACAGAACAGCTTAGTACAACACTCAGCAATTCAATCATACCATAGGCGAAATCTATCTACAGAGACTGTGGCATAAAAATCTAAAATTTTAAAGAGAATAGCACGGTAACTCACTGTGATATGAATCATTCCAGAAGTGAAACTCATATGACGTGAAAAGGAGCAATTTTATACACTTTTCACCTGAGGGTCACCCGTGAAGATTTATTTTCCAGGATCTGATTTCCAGATAAAGGGGAGGAGATATCACTCGATGTTGTTGATATCATTCAGAAACTTCTAGATTCAATGGATCCGCCTAATATCATCCTGGTACAGTAATGGGTACTATTAGAAACTGAAATATGAAGAGACCAGAGACTAAATAGACTGAACCTAACACGGTAAGCAGTGAAGCCAGTTGGAAGCCTGGCGAAAGCCTAGCTCGCAATGCCCTCTTATTATTTGACAGACCTTTGCGAAGATAACATCGGTTTTTTTTTAAGAAAATGGGCTGTAAATATGGAGAAGTGTATTGTGGATCATTGTTGAAACCTCAGTGAACACATTAGTGAAGGAAAATCAAGAGTTTCATTCTTTGGGTAGGTAAAAATAAAATATATAAATATTCAATTATCGCCGTGCGCGCGTCGCCATTTCACTGCAATCATGACGTGTTTACAGCACCGGCTTAACAATATTGTACACAGGCGTCGCGTATTGAAAGAAAATTATTTTACTATTAAACCAAGATGTCTTTGAAAATAGTTCTCCTGAACTTTTACCAAAAAGCACTTATAAAAATTATCCTATTGGTCCAAAAGCCCCTAATTCTAAAGTTTCATCTAAATCGTTAGAACCGTTACGCGGCAAGTTTCGTATTTATAAATTTTACTTAATCCGACCATATCAAAGAGTAGTGGAATGCACCTCCCCACTTCCCCGCATTTTAGCTTCAGCTGTACGCATGAGACAACATTGAAACGTTCAGTCTATTTAGTCTCTGGAAGAGACTAATACTGATTGTGAGTACCGGACAAAAAGGAGCAAAGTAGTTTGAGCAAGAGTCGTACAGTTTGACTAAACTAGAAGATTCTCATCCTCATCTACAAATTTCTAACTCTAACCAAGTTTATGAGTATCTAGGTTAACTGAAAATAAATTTTACTTTTAACTAACTACTCAAATTGTTTTTATAAAATTTTTATTTACTATTTTTTCCATAAATGCAGCTGAATTATCAGTTTCCAGTGTAATACTTTTATTAGGTATCGGTAAAGGTTTAGGGTAAAATTTAACAGGGTAGTTTTGACATTTAAAATCATAACAACTTTTGTATAAAAATGACCTTAGTAAAATGGTCATTTACCTAAGGTAACCCTTAGGAGAATATTTAAAAATACGTATCAGATAATCTGGTTTATTTAAAAACTTTTATCTCTCTTGTTTGCTTTAAAACTAATCTCGTATTAATAAAAAAAAAATATCGCTTAAATTACAACTTACACCTTGGTAACAAGGAATACTTACGTAGGGGCTATCAAACAATATCTTTGGGGATACTTTTTTCAACCTCCTTCAAGGAGCAGAAAATTTCTAAAAAATGTTGAGAAATTCCATATGCATTAGTAGAAAGTTTAGGAAAATTGGACTATTGTACTCTTTTTGGTTTTCATATTTTTTTTGGAAGCTTTAAAGGGATGAACATACTAAGGTCATTTTATGCAAAACGTGTTCTTTTTACCTGAAGATTCATCAGAATCATTTATGCTACTTCTTTTGAAAACAACCTAACTACTAACTACTACATATTCATGAGCTGCAAACATTTATAAACCATTTTACTCTTTCAAACAAATGTTTTCGTTTTGTTTATTCTTATTATTACATCTACCGAGCTTAGATAAAGAAATATGAGCTGGGAACCCGAACGTACTTCGTTCGTTGATGACGTATTTGGGAAGGGGCAATAATTTCTCTCGATCGTGTCACGTCGGTCTCCGTACCCTACCTCTCCTGAGTGATGGCAACTAAAATACAAGCGCAAATTTTTACGCCAACAGTGCTCTCCCATTTTACAAATGGTGCCTTTATTTTTTAACCTTTTGTTTTCAAATTTGAAGAACTTATAAAGCAAGGATGTCGAATTCGTCCTCTGGAAGTACTTTTTCCAAGTTCGCTTTAGTTTCCGAGATATTAGCTTCTGAAAGCAAACAAAAAAAGGAGCAAATTGTATGCCCATTTGCTGGAATATTAGAAAAAATATCAAAAATCTGCTTTCAGAGCCCGAATTCCCCAACATTTTTAAACATCATTGCCAATTTTCATGGAATTCTAAGCCTTAGTATTGACGTAGTTTGTAAAATGGTAAGCGAAGAATTTCGACGTTTTACGAGTACCAGACCGCCGCCTTAAACCACTCGAGTACTAACTGAAACTAGTATAAAAATAGTTGCATCCATGTTACTCTTTCGTTTCTTTAATAGATTGGTCTGCAGAAAAATAAAATGCAATTTAAAAAAACAATAAAAAAGTTTACGAAAACAATTGGCAGATTTGACAAAAACTAAAACGAATCCTAAAAATTTAATAACGATGCATGCACAAAATTAACGTTCAGTGAGAGAACACCCGGATATTTAATTTCGGAGTTTTATAAAATTTGTGGACAGTTATCGTTTATGAAAGTTGTGCCAACGCAACGATGAAATTTCTAAAATAACCCAAACATTTAATTTCTTGGGGTAGGTATACCCATATTAAGTAAACAAGAATACTATAAAAAAAGCTGAATTTTAAGAGAAACTGAAAAAGAGATCGAAAGAGTAAATTGGAAAGGAAGATAATGAAAAAAAACTGAGAAAGAGAAAAAAAAGAAAACAAACCTAACTTTCCGAACAAAAAATTAATTTCTCTTTCTGATGTTATGTGCCTACAGATTCGCAAGCAATATCGACGCAGTTAATAAACTAAAGTAAATGCCACTGCGTCATTATGCTACTTTGCCGAATACATCGCAGATCTCCAGTTTATGCAGCACTTTTCCAATAAAACGCCCAAACTTAATTTACTTTCTACTTCGTTTGAGGGGGGAAAATAAAACGGAATTTTTTTTAGCTGTCCGCGGTCCTTGTTCGGGGCGGGGCGCCAGCAAATTGCGACAGAACGTCCGTCGATTTAGCGCGATTCCGCTTTTTACTACCCAACAATTTAAGAATGGAAGTGGATCTCGTTAAAGCTCTAAGAAGTCTCGTGTCGGCACATTACAACTGCCGGACTGCCGCTAGGAATGCTGAACCGGGTTTTCTCTAATGACAGGGGAAAACGGGTCCCCATTACGCGTACAGGGTGGCCTCTTGAAATCTTCGATTATCATTGGAAAGTTATCTCATTAAAACGATTCATCTTTAAAATTTAATAGGCTTCCTTTCGAACGGCGATGCTCCACACCAAAAAAATGTAATTTAGCGGCAACTGTTATCCATTTCACTGTTATTACAGACGGTTAAAAACATGCTTGAATTGGGGCGATCCTCTCGTATTCGGCAGAAGATCTAATTTAGTGAATAATCCCAAATCTATTCGAATATATCTGTGATTTTCACCAAATTAGATCCTTAGGATCCTAACTTCACCTACTCATCTTTTGGATGACAGTAGCACAACACGGCAACCTAAAACATAACATAAATGAATTTTTTTTTAATTATAGGGAGCTCTATTCTAATAGTAAGTTGGTCAATACGGTCAAATCAAAAAGCGATATTTGTGTCATTCTAAAGTGAAAGTATTTCTCTAAAAAGGTAGATTCATATCGATCTATCAGTCATCTCCAAATTTGTATGTATTGAAATCAGACTTTAAAAAGGTGGAGCATCCTATTGTTGCTAACAATCTCCAAATTGCTTAGGAATGACTGGCACATTCATCCGCCTTGTTCATTCATTACAGTAAACAGGGTGTACTCGAACAGTCAGTCTGTGGTAATTCTTAACACAGACTGAGAAATTGATCAGCTTTTATGATTGGGCGCAACTTGAGATTCTGTCTGCCCCTTAAATCACAGTATAGCTAGATTAGTGATCGGGCGATTAACCGGTAAGATCTGTAAGTACGAAGTCTGGCCTTAGAGTAAATGAAATCCCCATTTCATAACATAAAATGTCTTAAATTAATTTACTATTTTATTAATAGTCAAGAATTTCTATGGAAGGAGCGTTATCGATTTAGTGAATCAGATGCAGTATTTGTAACTCAAACGAATTAAATAATATGGATGGAGGAAGACACACGACCATATAGCCCAACACATAATACGGCATCAGCAGATCGTGGGACAAAACAGGGTGATGTACGATCCGGACCTCCCACTGAACAATTTGCCAACATTATAGCTAGCCTAATGCTTGCCATTGTCCTCTCCGCTCTCTCCGATTTACGCTGCCTTTATCGCTTTTTCTGCACAACTTTTACTCGCCCAACAGAGATAAACCGAAAATTTTCTAACGTTTGACGTTCTCTCGACAGTATCTTTCTGAATATGATAGCTTGGCTATCGAAAAGCGTTAAGGCAAATATTGTTGGTTTTTTAATCCTTCTTGGTTCCAGGGGATAAGATTTGTATATAAAAAAATGACGTTCTCGTAATAAAAAAATTTGACAAACTGGTTACCGTGTACAAGTTTTAAATATTCTCTGTATCTTCTTTGCGAAGTTCCATTCCTATTCCCATTGCATCGGATTCTATGGAGTGGCATTTTCTTCGCAAGTTGCTTCTTCCACACGTCTAGATTTCAGTTACCTCTTTTCGTTTAAAGATTGGCAATCTTTTATAGATTATCCCAAGCAGCGATTGCGTTAGATCGCTGATTGTGGCTTAACCCTCTCAAAAAACACTTAAAAATTAACGAAAAATATAAATAATAATAAAATTTAACGTTTCGTCAGAAGAGCAAATGATTTATAATATTCTCTCTACAAAACTTGTTTACTGTCAGAATTATTTCTGCCACTCAATAGGAATGGAATCACAAGTTTTAACATAAAATTGCTGATATCTAAAAAAAATCAACTGAAATGTTGACACGAAATCTAAATTTTCAAACTCCATCAGTAAAATTTATTTTTAAAAATGTGGCGGAAAAATTAAAACTGCGACAAAAAATCGTAGAAATTAATAGAGGATACTTCACACTCCTCGAACTCCGAGCAAAACAATTGATATTAAACATAATTATAATGCAATAAGTGTTAACACTTACCTTGCTCCCTATTGTAGTCTGCGCCCATGGAATTTAACGCCTATACCTCGTACCAATCAACTTGACAGTTACGAAACCGAAATATTAACCGTTCACATTTTAAAGTATTTTATGTAATTTATGTCGGGAAATGGCTAAATATTCCGAATTATTTCAAACATTTTCCAGACAATTGCGGATCTAAATCAAATTTTTACAATGACGGTCACTGAGCGGTTACTAGTCATTTTTCATGTTTGCACTAAAAAAAACTGTAATACTTTCTACCGCAGCCCGGCTACTGTTGCTAATTTTCTCCACTATACTACTGAAATACTGAAAATTCGCTTTTTTATAAGCAGAAAAGCCAATTTTGCAATTTTTTTGAACACTTTCTTGTCTGTCAACTGTCTATGACTGTGAACGTCATTTGAATAATATGCTACATTGCCAAAGGTACTGTTTGCATTTGAACTACTTTAGCATGGTCCCAATGCGAAACTTTAATATTTTCTAACGTATTGTGCATCAATATTTAAATTTCTTGCTTCAGTAGTATCTTCTATATATTCTACATATTTTAACTAACATGGGAAGCTGCCTTAAGCGCGATTCTAAAGGAATACTGCGGAATTATCCTGACTATAATTCTGTGCTCCAAATCCCTGACGAGCACAGAGATATTTTGAGGTTAGGTATGGGAAGTTCGATGTTTTGTAATGAATCGATTCATTTGATGCGTTTGTTTAAACAGATTGGGTCTTAAGATTTTTCCCAACCTTAATAATGGATAAACGTCACTGAAAGTAGGAGATTGGAGACGAAATTAAAGCAGTACTATTTTTTTTTTAGTTTAATCCAGTCGTTTAATTCAAACAATTACTTTGTTTAAATAAAAATAAGCAATATCAAAAGATACGAGAAAGAAGGTATTTATTTCTTGGGAATTAAACTAAAGCTCAATAAAGAAGTCTATTCAGTTGAAATTTTAAGGAATTGAATATTTTTGAAAAACAATATTAATATTTTTGATTCACTAGTGATCGTACAAAGCCGTAGAAAGAACACCAATTAAAAAAAAAATCAAAAATTTCCCGTTTAAAGTCCAAATTTGAACTTTAATCTTGAAATTCAGACTTTTTCCTCGAATTTTTGGCTTTAATCTCGAAATTCAGACTTTAATCTCGAAAATTCGACTTTTTTTCGAAATTTCGACCTTTTTTCGAAATTTCGAGATTAAAGTTAAAATTTCTATACTCCGCGGTTAAGTTAGGCAGATGACGGTTGCGTCCCACCGCTCCCCGTTCCAAAGAATATTGACACTAGGCAATGGGGTACGTTCAGTAGTTTCTATTTTTAGTTACCAAAATTTCGACTTTTTTTCACGAAATTTCGAGATAAAAGTTGACATTTCGACTTCAATCTCGAAATTTCAAGAAAAGAGTCGAAATTTACAGTTTAAAGTAGTAATTCTGAGAATAAAGTAGAAATTTCGAAATCGAAATCTCGAATTTAAAGTTGAAATTCCGAAATAAAAGCCGAAATTTCGAGAATAAAGACGAAATTTTGAATTTAAAGTTGAAATTCCGAGATTAAAGTAGAAATTTCGAGAGAAAAAATCGAAATTTTTAAGTTTAAAGTCAAAATTCTGAAATTAAAGTAGAAATTTGAGGAAAAAAAGCCGAAATTTCGAAATTAAAGCCAAAATTTCGAGAAAAAACTCGAAATTTCGAGTTCAAAGAGAAAATTCTAAGATTAAAGTAGAAATTTCGGAAAAAAGTCAAATTTCGAGTTTAAAATCGAAATTCTGAAATTAAAGTCGAAATTTTAAGAAAAAAAGTCGAAATTTCGGAATTAAAGTCGAAATTTCGAGAAAAAAATCGAAATTAAAAAAAAATTTTTTAATCGATGTCCTTTCTATTCCTTCGTAGATCTGGTAGTATAGAAATTTCGACTTAAATTTCGAAAATTACGAAAAAAAGTCGAAATTCCGACATTTTTCTCGAAATTCCGACATATTTCTCGAAATTTCGACTTAAATCTCCATTTTTTCGACTTTTTTTCGTAACTTCGAGATAAAAGTCGAAATTTCTATACTCTATAGTTAAGTTAGGGAGAAAACAGATGTGTCCCGCCAACTCCCCTCCCCAACAATATTGACACTTAGCAGTAGGGTGCGTTCAGTAATTTCTATTTTTAATTACCAAAATTTCGGTTTTTTTCGCAAAATTTCAAGATTAAAGTTGAAATTTCGACTTTAATCTTGAAATTTCGAGAAAAAAGTCGAAATTTACAGTTTAAAATAGAAATTCTGAGAATGAAGTTGAAATTCCGAAATGAAAGCCGAAATTTCGAGAATAAAGTCAAAATTTTGAGTTTAAAGTCGAAATTCCGAGATTAAAGTAGAAATTTCGAGAAAAAAGTCCAAATTTCGAGTATGAAGTCGAAATTCCGAAATTAAAGTAGAAATTTGAGAAAAAGAGCCGAACTTCCGAACTTAAAGCCGACATTTCGAGAAAGAACTCTAAATTTCGAGTGTAAAGACAAAATTCCAAGATTAAAGTAGAAATTTCGAGAAAAAAGTCAAATTTCGAGTTTACAATCGAAATTTCGAAATTAAAAAAAAAAGTCGAAATTTCGGAATTAAAGTCGAAATTTCGAGAAAAAAGTCGAAATTTCTAAAAATATTTTTTTAATCGATGTCCTTTCTACTTCTTCGTAAATCTGGTAGTATAGAAATTTCGACTTTTATCTCGAAATTACGGAAAAAAAGTCAAAATTCCGACATTTTTCTCGAAATTTCGGCTTAAATCTCGAAATTTAGACTTTTTTCGTAATTTCGAGGTAAAAGTCGAAATTTCTATACTTTATGGTTAAGTTGGGGGGGTAACAGATGTGTCCCACCACTCTCCTCCTCAACAATATTGACACTTAGCAGGAGGGTGCGTTCAGAAATTTACAGTTTAAAGTAGAAATTCTGAGAATGAAGTTGAAATTCCGAAATGAAAGCCGAAATTTCGAGAATAAAGTCGAAATTTTGAGTTTAAAGTCGAAATTCCGAGATTAAAGTAGAAATTTCGAGAAAAAAGTCCAAATTTCAAGTTTGAAGTCGAAATTCCGAAATTAAAGCAGAAATTTGAGGAAAAAAAATCCGAAATTCCAAAATTAAAGCCGAAATTTCGAGAAAACAGTCGAAATTTCGTGTTTAAAGACAAAATTCCAAGATTAAAGTAGAAATTTCGAGAAAAAGACAGAATTTCGAGTTTTAAATCGAAATTCCGAAATTAAAGTCGAAATTTTGAGAATAAAAAGTCGAAGTTTTGGAATTAAAGTCGAAATTTCGAGAAAAAAGTCGAAATTTCTAAAAATATTTCTTTAATCGATGTCCTTTCTGCGGCTTCGTAGAGATCTGGTCTTTTCGAACGAATCATTTAGGAACAACCCACCTCTATTTGTGGTTTAGTTACAAATCTCGATTTATTTCATGAGGTTTATAAATTATTTAATTGGCGATTTTTGTTTATTAAATATTAATTTGACAAATACGTAAACACTTCGTTAGTACTGTTCGCTTTAATATTGGCCTAATAAAACTTACTGGTCCTTTCAGATGAAACTAAAGCCAAAATATTAAAATTCAAACTGGCACCAGCTGGAAAAATATAACAAAAGCTTGGCGGGTGCACGCGAATTCTACAAAGAGCGGCATGGAGCCCTGCCAATGATATAAATTCAATTTTTTTATTTTTATATAAAAACACTGAGACCAAAAATAAAGCAGATTTTTATATGCACGACGAAACTCATCATCGTCGACCATAGAATAGATGACCACCGGCGTACACAGTGGTGGTCGCAGAGTAGTTCCCCACGGATTCTAAGGCTGCGTTCAGTAATTCCTAATTTCGGATTCTAAGGCTGTGTTCAAAAAAGAAACGAAAGCTTTATTTTTTGACAATTGAATTACTTTAAACGCCACTTATTGGCCTTAACCTTTAAATGCATGAATTTTTTTCTCAGATGCGCTATCTAAGTGCTGCCAACAATAAAAATTGTCACAGATTAAGAACTAAAGTGTCAAAGTCTCGACACGATAAAATAGGTTTGGTAAAATAAAATGAAAAGAAAAACATTATGCAAAGGTTGCTATATAAAGATGTATGTGGTTTCATCATATCATCCGGATCTAGATCGAATATGCATTTAAGGGTTAAAAACTCGCATTCTAAACTGAGACCCCTGAAAGCATGAAAAATGAAACCCGCTAAGCCAAAGATGAGTATGTAAAAAAAATGTTAAAGAAAATGTCCTCCGCCAAACACTCTTGGATATTTACAAAGACCTAAATAAACCAACGATGAAAATTATTCATCTTCATGTTTGCTCCATCACGTTCCAAGAAGTGCTTCACAACTGTCAATTCTTCCATAATAATATACTTGTGGCAAGACAATGACATATATGTCATTGGTTACTCCCGATACTTAGAAATGTTTAAATCAAATAATAATTTGACACTGACTTTGCTAATCTCATCAACTACATCTCTACAGATTAACATTTAAAAGTTAAGATACTTTAGATGATAAACGGTTAAAGATCTGACAATTTTATAACCTCTTCTCTTCAACAGGGCCGAGCTGGCCAAAGGGTACATCTGTAAAAAATTTGATAAGGGTGAATGTTCTGCTAGTTGGATTGGTTAAAATACATCGAGTAAATATTGCACCATTTTAATAAAATGAGTTAAATCTTTAGTTTAGTTTATAATTTGTATTTCGTATGATCTTTTGCAATTTTTTTTATTTCGTTTTTGTTTAACTTATCCAAAAATTTTACGCTCGAGAAATTTTCATCCCATCCTCGTACAAGGACTCTACAGAGTTCATTCTGGGGGGCAGTCGTCCCTTTCTAATTAAAATTTTAGCTGCTGCGGCATTCTTTAAAGGCACATTTATTTCATTTCAATCAACGACACAAAGATCCAGGAGTTATATTCTCATGTAAGTGTCGGGAACACGACATCTGAATGTTAACCACGCCGAAATCTGTTTAAAAGCGCCGCTTCCGTCGAGGCGTGTAAGTCGCATCCACGTCGGATTGTTGCACGCAGGAGACGGCTCTCGCTATGATTGTTTTATTGCCCCAGCTACTGCTTTGTGAGATTCTTTATTTTCGAACGTGATCTTCGATTTACAACTTTCCGATTATTATGCCGCCGATATTTTAGGAACGTCCTTTTTCGGAATAGACGTCTACGTGAGGTGATGGAATTTCTTTGTCCCGGCCCGTGATACCTTCTTAATGAATAACTAATTACATGTGTAGTAAATGGGCGACGTCTTTGTATGGAAATTCCGTAGTTGTAACTTCTGTTGTGGCGTTGACGCCGCGCTCAGTTATGGATTTCCGCTCTCGCCATCACGTTTGAACTGGCTTAAAATACAATCTCTATTACCGCCAACTTGTTAACTTGTGGTTTTATTTAAATAAAGTTAATCAGGGAAATCGACCACAAGAAACTATTTCTTTCGCTCCTGACCGTCATACATATTACAGCTTCAGGGTTCGTTACGTTGGCGTCTTCTCTTTTCTCGTGACATCATCTTTCTGGACAAAGTCCAATAAATAACGTTTTACGAACTGATGCAATAAATAACCGCTGTCGGAACAAGATAGGAGTCTGTAAGAATGAGAGTCCGCCGAAAACTTAGCAAATGTTTATGATAGATGGTGAATTGCCGCCCCCGCAAGATATACTATCCATTAGGTGACAAAAACACATGTACTTCTCAAACTTTGACCGCGGCACGCCCCCCTGGCTGACCATTATCTCTCTCGGTGATTAAATACGAGGTTTTTAAGTCGGAATCGTCTCCTGGGGATACTGCGTTATTGTCGGCATTAAATAATGAAATATGTTCGGGAAGTTAAGCTGGACGTGTGGATTATTTCAAATAACTCAGACATCGTAATGAGTCTTCTTCCGCTATCTTGGGTTAAAAATCTAGTGAAAAATTGATATGCGGTTTCGTCCATTCAATTTTATTTTTTATGATTTCATAAAGTACATCACTGAATCAATCGAAGCAATGAATACTCAATGAAGAAGTGTTATCTTCAATCGCGGTGATTGGGAACAATCGACATAGGCCATGTTTCGCATCGTCATGGTAACCAGTATTTCCTGGGGAAAACTAGAACATACAAGATGAATGAAATGAATTTAAAATAATGATCACATATATTATGATTATATTTTATAATAATTTCGCTCAAAAACTTACAAATTCGGCTTTACGTTCAGAATCGCTCCTTTTGTGCGCGCCACTGACTAAAGTTTCTGTGTCCTTTGAAGACATTTGGATCATTGAATCGCACGTAGGGTTGCCAATTATACAAGGCTAATACAATTTCAAAGTGAGTTTTTTAGCCATTAAATGATTCAAAAGTATCGTAATATATCTTTAAAGTGAGAAGCTTTTTTTAGTAATTAAATTAATATGTGTACCTTGAGTCATTTGTATCGATTAAGGACCGACGTTCGGTGTAAAACTAGTTCGGGGT
The DNA here is from genome assembly GCA_028583605.1 of Dastarcus helophoroides. NCBI lineage: Eukaryota > Metazoa > Arthropoda > Insecta > Coleoptera > Bothrideridae > Dastarcus > Dastarcus helophoroides. The sequence goes on along the minus strand of CM053337.1, from coordinate 11,216,398 downwards.
CAAATTAGTAATCACACTTGTCTAGGAATTGTCTCACTAAGAGACAGATAAAGTTGCCAAGTAAAATGTCCATTACTAGCCGAGGAAATTAAAATGTCTGGTTTTTATAAAAGCGCATTTCTTTACTAAACTGTATCAATAACTTCCACTGTATATTCACCAAGAACATTCGCTTGTAGTGCAACAATTCTAAATTCGTAAATTCGACATATTGAGAATCATAGATTAAATACACAAAAAAAGAATAACAAATGACTGGTCACTTAACACAGTGACATTATATCCATAGAATATCAACAAATTAATATCAACAAGGATCACAGAAAAATTAGCCAGAGGCGTATCACCTTTTAGGTAATTTTCGAGGACAACGGCCTTTGTTAAAAATGAGATAAAAAAATTGGATTTCTCGCTTATTTATTGCAGTTTTATATAAAATTAAATTCAAAGTGGCGAAAAGCGAAAATTTTTAATGGATATTTTAAAAAAAGCAAAAACATGCAAAATTTGACCTAATGACATTAGATCGAAAAGTCAAAGGACAATGTAAGCAAATAATGTTATAATATAAAGTAAAACTTACGGATGCGTCAAGAATCGCGTTTAGTATGTTAATTATTCATAAAATATTTCCATTTCAAAACCCAGATACGTACAAAGGCGTAGAAAGAACATCGATTAAATTTTCGTGTTTAAAGTCGAAATTTCATGTTTAAAGTCGACATTTCGACTTACTCTCGAAATTTCTATATTCTATGGTTCAACTGGGCAGATGACAGTTGCGTCCCAGTATACCCCTTTCGCCACAATATTGACAGTTGGCAATAGAGTGCGTTCAGTAATTTCTATTTTTTATTATCCAAAATTTCGACCTTTTTCTTGATATTTCAAGGTTAAAGTAGAATTTTCGAGAAAAAAGTCGAAATTTCGAGTTCAAAATCGACATTTTACAAAAGCGTAAGAAGGACATTGATTAATTATATTTAGAAATTTCGATTTTTTTCTCGAAATTTCGTTTTTTTTCAAAATTTTACCTTTTTTCTCGAAATTTCGACTTTAATCTTCAAATTCTCGATTTAAACTCGAAATTTTGGCTTTAAAGTCAAAATTTCGATTTTACACTCGCAATTTCGAGTTTTTCTCGAAAATTCCGTTTTTTCTTGAAATTTCTACTTTTTTCTTAAAATTCCGAGATTTAAGTGAAAATTTCGACTTTAATCTCGGAATTTCGACTTTGGTATCGATTTTTTTCTCGAAATTTCGAGGAAAAGTTGAAATTTCTATACTCCATGGTTAAATTAGGCAGATGACAGTTGCGTCCCAACAATCTTGACAGTTGGTAGTAGGGTGCGTTCAAAAATTGCTATTTTTGATTACCAAAATTTCGTCTTTCTTTCTCGAAATTTCGAGATTAAGGTTGAAATTTCGAGAAATAAGTTGAAATTTCGAGTTTCAAATCGAAATTCCGTGATTAAGATCGAAATTTTGAAAAAAAAAATGGGATTTGAGAAAAGAGTCGAAATTTCGAGAGAAAAAGTCGACATTTCGAGAGAAAAAGTCGAAATTTCGAGAAAAAAATTCAAACTTTGAGAAAAAAGTCGAAATTTCGAGATTAAGATCAAAATTTTGAAAAAAAAAGTCGAAATTTAAGAAAAACGTAAATCGAAATTTCGAGAAAAAAATCGAAGTTTCGAAAAAAAAGTCGAAATTGAAGAAAAAGTAAGTCGTAAGTAATTTCGAGAATAAAATTGAAATTTTGAGTTTAAAGTCGAAATTTCGAGAAAAATGTCGAAATTTCGATATAAAGGTCCAAATTTGGAAAAAAAAAGTCGATATTTGGGAAAAAAAGTCGAAAATTGAGAAAAAACAAGTCGAAATTTGAGAAAAACGTTGAAATTTCGAGAAAAAAGTCGAAATTTCGAAATATTTCGAGAAAAAAGTCGAAATTTAAGAGAAGAGTCAAAATTTCGGGAAAAAGTCGAAATTTCGAGAAAATAAGTCGAAATTTGAGAAAAAAGTCGAAATTTCAAGCTTAAAATCAAAATTTCGAGAGTAAAATTGAAATTTCGACTTTAATCTGGGAATATCGAAAAAAATGTCAAAATTTTGAGATTAATGTTAAAATTTCGAGAAAAAAAGTCAAAATTTCGGGAAAACAATGGGATTTCTAAAAAAATTTTAATCGATGTTCTTTCTACGCCTTCATAGATGTCTCCTTTCTAGGTCTAGTCGTTTCTTTGCGATTATTTTTAAATAATATCATACTCATGGGGCCGCAATTAATTTTGACGACTAAAAAAAAGGTTTTATGTGTATAATTTTCATATAGAACACAAACCATTAAAGGGTAAAAAAAAATGAAATGACAAAAATTAGACCATTAAAAGACATAAATTCTACTACATCGAGTAGAAATTCTCTTAAGCTGGCAATTCTGCTACTCGCTCTGTGTTTTTTATTTAGGGAATCTGTGCTACTCACATTTTTGGTACTTAAAATTTCACTATGTGTTTTATTTTTGCATAATAATTGTTTTAAAATATTATTTAATTACAATTTAAAACGCCAAGATAATTAATCAATTTAATTTTATTTTTCGATTTGACAGTTGCGATTGGCAATGTTTTACCCGTATTTGTATTTACTCATCTCTACTCTGGGACATCGATTGCTTCAATCTTCAACCACAGAACATAATAATATGCATACTTATAAGGAATAATTAGGAAGAATTCCACACAGTAAGGGTTAAAAATGTCAAATAAATATGTGCTTCAACAATAAACATCGATGCTTGCAAATCACCAATACTCGAAATGTTCAAATGCATTTCCAGCTAGCAGCAAACAAGAAATAACCATAGAACATCATCAAAATTTAGTGACATCTCTTTTCTTAGGTTGCAGTTATAGTTAACAACTTATTTTTATTATGGTTAATTATGGAATTGGAATTTCAATCGTTTTTTAATGTTTTACAAATGATAAGCACCTAACCCAATTCTTGACGTAGCTGCATGTTTTGTCTAACGTTATAAGGTACCTATTATTTGGTTATTTCGCCCAATTCTTTTGATTTGTGACCTACTGACATTAGGCCAAATTACGGAATTTCTTTCGCATTTTAAAAAAATTCGTTAGATTTTTGATGTTCGCCACTTCTAAGTTAAAATTTAAATAAAACCGAGCTATTTCATCTCTGAGTAATCACATCTAGGGATTGTCTCACCACAGAGTCTCGCTGACAAAGATAAAGTTGGCAACCTCAGATGTCAATTATTAGCAGATGACATTAAAATTTCTTATATTTATAAAAGCGAATTTGTTCATTGAACTGTATCGATAACTTCCGCTGAATATATGTATACCAAGAACATTCGCTTGTAGTGCAATTCGAAATTCGTAAATTCCAAGTAATGAGAATGACAAATGACTGGTAACTTGAAACAATGACATTTAATATCCACAGAATACCTTTAAAGTAGTATCAATAAGGATCACAGAAAAGTTAGCCAGAGGCGTATCAATTTTTCCTTTACAAAATGCAACTGACATACTGACGGTCTATTGGTGTCAAATTGGGACTATTGCAGGATACATTTTGTGGTGCTGCATCCAAGCAGTATATGTACGTGTTTTTGTCTATTATAAATTGTAAACTATTGTTTTTTTTTAATGTAAATTTTTAAGCAAAGATATGTTATTTGCCAATTAAATACAAGCCATGTTAATTATATTCAAGAAAACAAGAAAATAAATGACTTTTTTTCTCAATTATTTAAACACAATCACCATAGCAACATGTTTAAATACAGAATACCTAATCTTCGACAGCAAAATGTCATTGTGACGTCACCACTAATATGAGCGTACATTGGACAGGTTTTGTTTGAAAATTTCGACTTTTTGTCAAAAATTGCAAGTTCTAATTTGTGATTTGTACTCTTTATTTCTAAAACGTTGTCTAACAACGCATCTTTTTTTTTAATTCCTAATTTGAACCCCAGATTTCGACTTTATGCTTAAAATTTTGGGTTAGAATTCAATTTTTTTAATTGATTTCGAATTGTTCTTTAAATTTAAAATTGAAAATCCAAAATTCGAAAATTTGTTAATCTGGATTATAAGATTTTTCTCGAAATTGACTCTTTTTTAGTTGTCATTATCAACGTAGATTTACATTAGTAAAAGGTCCAATGTTGGGGCGCCTATGATTATAAATGTTGATTTAATGAAATTAGCAAGCATTTACGCCACGAAAGAATTTAATACGCGGAAGCGAAGTTAACAAAGGGTGATTTTAACTTTCTATACAAGTGTATATCTGCGGTAACAACAATGGAACGTTTGAGTGGGATCTCTGGAGCCGTCACATTTACATAATTCGACAGAGAAATTTACTCCCCGACTAATTTATGACATTCTGGGGGTGAGTTTATATAACAAACCCATTTAATGCGCCTTAATGCCTCTAAGTCGGCAAATTAAAATCAGAATTAGAGCCCCGACGGTCGTTCCGGTTCGAAATCCTAATTCCCTGCTTCCTGATTTCGTTTCTGTCGCCGAAGCAGCCGCAAATCGGTTTTAAAAGTTTGTTTCGATACGGCGGTTAGTCGAGTTAAAAGCTTTCTTTTATTCTGTTAATTGAGTCGAGGGGTTTTGTCCAGATTTACTAAGTAATTTGCGAGTCTTGTTGTTTCTCTCTCAAATTTGTCCTGTGGTATAGTTTTGAATTCAAGACATTTGCCTCCAAAAGTTGGGTGATTTTTTTTTCTGACCGATATTGTCAGGGAATTACAGAAATTGGTGTACCATTGCGAACAATGTGGAATATTTTAAAAAGAAACTAGTACGAGCGCTACAAGTAGCTAATAATCACAATATATTTTCCAAGACTATTACAATCTTTTGGGTTTTGTAAATCTATGAGGAAACGAGTTTAAAGTTGAAATTTCGAAAATTATAAGGTCGACATCTGAAGATTTACATCGAGTTGAAAGTCGAAATTTCGAGATTAAAGTCGAAATTTCTAAATAATTTTTTTATATGGATGTCCTTTCTACGCCTTCATAGTTTAAAGTCCAAACATTGGAGGAGATATTGTGCTATTCAATTTACCCTGTGAAATTTTGAAGAAAAAAAAAAGATCCAAATTTGTTGAAAAGATAGAAATTCTGACCGTAATTTGAACTGGTTAGGAAAAGAAACATTGAAAATTAATAGTGTAAAATTGGAAATTTGAGGAAGTCGAAATTAAAGAAAAATCCTAATTTAGAGTTAAAGTTCTCTACAGCAATCATCCCAGTGGTTTAAATTTGAAACATTGAAGTCGAAATTGCGCAAAATAAAAGTAAACATTTCTGACAAAATTCGAAATTTTGATATTAATGACAAAATTTACAATAAATTTCTGTGAATTACCAATAATATGATTATTAAAATATTGTACGTTCAACCATTTCTAAAAAAAAAACCTCCAGAATATAGACAACACATTAATTCCCTGATATTTATACCTTTAAATATAGTGACTTTTTTCATAATTAATTGCAAAGTTGGCTGCAACGACGATTCAATCAACAGCTTTAAATGCAATAACAAACCAGATGCGTATTTATTCTGAAATAAAGTATATGATAATTAAATTGTTATATATTTTATTTTAACTAAATAGACATCTAGTTTAATAATATATAACTTTTTATTTTGCCACCCCAAATTGTCGATATTGTTCTATTATAAATTACGTTACTCTAGTTCTTTTGAATAGAATTTCTATGAAATAGATTTTCTATCTATGTTGATAATTATATAAAATTTATAATTAATATAATTAAATTCATGATAACGAAGGCTTCCACGGCCAGAGTCAGAACAGGATATACTTCTTCCGGGATTGGACCGTGTCAAAGAACTACTAAAAGTGTTCGATGTTTTGTGATTCTTTGTTCTTTGACACGGTCCAATCCCGGAAGAAGTATAAGTAAATTCAATCTAATAATTCAAAAAATTAATTTTTATTTTGCCACCTCAAATTGTCAATATACTTCTATCATAAACTACGTTTATTTACCTTTTTGAATAGAATTTCTATGAAATAGATTTTCTATCGGTGCTCTTAAAGTTTGAAAAATTGACTTTATTCGAACTTGTTTTCCGACGAATTGTTTTAGTTAATATTGGTTTTGTTTATAAATATATAAAATTTATAATTAACTTATAACGAAATACAATTTTATCATTTAAAAAATTATTTTTAAGTTGGCCACCCGAAATTGTCAATGTAGTCAAATAGTTTCAGATTTCTTTCAATGTAATTTCTATGAACTAGATTCTCTATGTTTTTGAAGTTTCAAAAATTGTCTATGTCCTAACCTAATTTTTTGTAAATTACTTTAGATTTGTTTTTGTTGATAAATACAATAAAACCTAATTTATAATGAGAATGAGCCGCAAATATAATTAGTTTTAAGCTGTACCCCTAACCAGAGGTTCACAAGTGTTATCGCTATTTGTCCTATGTTAAAAGGAAAATTTGCAATGTATGCCGCCCATAGTGATAACGATGATGAAGAATTCTTATTAGACAATGACAACTGTGAGGTTTCCAACGAGGGAAATGCCAAATGCTTGGAAAATAAAACGAACACTTCAGCAAATGGATATGTGAAAGGGGCTTCCGCTCGAGATCTTCCAAATCTCGCCGCTGACGTGGTGGAAAACGCCCCATTACTGACTAATGTAAGCATAACTAGACCCAAAGATAGTCGCTCTTAGGAGATAAATGCCCACCAATTTTGAATTAGTAAATACAGCTGAGTTACTCGAATGTTAAACAAAGTAACTACAGTTAATTCTGTGATTACAGAGTAAAAGTGCTTTAAGTTATAATTTATATATTTGAGATATAGTCAAAAAAATTTGATATATTTGAAATATGGTCAAAAAAATTTGCTCTTATTGTAATAAATAATAGACCTAGGAATGCATGTATGTAAAACTTCCTTTATTTCATCGATGGAGCACTTAAGACGTGTCGTCCCCCCCATAGTTAGGTAGTATATAATGTAACAGTGACATAAGTCAATTTTCTCTTAGTTGTTTTACCCTGAAACCACAAAATCAATTGTTTTAATTAAATTGTGGAAGGGGAGCGATTGGCTTTGTCTTATTTCTAGAACACAAAGTTTAAAATATCAATTACAAATTTTTCTGTTATAGACTAGTTTTGGGGATGACTTTAGCAACTTCCACTGTCACGATTCGTACTCGCATCACCATGACAGTACTTCTTGGGTAAAATTGTCCACAGTCACAATCATTTGTGCAATATTTATGGTAAGTCAGCAACAACGACACTTTTTCTAAAATTCAATTAAAACTAGCTTTTCTGGCACAAAATTTGTCCATATCAGCAGAAGAACTTTGTTTCGTCTGTTGACATGCAGAGAAAATACTGATAAAGTTTAGAAAATTTGAGTAAAACTAGAAACGTAACTTTGATCTCAAAATTTTGATTTAAATCATAATATAAAAAATGAAACTTCAAGCTTAATTTTAAGATTTCGATTTTAAACTCAAAATTTAAGAATTTTTAGAGTTTTTATTTAAACTTGAAAGTTTAACATGTTTTCTTGATATTTCAAAATTAAAAATCAAGTTTTATACTCATCATTTGGTTTGCAATTTTATTTAGAAACTGCGCTATTTCTGAATTCTTTTTTTATTTTTTAGGTGGCGGAAATTGTGGGGGGTTACATGGCGGGAAGTCTGGCTATACTTACAGACGCTGGACATCTATTTTCTGATTTGGTAAGCTTTCTGATTTCTCTCCTATCGATGTGGTGGAGCAAAAAGTCCGCAGATAAAGTCATGACTTTTGGTTATCACAGAGCCGAAGTTTTGGGAGCTCTGTTAAGGTAAACTGGGGAAATCCTACCTGATTAGGTAATGATACGATATGTTGCAGTGTTCTTTCCATTTGGTTCCTAGCCGCGGTATTCCTGGTTTTGGCTATTAGGAGAATTATAAACAGTGATTTTGAAATAAACGCCGACATTATGCTCATATTGGCATCTGTGGGCTTACTAATGAACATTATGTATGTATACTTAAATTTTAGTAAATTTCTCATCTGGCCCTCAATTCTAAAAGCCAATTTGCACCAAAAAAATATCTTAATTTCTTGATTGACTTTGGCTTTCAGTGAAGATCTTAAACGCATTTGCTGTGGGACTTATTTTTGTTGATTGGGGCATTACTGACCATATAAGTCCCAGATTTGGTAAGTTACAGAGCATATGCGTCCCAAATACCTAGTATTTCTTATGAAGGAGTTACTGAAGCGTTACTGTATGAAATTATGGGTTTATTACATAGCAAAGATGTTTGAGTCAGTTTTTTATTTTTATTCATAGTTTATTGGTTTTTATCATCACCAGTTACTCCTTCCACAATTCTAGATTTTCCGTAACCTTCTGTTAAGATTGGCAATCTCATAGATTGCCCCAAGCAGAGATTGCGTTGAATCTGTGTTAGTCAATCACTTTTTGTGTCTCAACACCGAAAAACACCTAAGATTCTCAAATCGTTTAAGTCTTAGTGAAGTAAAACTAAATAGCAACAAGATTATTCCAAAATTTTAACCTTTCACGCAGTATTATGCACGCCTGACATCAGAAAATCATCTCTACAATTTCATGTGTCAATAAAACATTCGCAAAGAAGATGCAAAGAATATAAATTTTTTGTGAGCTTCAATTCAAAGGGCCAATTCGCATCAAAGAAATCTTTATTTTCTGATTTTCTGGTCTTCCTTCCCTCTATCTTCCTAAGGAATAACAGTCAAATGAAATGACTGCTGACTGCTGTTTTAGTATGGGGATAATCCTTCACGGCTTCTGTCAGAAACACGGCCACTCTCACCACGGAATCTCGACAAACGATGAAAACATCAACGTAAGGGCGGCAGCTGCTCACGTCCTGGGTGATTTGCTTCAGAGTTTGGGGGTTTTGGTAGCCGCCATCGTTATATCTGCTTATCCATCGGCGAAAGTTGCTGATCCGATATGCACTATTGTATTCTCTGTAGTGATTGTCGTAACGACGGCGCCAGTGGCTAGAGATTCCATACTGATATTACTAGAGGGTAACGCGAAGAATATCAGTGATTTGGTGGTGCATTTGCAAAATATTTCGGGCGTGCGGAATGTGCATGACATGCATGTTTGGAGCCTGGCGCCGGGAAAAGATGCTGCGGCGGTACATTTAATTATTGGTGAGTACGCTTTGTGGAGATTGAAATTTTGATTTCAATTTTGAAAGTGGCAGTTTTTCCTCAAAACTGCTTTGGTTTCAAATTCGAAGTAAACTTGAAATTCTGAGAAAAAATGTGAAATTTCCAAATTTCGTTCATTTTTTTCGTTAAAGAT